>WEKY01032090.1:0-27902 GCA_013390045.1 Picathartes gymnocephalus
CACAGCCTCAAGCTGCACCAGGGAGGTCCAGCTCGGAAATCAGGAAGAATTTTTTCACTGAAAGGGTAGGTAAGCATTGCAATGGGCTGCCCAAGGAAGTGGTGGAGCCATCATCCCTGACAGTGTTCAAGAAACAACTTGATGTGGAACTTCACGGAACCATAGACTATGCTGAGGTGGAAGGAACCCACAAGAATCATCCAGTCCAACTCTTAGCCCTGCATGGACACCCCAAGAGTCACACAATGTGCCTTGGAGCACTGTCCAAATACTTCTTGAACTGCCAGGCTTGGTGCTGTGACCACTTCCCTGAGGAGCCTGTTCTGGTGCCCAACCACTCTCTGGGTGAAGTACCTTTTTCTAATATCCAACAGAAACCTCCCCTGACGCAACTTCAGGCCATAAACCTTCCTCTTTTGCCTTATTTTTCAAGAGAAGATTGTTTTTCAGCCAAGCCAGGCTTCTTCCTCACCTGCTTGAGTTCTGACATTTGGGAATTGCCTGTACCCTGAAGAGGTGATGTTTAAAAAGTGATCAGCACTGATGGACCCCAGCACCCACAAAAACATTTTCCCAGGAGACCTTACTCACTGAGCATCCTGAAGTCTGCTCTCCTCATGTCCAGAGTGTAGGTTTTGCTGTCACTTTTCCTCCTGTCAACAGGGATTTTAAACTCAATTGCTTCATGGTTGCTGCAGCCAAGACAGCCACCAATCTCCACTTTGCTCATGAGATCCACTCTGTTGTGCTATGGTTTAGTTGATATTGTGGTGTTCAATCAAAGGCTAGACTCGATAATCTTGGAGGTCTTTTCCAAGGTCTTAATGATTCTGTTATTCTAACAGAGAATGAATGGAAGGCAAGGAATGATTCACTTCACATCTAAATACTCTTTTGGCGGAATTTCCAGAGAAGGGAGAAAGCACGGAGAAGCCATGGAGAGATGTTAAGTCAAGAGCACAAGCAAGACCTGAGGCATTTCACATAGCCACCTTTGAAAATATCAGGGCCTGGGCATAGCACCAAAAATGGAAAATCAAATAATGCAATGAAAGAAAAATTATTTACCTCTTTTTCTTCTTCTGTGGATGCAGAGACACATAAAGCAAAGAAAGGTACTTTAAAAATAAGGCTAATTAATTTGTGAGAGGGGAGGAAAAAAAAACCAAACCAAAAATAGAATCAGATAGCTATTACATTGATGTACGTGGTAAAAACTTGGCAGACAGAGCTACTGTGGTTTCTTCAGGACCACTGAGGGACTTGGCAAACCAGCAGGAATAACACCAGGTCAGGTTGTCCCTGACAGTTAGCAGGCATAGTGATTTGGCACAGACTGTCAATTAAAATCTTTATATCACATTTTCTATCATCATAGCAGCAGGCCAGAATTGATATCCAACATTTAAGACTGAAAAAATGGTTTTAATTATTCTGAATGAACAGAGAGATACAGTTTATAAAAGATTTATTAAAAGCCTCAAAACCAGCCATTCTTCAATAAAAAAATTAATAACTTTTGCAAATTTTACCTTCTGGTTGTTTTCTTTTATCAACTAATGAAACAATACCAAGAAAATTAATTGGGATTTCCCATGCAGACCAGACTGAATTAAAGCTGTAATAAAACTCCAGACCAAATGAGATGAAGTCTTCAAAATTTCTTTTTTGCAACACTAACACCTCTCTAATGAAAAGTTTAAGGCTCTAGAGAGAAAACACTACAAAGCCATCCAACATACTGCACTAAACATTAAACAGAAAATTTGACAGAATTGTTATATAGAAGCAGGAAGAAGTATGAGTGGATACTGTTAGACAATAACCAGCTTAACCCATGGTGAAATAATGTTCTGCACCAAGGTATCACTTACAGGAGTTAAATAAATCGAGCACATTTCTACAAACACCTCATTATAGAAGTACTTTCTACAAAACTGACAGAACCCAATACACTGTAAAAAAACCCCAAATAAAGCCCCAACTGACATGCAAAAAAAAGGAAGCAGAAAGACATAATGTCTTAAATTTGTAAAATACATTTCTGAGTATTTCCAGTCTATTCAGAACTTAATTCAGCTTTAAAACAGACCTTTAGCGTTAAGGTCTTTGTTAGCACATGCGTCTTTTAGTATGTGTTAGCACCTTTGGTATGTAAAAATCACTGTGCATTATATTTTACCACGTATTTCACAGTTCTTTGATCCTTGCACCACAAATAGAACTGTGTTTTTGAAGACTCTCTAGACACATGCTCCACTTTTTGCAATCTATTTTCTGGAAAGAATTGCTCTCAAACTAGGTAGCTCTCTCTCTTGGACATCTAATAAATTTAAGAATGTTGGGACACACTCAGAAGTTATTTATGCCCAATACCATTTTTTTTTTCTTTTGTCTGGTGAGTAACTCATTCTTCACCTGAAAGTACATAAAGACAATTATATTGACTTGTGCTGAAAGCAGAAAAACAGCACATAAAATAATAAATAGCAGAAAGAGGGTATTTAAATAGGCATACAAAGTATGCTATTTAAATGAAAGACCATAATAAGAGAAATATGATTCCATTTTAGCAGAACCTACAGAATAGTAGTCTAAGTCCGTCCAAAGATTTAGGATCTTACATTGACCAAACAGTATAATAAAATAACACATTTTGGCCAAGATAATAAATTTTGAACTGTACAGTGAAACAAACAGATGGAAGTCAGAAAAACATCAGAAATTGAATCTGAACAGTTGCAGCAGTTTTTTTCAAGAAGAAAAGCAGGATGATTAGACTGAATAGAGAGATGTGACCAAACAATGTCCTTCTTCATTAAGGTGGCATCGTTTCAGATAAATTCTACTGATCACAGTACAATACTCAATAGCGGTATTCCAGTTTTAGTACATCATAAATTACTTCTGAATTAGTATTTTAACGATGTACCTTACAGCTGGCCTGTGCAATCAATGGGAAAATCAGATTTGCACAACGAAAATACCATATTTTCTTCTTTTTCCTGATCCCCAAACTGACCCTAGATACTTCTGCCTCCCTCTCAAATCTCAATGAAATACGAAGTTCAAAACCAATTTCATCGCTGTGGACCTGCCCTTCTTTGAACAGGTCCCTGCTGGGAGACACCAGAAAGGTCTGTGGTCTGTGCTGCTTTGCAAACCGAGGAGCTGGCTCAGGGCTCATGATATTTGTTCTGACCCTCCCCCAGAAGAGCCCCCGTAACATCAGGATATCCTGGGCAGGGTCTGCCCAGGTCCACGAGGCTGCACCTGGGAGAGGACTTTTGACTGGACAGACCCCTGCGGAAGTGCAGCCCCTGAAGGAAAGCACCTTGTGCTGTGAGCAACCCCCCATGGCACTGCTTGGACTTTGTACCATGCCAACACTTCACATGACTTTTGCTGATGACTGATGCTTTGGCTGGCCATGGAGACAGTGCAGCACTTTTATGTCAGCCCCTCTTTCACTGTTGCTAACTGGGATCTCCTGGAATTTTTTTCTTTTTCTGCCTATACTGTTTTGCTCCTGGAATGAATATTAGGAAACAAGCACAGAATAGCATTTGATAGACAGTCTATCAGGCCTACATATAACACTTTCTTCCATAACACATAGAAACTGAGGTTTATAATGGGAGTTCTAAGACAATTATAACTACAGCAGCTCACACTGTGATGTTGTAATGGAAAGGAAACTGTGCTATGACAGGAATTTGAAAGATACCAAAAGAAGGTGGGGTGCTTTCAGGATTTATTAGATGTTGCCACTGTAATGCCCTTTCTTTGAAAAAAATAGCACATAGTACCATTCCCTGCTGACTCTATAGCACAGTGAATGCAAGCATGGCTTAAAATTATGGCAAACTTTGTAACCTGTCAGTCAAGGAACAGAGCTGCTAATGCCAAACAAAACAGCAGATTTACACCTGGGAACTGAGGCTATAAAGTAAGAAATACATTTTCTTGGCTCTCATTTATAACAATAGTGGGAGAATTAACTACAGGGGATTCTTAGCATATTTACAAGACACTACAGGAGGCTTTTAGCATATTTACAAGCAACAATGGCATAATTTTACATGCAGAAGTTTAAATACTGTGAAGTCTATTCTGTCTTTAGTTGCTGTGATTTAAGCTGTAGCCACATCTTAGTTTAAACAGCTCCATGCTCTACTAACTCGTCACGCTCAAAGAGATTTTGATATGAATTCTCTAAAAGCAGCAGGGCATTCCAGTTTGGAATCTCTTTTTATTTTATTTTATGCTTTATTTAAAAAGGTGAAGGAAAGAAGCTTTTTTAATGCTTCAAAATAACATGGATTTTTATTTTTAGACTTTGTTTTTGTTTGCAAAAATAAAATGTGCTGACACTAAAGATGTGTGGAGTAGCTTCAGACAGTTAAGGCCTGTTAAGTTGCTGGACCTTTCTTCTTTCACAGAGCAAGAATAAGAAATCAATACATTTTCTATTCTGCTCCTTAGTCTTGGGAAAGGATACCTAGAGGGGGATAGAAGGAACAGGACACATGACAGGAATGTTTTGAGTCTGCTACATACTTGGTTGGGTGCAAAAACCAAACTGGGCCTGGCCCAAACAGGAATCTGTTTTATTTCCATTTTCCAGTCTCGGGGGAGCCCAGGGCATGGCCGCACCAGGCATGACCATGCTCTGTGGCATCTGTTTTGCAGTCAAACAGAGGTGGAGCTGAGGGGTGCTCAGATGGCAAGACTGCCTAAAGCTGCTCTTTGGTCACATCCATCTCACATTGTTTTTATTTGAAATATAAAACCTAGATTCTGTAAATAGTGATTGCACCATTCCTAAGTTTTCTGTTTAAGAAATCTAAGGGTTTATGTTAAAATGATGTCCTTAGTCTAAGGAGTGCAATGTGTGAACACAATGATGTAGAGAATTCATCTTTGAGACAGACTGAAGGACCAAGTCTGATCATTTTCCCCATAGGAACAGCACCTGGAGGAGCCATGGCAGTCAGCAGCATATCCTCCTGCCATACTGCAGCCTACAGTCTCTTGTAACCTTGATCCATGACACAGGACTACAGCCTGTGGATAAAAATCAGTTCCATTCCTCCTCTTGCACTGTATTTTAACACATTTACTTGCAGCAAGACTTGCACAAGCCTAAAAGGAAAGACAAGAGAGAAGACAGATGCATTTTCACCTGAATTTAAGAATGCAGCTGAGGGACTTTATATAGAGATGTCCCCCATAGTTCTCCTCGACAGGTACTCATGAGCCAAGTGTAACTTAGCCCACCCACATGCAGCTTCAACAAAAAAAATGAAAGCCAGAATCACCAATTGCTTGAATCTGACACTAATTAACACTAACCAAAACAAAATATTGTAATATATTTTTTGGTAGACATTATTGTCTTTTACTACTTTATAATGCATTTACATTTTAAACAAAATTCTGGATACATATCTATACATAAAATTTCCCTCAATTTTTTTCATTAAGTCTAATAAAAATTCATCATATATTCATGCAATTCCAGAAAACTGACCGATCACTACGGTTGGACCTAGACTGAAACATATAATACTCACAAAATATGTTCATTCAGGACCTTCAGTAAATAATGTCAAAAGAAACCCCAAATTTTCCGTATGTGGGTTTCTTTTGTAAAAGCAATGCTTTAACCTCTCAGATGCAGTGAGACACCGGAGAAGAAAAAATCTGAAGTAGCTTTGTTATTTTTAGCTTAATTATAGCTCACCTCTGAAGGAAGGTGATGGAAAAGAAAGGAGAGTTTCAGAGATTAGAAACACTGGAGATTAAGATAGACTCATTTTCCGGTTTTCTTTGAAAACCTCTTTGAACAAGATACTGGTTGTGACAAAATCAAGGGGCAAAGAATGCACACCAGATCACCCCTTCAGGCCAGCTGGGAGCAGCCTTTGTGCCCTCCCACAGCCCTCCAGCTGCCTCCTTCCAGCATCTTTAACACAAAAACCAACATTCCCCTACAGGACAAGCTTTTGTTAATTCCCACCTAACATTACTCATAACAGTACTGTATAAATGATGGGACAAACTCTGTCATCACTTAATTCTAAATACACCCATTTCATCAAATTAAGGCAGAATCAAGACATGGTATGTGTAGATTATCTGTCTGGGTCTTTGGCTATATGTAGGAAGGAGGGGTTTAGCACCAAATGTTATGGCACTAAATTAGATGCTTGGGTTTCCTGACACCACAAAGTCAGTAAAAAGAGGCAGGTATTTAACACAAATGCCCTGATTTCTCTGTGGAAGTCTCAATTACAGAGCCTGAGCTAACTGGGACTGAGATTGCATGGCATGTGAGACTTCTGGTCCAACACATGGATTCATGGATATTCACACTCCTACCGAAAGTAACTGTGATTGCAAAATAGGATTTCGCCTCTAAAAAATGAAGATGCTAGTTTGGGGTTTTTTCTGTGTCTGATACAATTCCTGTTGCCGTTGCACCATGGTGGGAGCCACATTCCTTCACACAGTTATTTCCTTGTCACTGCTCTGCTTTCCTTTCCTCTTACTGAGTATATGACTGTGTGCTGATCCACAAACCCCAGTAACTCAGAGCACATGAAAACTGATCCCTTGCAGTGCCTGAACTACCATCATAAATAATTTGGATTTAGACTCTGTTGCAAAGTAACAAGACTGCCAAGTATTAAGCTAATAATTAATTAGCTGATTTTAAAAGTAGTCACTCTTCAACGTAATAAATTGTAAATGGTAGAAACTGAGTCAAAGTCCACCTCTAATAAGAGATACTACACTGCTAAAAATGTAACTGCTCGATACAACTCGACATGTGCCAGTTAAGGATCCCTAAGTATATAAATTCAGTTATCTGGATTATTTACTACTGCAGGATGTGTCACTTTGGTACTATTCATACTACTTGCCTTTACTGTGTATACATTTCATATTCAATGAAACCCCAATATTTATGAAATGATTAAGTGATACAGGAGCTCTAAGGCCCCTTACACAGTAAAATAATTTGATAGCATATGGTCTGACATATAATTCTTTTACTCTATGATTTATTTATATGCTTTAAACTAAAAATATTTAGAATGTTACCTTCTAGATTGTGAATAATGGCCTATAAGAATCTGGCATTATTACTGCTTTATTCAGGAAACTACTATTATACACTGCCCTGTCTCATATGTTGCTCCATTTCTATGGCTTTACCATTTTGTATTACTACATCTAGAGCAGTTTCGGGATTCATTCAAGTCTATTTCACTTTTTTTTTTAGTGTATAAAGCAGCTTGACTCACCTTCCATTTTTATCAGCATTTTTACAGAACAAAATTAGATGCCTACTCTACCAATCTTCACACAGATAGGTAATCTTTACCTACAATTTGTCCTGCCTTTGAAAAGACTGCACAAGATTTACTTCACATATATGGTATGCCAGTCTGAGCCTCAAGGGAGGATTTCCTTACTTCAAAAATTTTACAGTTTCAAGAAAACTACCTATGGAACACCGTAGACAACCATGGGATGCACAGTGCCCATCAGCTCATCCCTTTGGAAAACAGAGGTGAGATGGTGAGTTTTCAGACACAGTAGCACATTGGAAATCAGCCCAAACTGAAGCTGTCTCCTTGCAGTCTCCAGGAAGGCATTTTTCAGTATATGCCGTAGCACAGGACACAGCGCATTTGCTTGTGAAGAGATCTCAAGAATCATATTTGCAACAAGTAAAACTTGAACTATATTGATATTCTAATACACTGCAAAATGACTTCTGAAAGTCATTTTCTGTGGTTTTTTTATGACTGTTGAAAGCTAACAGCAAACTTCTAGGACATAAAAAATACTTAAATTGTTGCAAATGCCTATTGATACCTTGCCACAAAGAATGCTGCCTTTTAAGATTAATTTTAATGTATTCAAATTATATTCATATTTCTGTACCAGAGAGTACTGAATTCTACTAACAGTTTTCCTGTCCTGGGGGAATATGTCCAGAATCTTCTTCATTTCACATCAGGAAGTCCATATAAATTAGAAAAATAGAAGACAATAGACTGAATATTTAATAGTGGCATAGCACATATGCATTATTTACAAGGCAAAAGGGTTAAGTATTAGAAAAGTTGAAACCAGCTCCTGTAATAAAGAAAGGGATATTTGAGATAAGATTGCATGACTCCAATACTAATCTTCTAGGCATTTTAAATTCAAATTGTATTCAGTAAGAAACACTGTAGATTGTCGTACTTTTATGAACAGTAGCCAAAAACATCTTTTAAATTTCATCTTTAATACAGTTGGAATGGCAGGAAAATCAACTAAAATCAACAGGATTGAATAAATGAGTAAAGGCTTGCAGATTCAAATTCTTTTGTTTCTAAAACCTGATTAGAAAAATATATAATGAAAAATTACCACAAAATGACAAATATCTTGTGGAAAGGACCATCACTAGTTTATGAGATTTGGACCTGTCACGTTGATCTCTGAGTAGGTGCTCTCAAAACCACATGAACTCTCCAGTCGAAGGGAGGGAATTAGAGTTTCCACACACAGAGTTTGACCCACTGTGTTGTTGCAGCACAAGAACATTGTTTCCGTCCCTGAAAATATTTGACAAACTCTCTGTCTTACAGAAGTCACAAAGTAGAAGGGATCTTTGGCACCTCAGGATGAGGCTAAACTTTTGCTTAAGAAAGCTGCTAAAAATGAGGTAGCATAATATTACTGAGAGGGGAGAGAGGCACAGGGTTTCTCTTATGGAGACAACGCAAAGTGCTTTCTCGAATCTTCCTAACAGCACACCAGGAAAAGCAGAAACAAAGCAAGAACACTGAGAAGGAAACACCAAAGGTCAGCACCTGTCTCCTCCAGCTTTGCGAGGCAGCGCAGGTGCCCTCTTCCCTCTGCTGAGTGATCTACCCTGCAAAGCACTCAACTCACTGCCCATTGCACCTTCTCCTCCAAATTTCACCAAATGAAGCTTTCTCAAAGAAGACCAACACAAAACAATAGCATTTGAACAGCTAACACTGAAGTATTTACTCTCTTTTCTGTTGCACTAACTATCATCCTTTGATACGCTTCCTTTAAGCAAGAAATACTTCTGTGAAGGTAGTAGAATAGACAAGTCTCTATTTTCAAACACTGCTATTCCTAAATGCTTATGGTATAAAAGGCCTGACATGCGATCTGTCCTGGGGAAGTGTCAGACAACAACCTGCAACATACTAAAATTTTGTTCATTATTGCGTAAAACATCAAATACCACATATCTCAGATCAAAGAAAATAAATAATTAAAATCCATTCTAGCTTTCTAGTCCACCAAAAGTCTCCTTAACAGATCTATCATGTCACCACAAGAGAGAAGCTACAGATGGCTTCATGCTACAGTTTGCTTACCCCCTTACCATCTATTGCTAGAAAATTTTTGTGTCATTCTCCGCCTCCCCACAAAATGCCCCAGCCTCGTGAAGATCAGATACAGAGATCAACAAAAGCTAGAACAACGCTGGTAATGATGCTATACATTATTTACTCATTAAAAAAAAACCCCCAAATACTGCAAAGCTTACAGCAAATAACACTGCTGACGCTCTTCACCAGTAAGTAGGACCTCTGGAGGTACCATGGGAAAGTGCTAAGCAGCAGAGACCTGGAAGAAGTGAAGTGCAAGGGAGTAACCCCAAGACAGCACCTTCCCTCTCTTTTTCCCCAGGGCCACAGGATAATAATAGGGACAGAAGGATTCTCCACGTGCCTTGAAAGC
Source organism: Picathartes gymnocephalus (assembly GCA_013390045.1). Classification (NCBI taxonomy): domain Eukaryota; kingdom Metazoa; phylum Chordata; class Aves; order Passeriformes; family Picathartidae; genus Picathartes; species Picathartes gymnocephalus. The sequence continues at coordinate 9,790 of WEKY01032090.1, forward strand.
AACCAGAACTGACTCTGAAGAGCTTTGGTTCTGTGACAAAGCTCTTCAGCTCAACACGTGCAAGGGCAGGGACCCTGTTTTCATGTTGGAGCTGGACATCCCCTGGGAGAGCCCAGGACAATCCATGTGGCACCAACAGCCTCAGCTCTGCAGAGGTTCACGACTGCAACACTTTCTTTAACACACATAGCAACTTCAAAAGAATTTCTGTCTTAGGGAGTGGACTTTTCACTGTGCAATGAATAAAAATAACTTATGCTACTGTTTCAGCAAAGTAGAAACTATAAAATAAATTGTTATTCTTAGCTGCCATGATATTCTATTTATCGATATAATTTTACATCTTCTTATAAACTCCTTTATAACATCATTTTATCATGCATTCCTACCAGTGTGAGAATGCCTCCTATTAAATGAGTTTACAGATTTTGATTTTTTACTGTTCAGAACAGGGAAAACCCTGCTTGTTTTAAATTAATTTCTTAAAAATTTTAAAAAAACCCCAAAAGATCAGTGTTCCATATTAAAAGGAAAATCAGAATTGACATAGTATTTTGTATTTTTGTTATGAAGAGCCAACAAAAATCAGTAGCTCTACTAAAAAGGCATGTCTACTTCATGGACATGTAGAATTCAAGAAAACATGAGACGTTCTCTGCTATATGCACGTAAGGTATTAGATCAGAAGGTGAGAACACTCATATTTGTGTATCAAATTTATAAATTACAAGAAGGATATAAAGACTATTTATATTTTGTTAAAACTCATGTTGCATAACATCTAGTTAGATGGAAAACCTCCTGGTCTCTCTTCAGTCCATAGGATCAAAAAGATTTTCCTAATTAGTTAGTAAAATCATAACAGTTTTGAGGAAATTTCTGCTGTGCTAATATGGAAATCTTTCATTCCCTAAAGAATGTTTTAAGTGGTAAATAAATGTATAACTCCTAGTAATATTAATGTAACAAGTGAAAGTGCCTAAGATGCAAGAAGACTTGTCCTAATGCACATTAGTAATTTGTTTGAAAGCTGTAAAGCATTTCATTCCTCCCCTCCCTCTTTCTTGCATATTGCACAACATAAGCATAAGGGGTTCTTGAAGTATTTTTAAATCAAACTCTTCTGGAAGTTTCTTTTCCTTTCTTTTCTTAAAATACTGCTTAATTTTGGAAAACAAGCAGCATGATGTGATACAACAGCATCTGCAAAACGAAGGAAAAACCCCCACTCAATCTGCCCATGTAAAGAAACCCCTACGACTACCTACTCTTGTAAGCTAACTGTAAGACCACGTATTTGGTTCATGGAATTAAACATCTGACAAACAGGCAATGCCCAGTGAATGTTTAATGTACATGGTTTAACTCCTCAACAGGATATCATGTAACACATGCACTGTAGAAGACAGAGTAGAAAGAGACAGAAGTAGCGAAGAGACCAAACCAGGATGTTCTTCTGAGATGTCTGAAGCCAGTCATGCACTGCCTGGCAGGGAAAACATTCTCATCACGTGGTTTCATAGGCTGAAGAATCTTCAAGGTCCTAACAAATTCAAGTATACATCTAACTTTCTTGTGAAACAAAACAATAACAAATGAAATCTAAAGTGCTTCCCATCATTACTGCCCTGCAGTATGAAGTTATCAGTGTTCTATTACAAAGTATATCTTGGCACATGCTAAACACTCACCATGCACATGTTTATCTGTAGAGTTATTGATTCTTGGTGAGGCTTCATGACCTCTAAGAAGCATTTGTTTCTACTGCCCACAGGCATCCAATGTGCTGTGCCTGCATTATTTGACCTGAAGTCCAGCACCCCTGAGGCTGCAGCACTACTGCAAAGCCTGGAACTTACCAACCCATTCTGAGATAGGATGTCTCAGGTAATTACTAGCTATTTTGTTGCTGTTTTTCTTTTCCTTTTTAGCAACTCTACAGAAAACCTCATTTTTACATAGTATTAGCACATCTCATAAAATAATAAAATCATTAACGTTGGAAAAGACTATGTCCCTCTCATTACTCCCTGTTATTTATGATTTCTGTTATTTTCCTGCCTTCATTTTAGGTTTTACTCTAGCTGCTCTTTCTGAACCAATTTTCATACAACTGGACATTTTAAAACATATTTCATTTTCTTGCAGGTGGAAGGGAAGTGGAGTCAGGAAGAGTGGGATTTTTGTTGTTTAAGACACAGATGTATCCTCTCCCAGAGTGGTACTTTCTTTCTCTTTCTTCCTGCCTTCCTTTCTTTCTTTTCCTTGATTTACTTCCTCTTCAGTCTTTCTTGTATTTGACAATATTTTTCTTCTACTGCAAGTTTTTAAAGAAATCGGAAAAAAAAACTCAGCAGCAGATTCCTGAAGCCTCGTCTTCCCAGTGTCACCTAACCTGAATTAATTGTGGACATCTTGATCACTTTCCATTTCCACTCAGATTTCTGCTTTCTACTTATTTCCATATTCTCCTCCTGACACCACCTCATCCCATTCAATTCAATACAATACCTCATTCAGCATATTAGCAATAAAAGACATAAACAAGTCGCCTGTCCCTCTCAAAAAACATGTCACTGTTAACATGCATTTTAATGGACAATTTAGAGACACTGTGTGAGCAAGGATTACTGACCTTTCTCACATGCAACTTGTTAATGAAAATGATCTCTGTAGAAAAACCTTTTCTGGGGTATCAAGACCATTTATGATGATGTATGTACAGTGCATTCTTTTTAATTCACACTTCTAGATTTTTAAGCTTATTGCAGAATGGCTGTTTTTTCAGAGTGGTCATTATTCATACAGAATACCTCACATTGCTTTGCAGGACCTGAAAATCTAGACTAATTGCTATTAGAAATCCTGCTTAGTATAAAACAGTAGCTGCTGTTCTGGAGGAGCAAAAAGTTATACCTCAGGCTTTCAGCACACATTTTTGGTAAAAGAGCATCTTCCTCAATGGCCCATCTTCTTTTCCCAGGCTTGTCCTGAAAATCATACATTCTTTAGCCAGCATAGGACCAATGTCAGAAATAATTAAACCTGGTTCCTCAGCATCATATCACTTCCCCAGAAACTCCAACTGATGTCAGCAGTACAAGCTTTAAAGGCACCTGAGTAGACTGCTGGCAGTTTTATGAGAGAGAAAAAAAGATTAGAAGCGAACACTTCTCAGCCAGACCTACCTTGTGTGACTCTGTTTCATTTCAAAGCTAAAACACGTACAAAAAACCCTGTCACTATTTCAGCTAATCAAATTCTGTGGTTGCTGGCATGTGTGTGCACACACTGACCTCTACAATGTCATGACTTTCAGGTTACTCATTGATTTCCAGGAATCAAAAATGCAATGCAAATAAGGAATTGCGAGTCAATTAGCTCTTATCATGAGCTCGCAGTCTGTGGCAATGGCATGACACACGGTTCTGCATAACAATTGGAAACAAGCCTTTCTGAGACAGGTAAAAGTCCTCAAAGGCAAGACGTGTCCCCTTTCACAAGAAGAGATGTAGCCAGCAACGATTAAAGCCTTTGCACATGATACAGGGTTGATTTTAACATTTGTCAGCAATTTCAGATGGTATGAGCCGTCTCTTCCCACTTATGATATACATGTGATACCAATGTATTCACGGTTTCAGTCTGCACACAGAAGGAAAGCTTTTCCTTTCCTCCTTATTACTCTTCAATTCCATCACTGCCAGCTAACTGTAATGAAACTATTTGGAGCTTCTTTAAAATGCCTATCATTTACCATATGTTCATTTAATTTTTAAGAGACAGTTATATAGTGCAAGTTGCAATTTTTTGCCTACCAATATATGTCATTAAAATGAATATTCATGTGGCATCACCTACCAGAGTCATTAAAAGGCTTGTAAACACAGCCCATCAGTGCCTCTGGTACTCGTAAATGATGAACTTTAACCCTCTGTCTGCAAGTGCTCGTATCAATATAAAATAGAAAAATAAATTACTGGCATCAATTACCAAAGTTTATCGGTTTCATTAGCAAATTGAGATTTTTATAGTACCTCCAGAATGCATTTACCTTTATTACAAGTCATGAAAAAGTTACGATTGACTGGCCCAAACGAATACAAAACCATTTTAAATACATTATAATTTTTTCTCTAGATTTCATGAAATTGCCATTATCCAAAAGGAAATATTTTTATTAATTACAGAAATATTACCATTTATTATCTTAAGTCACAGAATCATAGAATGACTTGGTTGGAAGGAATCTTAAAGATCGCCTAATTCCAAACACCCTGACATGGGCAGGGACAATTTCCACTGGAACAGGCTGCTCAAAGCCTCATTTAACCTGGCCTTGAACACTTCCAGGTAGAGGAAATCCACAACTTCTTTGGGCAACCTGTTCTAGTGCCTCACCATCCTCACAGCAGAGAATTTCTTCTTAATATTTAATCTAAATCTACTGTCTGTCTGTTTAAAGCCACTCCCCCTTGTCCTGTCACTACATGCCCTTGGAAAAAGTCCCTATCTTTCTTAGTCTCCCTTTAGGTACTGAAGGCTGCAATGAGATCTCCCCAAGGCCACTTCTTCCCCAGGCTGAACCATCATAGTTCTTTTTGCCTTTCTGCACAGACGTGCTCCATTCCTCTAATCATCTTTGTGTCCCTCCTCTGGACTTGCCCCACCAGATCGCATGTCCTCCCTGTGCTGGGACCCAGAGCTGGATACAGCACTGCAGGTGGGCTCTCACCAGAGCAGAGGGGCAGAATCCCCTCCCTCCCCTGCTGCCCATGCTGCTTTGGATACAGCCCAGGACACGTTTGGCTCTCTGGGCTGTGAGTGCACATGGCTGAGTCATGTCCAGCCTCTCACCCACCAGCACCACCAAGCCCTTCTCAACAGGGCTGCTCTCCACCTTCCACAGGTGAAGTACTGCAGAACCTGTGTGCAAAATAAAGGCTCCGTTGCCTTCCCTTTTGTGGAAATTTCTCAGTAAAAAGGCCAATCAAACACCAGTTTGTGTGTGGGAAAAGTGAGAACCAATAGCTGATTAGGAGCTGTGTGATCTAGCCCAGCGTGCCCTTGTACAATCAGTGTACAGGGTAACACACCCCAAGATCACATGGAATCAAAAGGTGCTGCCATCCCACACCCACAACATTTGGGGTGACCCTCATCCCATCTGACCTTGAATGTATCCAGGGCATCTACCAGGTCCCTGGACAACAATCTCTGCATTTGGCTAAACAATACAAAGAACACACATTATTTGCCACACCCTTTAAAACATGTGGTTTATATTATTTTTTTTTATCATATATGCTAGATTCCCTTCAGTCTGTGTATAAGAGTTCACTTTGAGAGCTCATTGTTCCTGAAAAGATTTAGGCTTTCTCTGAGTGCTCACGCTTTAAAGGAGCAATCAAGAGAAACAGTGACATGTGACAGTTATCTGTCACTACTGCTTGGCCAGAATTTTCCCATCCTCTGCAAACACTGTCAGGAAGCAAATTCTTGTTTCATTTTATTTTAGGTAACACAATAATTCCTTCCAAGCAGTCAGGTTTTTCAAAATATGAGTTCTCATTGATAGTTTTTGGGAATGCAGCCTTAGCGTAACACTTTTGTGAAACTCAAGGACCTTTGAAAATCTGGCCCTTGTGCAAGCCAGTGACAGATATATAATATGTTGTGTATATGTGTGCTGAACATTCAGGACCTAAAAAACCTGGGCACGCAATCTTCCAAAAGGCTGGTAGTAACTGTCCAAGTGACTAATTTACCAGAATAAACAAGGGATCTTACTCAAAGAAGGCAACTAGGAACTGCTCTGAATTTCCAGCAGTCTATTACACGCAATGCCAGTGCAAATGTCTTTAGTTTTCACTTTGGTCATTGTATCACTGAACAACTAAGCAGATGGTACATGAACAGTATGCAAGACATTTAATAATGCCAGGAAAGGTATAGTAATACCAGCTGTTCTAGCCGGCTGACCTTAGTGCAGTTTAGAGAACATTGAAAGAAAGACGCATGCCATTTTATTCTCTTTTTTCCCTCCTGAGTCCTCTTTTGGTGTCACCTCTACAAAAGAGAAGCTAAAACTAGGAAATTAGACTTAAATGTTTTAAATGCAAGAAGAATTCAACACAGTTTACCTTGCCCATTTAGTGCTAAAGATAGAAAAATAATACAACCTGTAAAAGTGCTGCCTCCACAGCCTTATTATCCTTCCCAGGTCTATGGCCCAAATATCTGTATTGTACGTTAATTATGACCAGAATTCAGCTACAGGTAATTATATAAGCTGCAGCTACCAAAAAATTAGCAAAAGTCCTCCTCCTCAGATGGGTGGTGGAGTGGTAGAAGAAGACAATACCTACCTCACCTTCCTTATGTGCCACCTTTAAACCCAAAGAAGTGTAGCTCCTGAATAAGGATTGATAAGATATGTGCTTTGTCACCTGTAAGCATTTCTTCCTGGACAAAGAGGAGAGGTCAGGAGCAGACAGAGACCTTGGGCCAGTTTTCCAGCCAAACCCACATTGCAGATGATGGTATACAAAAATAAGGAAGTTAGAAATACTCCTGCACCAACATAAGACACTTAATTTTGTCCTTGCCCCAAACACATACATTTTTCCTAATATCCAAGCTTCTAGAAAGTAAAACAAGAAAAAGTTAGAAACAACAAAGGTTCATCAGCATTAACAGATCAAAACACACTACAAAATTACAAAAGAAGCCAAAACTAAGATGAAAATTAACCCAGGATTTGGGGGAAGTTATTTCAATCTACATTTCTTATGCACATCTCATGACACTTCCCCACTTCAGGTTGACTTTAGCATGCACAGCTCACTCCTGCTACTCTGCAAGGGTTGAACTACTTCCATTTTAGATTGTCATCTACCTGCACAGACCCTAGTTTTATTGTTTGCAAACATAAAACCATAAATGTCTCAAAAACAATGACCTTAAAAATATTTGAACATTCCAAGTTAGTTGGGACATCTTTGCATGAGTGCACACCACACCACAAAGGGGCACTCAGTAAATATAGGAAAAAATCTTGTAAGGCCACCTGGCCATTACAAGACAATGTTTACCCTATATTTGAGCTTTCTTCGTAAGAACAAACAAAAGATGCTTCTAACATCCCCCTTAGCTCAGGTTCTCCCGCAGTGAGCCAATAAGCCTTCATTAAGCTATCTGAATTACTTTATAAATTAAGAGAGTAGCACACATTTCTGCAAACGAGAACAATAAGAGTGTTTTGGCAATGATCCTGTTCACTAATTATATTTTACATTTATGCACTGCCTTTCATCCCCCAGGGCCCCAGAGTGCTTCACTAAACAGTGGGCTCTGTCCACAACTGTTGCCTCCCCGTCATGTCACTTTTGCTCACGGGTCATGAGAAGTCTGGCTGACTTCACAGGTGTTTGCCTTACACATAGAGACAAAAATGCTACTGTTGACACTATAATCAATCAATTTCATTAACGTAGAAACCGTAAGAATCATACATTCAGGTCAAGGAAACTGGCCTGATCCAATGAAATCTAGTTGAAAAATGAAAATGTTAAAACCTGGCAAACCTACAGTACCTTAAAAGTAATGGCAGCAGCTAAGATACATCTCCTAAATTCCTCCTGAGAGCAGTGATGTTCCTGGTGTTTACAGTTACACATAAAAATGCCTGCCACAGGTGAAGACACACTGCATAGTTAATTACAGCTACCTTTGACCATGAGGACATTAGTCAAAACCAAAGGCCACATGCCAGTATTCCTTATGGTTGTGGCCCTTCTCTCCCCACAAACTGATCACACAAAGTGAACCACAATGGCCACGCTGTCACTGAAGGGTAAAAATACAACTCTCCCAGCCAAGAAAACCACGGACAGCCTATGTCTGGGTACCACCTGTTGACAAAGCAGCAATAACAAGTCAGCTCAACTACACCAACTGAAGTAAAACCACTCCCAACAAAAACATCTCTAGTTGAGAAAGCACCTGCAACACGGCCGTGCAAACTGCACACAATTCCCTGCTGGTCTTCATTTCTGACCAACAAAAGCTTGGAAGATGGAGCAACTCCCACAGTCAAGGTCTTGGCAGAAAAACAGTGCCTGCCCTCCTCCGCATCTCTCCCCACCAAAATCACAGCTGGACTCAGCATGGGGCCATTTTCTCCCAGGCTCTTTTCTATTAAATAGAAGGGATTGTTATTTTGTTTTGTTCTAACAACTGCAAAGTGCTTTTTTTCACCCCTGCAAAGCACGGCCATCCCTTAGACCCCCAGACTTTCTGTGAGTGCAGAGCTGTACAATCCATCAGGGAAACCTGTGATTTTGTCCATTGTGCTGGTTGAGTTGTGAGCAGGGCTACAATGGGAGCTCTCAACTCCCCATTAATTCATAACAAGTCACCCACTAAAGTCACTATTTGTCCATTTAAAATAGAAGGGAAGGAGAATGTCAGCAATGCTTCCGCTCCTTTTAGACATTCGGTAAGTGGATGTGTACATAATCACATGCTGAAAAGGCAAAGGAAGGGGGATGCAGCGATCTGTGGGAGGTGGTCCTGGCACTGGCCACGGCCACTCAGGTCACAGGTCCAGCAGCACAAGCATATGCTCCTCACACATCTCTTACAGAAACATCAGGAGTTTGGATCCCATCAGAGTCACACTGCTATTAACCCCAGACAAACTTCAAAGTTTTCTTCATTTACACACATGAGATCAAAATAAGCCCCCCACCATCTTCAGCTCATTGTAAACAAAAAAAATTCTTGCAAGTCTGTCTGGCCCAAAAATCAAAGTCCCTGAGCCTTTGTGGGGAGGCAATAAATCTGAATCCCTCATAGAATTTTTTTTTTTAAATAATTACCAGTCTGGCTTGTGTTTCTCATTTAGAAACTTTCTTTCCATGTAATTACAATATTAAAAGAAACATGGTAAAAAGTGTGACAAGATAGAGCAAGTTTAATTTCTTCAAGTGAAAAGTATGAAACAATTACAGAAGGAAGACATACTCTGCTGAGAGACACCTCACATCCAGTGCTCAATGAGCTAACCAGGAGAGAATATGATTTGCATAATGTTAAATTAGTGGCATAAATATATGCTAATCATACCCAGCTGCAAGCATCTCGCTTTATCTCATGTGCTTAGTACAATGAAGTGGTATAAAAAATTAAAGATAAGCTTGTGTTGCAAAACTTAAAGGCAAATCCAAAGTTCCTTGAACTTGAAGCTTGTTCTTAGCTTGGGATCTTTAGGCAGAGCTGTCCCTGGAGTCTCTTTAACTTTCCCTACATGACCCCACTACCAGCCTACCTCTGCAAAGACCTGCTGACCTACTGTTCTCAATACACCATTTTCATCTTGCAGACTTTCCATCAGCTTTCATTAAGTTCCAGATCAAGCAGGAGCAGTTTTGAAATAGTTTAAAGTTTAAGTTGCCACCACCAGCAGTTAAGTACAGCAAAGCATCTAACCTGACTGGAGCTGACAGGTCTCATTGTAGTAAAAAAATCAAAATAAGGGGTTTCTAAATTAATTTCCCCAAAAGGCAGGGTTACTCATGACTACAGCTTGCATTATAGCAAGTCTATATACTATGGGAATATAGAAACATATTTACTGCTGACCAGAACACATGCTTTCTGGTTAGTTTCTTCACAGGTGTTTAGAAAATGCTTCTAAGTACAGGTAAACATTAATTGATGGTATTTTGTGGAGGGGAAAATGATACCTATAAATCTCTGCATTAGCAAACGCAGAGCATTTGCAGATGCTATACCACTCCAGAAAGCTGAAGAAAGCAAATCAAATATAAATTAAAGCAGAATTTGAGATTAAGGCTTTAAACTGAAAGAATATTACTTAAGTAAGGGACTTAGCAAAATCTAAAATAAAATTTTATGGCCTGGTGATGGTAACAAGAGTGGTAATGACTTTAAGGGAATTTTTTAGGGTCTTCTATGCCAAAATAAATGTAGACTCAATGCCAAATATTTGTAAATGTGAGATCTTTGCATATTCTGTGCACATATATTTAAGTATGTAAGGAAGTTCACACTAAAAAGAAACGTTTTAGGTATGAGTGCTGCATGTGTATGCATTGTCTGTTGATACAAAACCAAAACAGATTAGGAAAATCAATACTCAATTCCTTTTCTAGATTTTTATCCACTGTAGGACACAAAAGCAATTTAGGTCTTGGCTGCACTGGAGCCTTACTTCAGCATTTATTAGATGAGTATATTTGTCATTCCTTCTGACAAACAATAACTAACAGGTGGCTAATCAAGATAGTTTTATATTTAGTACATTTTTTAAATGTAAGCAAAACAGAAAACTTTTTAAAATACATATATTTAGTTTCTGATGCTAAGAAAGGTAAGAGTGAGAAAAAGCATTAGCCATTTTTAACCATGACCAAAACCACTTACATTCCAGGAGTCCACAAGCTTTCTAAAATGTCACCACTAGAAAATGATGAAGAAAGGCTGGTGTCATAATTATCTGACTGTTCCACAACTTTGAATATTAATTGTGTGTTCAAGACTGTATGAAGAGCATCATTCTCTCACAGTGCCATTGGCTGGTTTGCAGCCTAAAGCTATAGAAACAAGAAAGAAACAGAGCTTTATGCTGGTCTACAGAAAAGAAACGAAAAATTAGTTTTAACCACAAAGTACATCAAAATATTCTGGTAACCTCACAGGATGAGACACTTCGGGTGCTGAAATTTGGCTGCAGTTGAGTATACCATCTAATTTTAAAATTATAAAATTATATTCTAATTATCTGACCAGGATTTAGGTCAACTGAGAGTATTTCTTTCCTAACAAAAACTTTTTAAATTTTGTTCACTTTAATCTGTGTTTTCCTTCTATCTTATAAACAACGTCAGCTACACCAATTGTCCATGGTATATCCAAATGTCCGAGCATTTGCCTTTTGCCTTTATCAAGGACTCTGGTTTTTATCCATGTCCTGCATGGATGTGTTCCTGTCCTCCTCTGTTTTCAGTATTCAGTAGGAAGTGTATGAAATTCACGTATTACTGTTTGTTTTTCAGAATCTCCTGAAATTGCAGCACAGTGAAAAGAAAAAGAGTCACAGCTCCAGGAGAAAGAATCCCCATTGAACAGTAAGGGCAAACACTCAAATTGCCTGGTACTGGAAATAAATAGCAAGTTGGAACACGGGACTGCATAGTGTGTTTCATACACTGATTCAGATGAGAACAACCAACAAAAAAGAGGATCGTGTATCAGAATCAGTGAAATGTTAAAACCAGAAAGAAGTTACGCAGGAGATGCTTTATAGTCACAAATTCAGGAGCCAGGAAAACAAAAATGAATAAAAGCAATTTGAAAATGTCCACAGATCTTTTAAAAATAAAAGCCACAGACTGAGATTTTGCATTATGAATAAGGCTAATAAAAGTAAGCTGACAGTGAGAAAAGTTATGATTTCAACAACTTTCATTCAGTGAAGCAAGAAGTGAAAAATTTCAGGAACAGAGATATATGTGCCCACTCCTGTCACATAAAATAGTACATTAGCAGACCAGCTAATGTCCAAAACTTACTTATCACCTTCTTTTATTCCTAAATGACAGTCACACTCCCTCTGCTCTGTATTAAACTGGATGACTGCAATTGCTGCCTCAGCGTTTCTTCACTTCTCTTTCGAATCCCAGAATATCAGGTGAGCTGCTTATTGGACAAAAGACAGGCCTGGTTTAGCAAAATTATTCAGCTTCCCTCTCCACATCCATAACAAACAGATCATCTGCTCAAAACACAAGAGCTAAAATACCATTATTTCTATGACATTTGCGGTACTTTAAAGACATCTATGCTCTAGAAACTGAATTGAGACCTCTAATGTATTTCATACAAGTCCTCCAACAGTTGTCAAATGGTAATGACTTTTACAGATTGGGAAAGATTAGCTTTTGTCTTTTAAATATATTATCTAATTCTCAACCGGAATAAAGCACTGAAAACGGCCAGTTTCTGTCAAATTCCTTTCCTTTTCTCATGGTTGAAGTCATCTGTACCTTTCAACACACTTGAAGCACAAAATAAGAATTCATCTAAGAAATTACTGAAAGTCGTTTCAAAATAGCCTAAACGTAACCCACATGTGTAATACTCATTATTATTAATGTAAAGTACATGTATAAAGGAAGGGAGACTATACACCCTGAGACCAAGCATTGCACTGCTCCATGAAACTGAAAAGCAAGTTACTGCCATTCATACCAAGCAACTCAAGTAAGAACATTCCTTTTACACCATACCAAAACTATATCAAAGTGTGCTCCACAGATGATGGTTTTCTTGATGGCACTATACCTGCTCATTTCATGAGGTTTTAATAGCTGGGATGATGAGCTCTAAAAGGACCTCTCAGAAATAATGGAGTTATTCTCTTAAACATCATGACTGAAAAATATTCAAAGACAATTTAAAGAAAAAATTGCTCTTAAATATAAATGTGTATTTTTTTTTTTTTTTTAATACACATTAATTTCTCCAACCTCAGAGACTCCTTCTTATCTTTCTTCTGGGGAGGAAAAAGAAAGCATTTACAACATGCAAAAGGAATGTAAGTCATCTTCATTAACATTATTTGTGATTACAACAACACTTAAACCCCACCGGATCAACTGATTAACTGCAAAAAACAAACAACCAATATTATGCAACACAACAAAAGCTAGAATAACTCATGAAAGGGTTAAACAGTGAGGTCAAGATTGTTATGAACAGAAATATATTGCAAGTCCTGTTTCATAAATATTTGTGTATTTGTGTTTATAAAACATCTGCACTGTTAGTTCTGAGGAAAGCATAATTATGACTTGATGGGCAGGTTAATAATCAGCATTCTTTCACCCTTTTGTGGGTCCTTATAAAATTACATTTTCTTTTGTCAAAACTGCAGCTGTATGGAAACCGCATTCCTTCTTAAAACAAGCATTTAACTTCTGAGCATAGAGATGGTATTATTGTGTAAACTTATTTAAGAGCTCAAATCCATTCCTGTGGAGCTGTATAAGCATTAAAAATATCTATCACAACACCAAATTTCTACTTCAAAACATCTGAATTCCCAGGTAAAGCCATTTTGTTCAGTTTACCTTTTTTAAAAAATAAGCAAACAAACAAAACTGCTAGCATTATAATAAACACCATGAAACTCAAATAATAATTCTGGACATGTGTGTTTTCTCTGCCTACTGGACTTCAGTCCTGAGAACTCCCCTGTTCCTTCACCGTGCAGCAGCCCAGAGCTGTTTATGGGGCTGTCCACAGCCCCAGAGCTCTCACCACACAGCTTGTCTGCATGGTCCTGAAAACATTTATCACCTCAGGGACCCTCAGCTACATTACATATAATTACTGAAATGACAGCAAAGTTGGGAAGAAAGTTTGCCATGCACTGATTAATTGAGAAAACAAAACTGTAATAACTGTGGCTAAAACTCTTTGGGGACTTCTTCCTGCCTCCAGTTCTCCCCCAGCACTCAGTCCCCCCATTCCCTCCCAGGCTGTGGAAAGAGGCACTTTTCAGAATAACTGAGGATGCCCTGCCTATGTCACTCCAGGGACACCCCAGCTTTCCTACAAGCAGCCACAGCTGCATACACGATGTGGCACAGACCATCAGCCCAAACCAGCAGACCCAGATTCGTTTCTTCCAAAGAGATCATTATTTCTTTTAAGCTAAGGGAATTCTCCTGTCTCCAAACTCTCTTTCCTCAAAAGAAAAGACAGATCCTCCCTGCTATATCCAGGGGTTAAAAACAAAAAACCTGCTCACACTCCGGAAAACTAAAAAAAGACAAACAAAACACTATCTCAGATATCACCTTTTACTCAGTACCAATTGCAGTAATTTAACCTCATATTCTCTAAATGATAGTTTAATTATTTGTAGTTTAAAAATCGGATGGGATGATCAACCCTTTTCATCTTTTCTTTGCCTCATTCACATGCCCATGCCAAAAGCCATCACAACATATGGTACACAACAGAGTAGCAAAAGAGTGTTATTTTCACCACTCCCAATGACAAAGATATTCTGAAACAAGTGTTTTTGCATACATCTGGCCTTCTAAGTCTGAGGTCTTCTGGAAGGAAATCACCACACTTTAACACCCTGAACATGAATTTTCAATTGACATCCAAACAGACTGCTCTCTCACTCTTTATCTGCAATGAAATATACTTAATTTTCAATTGTAGAAGTAAATAACATAAGTAAGCACGTTCTGGGAGTTAAGTGTAAATGACAAAAACATATGTTACACCAGTGTTTATACAGAAGCACAGATCACATTTTTTGAAACACTCTGGTTATTGTCTTTCTAAGCACTGCTACAATGCCCTGAATACAAATGCTGCTTCCTGTAAAATAAATACCACAAAATCATCCTATATAGCTAGCTGAATTGTATTACTCTGAGGGAAAATATATCGTGTGAATTCTACACAGACCACTGAGTATGGGACTGAGAAGACCTGAGGTCTTTTTTCAGCCCTGTTGCCACTTAATGTGCAGTTACAGCAGCTTTTAATAGGGAAGTCTAACATTTCTGTGTTCCATTTCCACACATGCAGAATGGGAATAATGACTTCTTTTTTAACAAGGCATTTTGTGATCAACAGGTGATAACATAGTAATACAAGCTTATTTTGTCCAATCTGTCAAGCTTTCTCCATGCAATCTCATTTGTATTATTCGTGCATGAAGGATGCAAGAGAAAGACACTTCAGCACCACAGTGCTAAAATTGTTCTCCTTTGCTATTCCCTGCTGCTGCTGTAACATATTTTGCGGCCAGACTCCAGTACGGCTGGTGTTAAACAAACAGGAATGGTACCTACATCTGCTCAGAAAAGGGTTGCCTAGCAACTGCAATCAAAGGGTGCTTTACCCTCACCAATCTACTGTAAATTAATAGAATTTTCTCTACAATATTCCAACACTTTTAGGGGCTATATAAATGGTTTATTATTATTGTTATTATTTTTATTTCGCAGTTAATGTGTTTCGTTTCATGATCTGATTAAAGCAAAAAACAGAGTAGCTAGAAAAGGTCAGATTATGAAGCACAAAAAGGTTCAGAGACTTGTTTGATGTAGAAATATTCTTTGACAGCTCATTGCATTTATTTACTATACCCTTTTCTTCTGCCATTTCAGAATCTATTTCAGCTGCCCCATGGGAGCATGAAGCCATTAGCCTGAATTATCATTCTGAATGCAAATTTCACAAGGTAACACCAAATCATGAAGGTTTTGATTCCTGTATTTACTGAGATGCTTTCCCGTTACAGAGGTTACAGGTCCGCTATTTGTTTGCATATTAACAGCATTGATTTTCAGTATACCTGGCATTACAATGTTCATTTATCATATGTGTAATAGCTGAATAGTGTAATATCAGAAGATGTGCTGCAGAACGTATGTCAACACACAGAAAAGAAATGAGTATCCAAGATATTAAACAGGCTATGCAAGCAAGGAACCAAATCAATAAAATATGGAGCAAAGAATGCTGGTAGAGCCTATTCATCAGGTTTTAGCAAGTTTCATTTCCAACCATGCTGAAATAGGAGCAGAATTTTGATTTAAAAGGCTTTTACTGAAGACACTGAAGCAAAAAGCTGTGACTTACTGGTGAACATTAAAGGTCTTATACTCTCCTCATCACAAAATAGCTATCTTTGCTAGCAGGAAGGATCAAAGAGGCTGGTAGAACTCAGATGTGCCTATACACCTCCTTTGTTCCACTATGTCCAGATGTACTTTCACCAGGTCTGCATCTGAGCTTGTGGATGTCCTGGTCTACAGCCAGCCCTCAAAATGTCCTCCATTTGATGCAGCTGCCCTTTGCTCTCCATCTTCCACACCACACACATTGTCCATGTGTATTTAAATGGTATGCAATTATTTAAATTCCTCCATCTGTCTCTCCACAACCTTCCATATATTAATTCTTAAAGGGAAAATGGCTTTGCTATTTGCTAGATGTAAGCATTTACCTGGATAGCAGCCAGTGGAGCAGGTTGTTAAACAAACATCCTGATGGAACAAAACCAAACACGAAGCAGCAACAGAGAGAAGAATATACTTGTGCTCAAACAGCAATCTCCTATACGAGAACAGGCAAAGCCAGGAAACAACAAAATGAGCAAGATTTCATTTGTTTTGTCCATTACTAGAATAAAGGTGAGGAAGTTGAAAGTGCTTTGCTTAGAAGATTTTCTTTCTCCACATTTCTTCTCCCTCCTATCAGTGCCCTGTGCTCCAAGCAATCCAACCTCAAAAGCAACTCTAGCAAAAAGAGCTCCTTAATTTTTCTGCCATGCTCATCTCTGATTAAAGGGTGAACTTTAATGTAAACAGCACTTCATCCGAGGCCAGGAATTCACACAAAACCACCAAAGGGTAGGATGCAAGGTGGACTTTTCATACTTCCAGAAACTACTGGAGGCTTGAGCCATGCATGCAGTGACTGTGATTTAGCACCATCTGTGCTTGTACCAGTTTTCATAATCTTAAAAAGATGCACTATATTTGCGCAGTTCCCTCAGCAGAACTGTGGCGTGTCCTGTGAAAATAGCAGCTAAAGATCCAGAAGTCTAATGCAAGATTGCTTAATAATTGCATAATTTTATTGAAAATTCTCTTTAAAATAATATCTAAACTCTTTAAAGATAGGGGCTTGTTTGGTTGTGTAAAGACCCATGTTAAACTATTGTATTTTCAATCCAGGAAAAGTATCTGTGGTAAATGCTGACAAAACTCAGCTTAAAAATACATTTCTTCACACTTGATTTATCCAGCCTGGAGAGTCATAAGGTGGGGATTCTCTAGAATGTAAACTGCTCCATAACCTCAGTCCTTCTTCCAGATACCTAATTCAGATCTACCATACCTTTATGAATAAAGAGGGAAGAAGGGTCCAAATGTGAGCACCACTGACCTACAAACTGGTGCTGATATTCCCTGCTCTGTTTTCCAATTCATTTTGCAATAATTTCTATTTCTACTTTTGAGGTTTTGATGTGTTGCCCTCCCTTGTGCATCTTTTAAGATTTCTCTACACTGAATTGGATCCAACATTAATCACCACACTATGTGAGCTCCTTCCTGTATCATGCTGTGCTGCTTGCACCCATACTGGACTTCACTGATGCACTCTCTTCTCCAGCTGAGCTAATTAATACACCTTTTCTCTTTTATCTTTCAATAAATGGATCATTCTCTTACTTCATGGGAATTTAATATCTTTGAGAGCCTTTAATGAGAGACTTCCCTTGCATATGCTTACAGAGACCATCAGGGAATTGCACTGATTTCTGAAGCATATCTTCTCTTTACGACTGCTATGTTGGCTCTTTTCCATATGGCCTGTAAATTCACATAAATTAAGGGCCACATGCCCATAATTTTCAATCTTTACAACAGTTCCTATTCAATTCCTCTGAAATACTGCTTTGTAATTTACCTTGGAGGGTTTTTTTTAAATTTTATTATTTTTTTAACTAGCATGTCATTAGCCTCTTGAAGTCACAAGGTAACAAAGTGGCTGGTTGCACACTAAATTGTTCGGCTACTTCTTCACATTCCTAGTAATAATGCCCTGTTAATTTTTCTTATTGATTCCACACCTTCACCTATCCCCTGTTCAAATTCAAACTGATCTTTGCTGTAAAGGAGAATGAATTGGACCTAGAATGCTGTTTAAAATTATAAAGAAAATTCTGCCCAGAACAGCCCCACAGCAATTTATCTTATTTATGTAGTTCTTTTACAAAGATATACACATAAATATGAGTTTCATAAAAGTGCAGAACTGGTGGAGAGTCTTCTACTGAGATAAAAATGAATAACAAATTAATTATGAAAAAGACACAAGGTAGCACTAATATCTTGAAAAGGTGCATTTTGTTCTTTGATCTCATAGACTATAAGAAGCACTTTCACTCTAAACAAAATAGAATTCTACAAGTATTTTTTCCCAAAAAAAAGTTAGCCAATATTTACTTGTCTCTGTAGCCAGCCCTACCATACTCCATCTACTTC
>WEKY01032091.1:0-26622 GCA_013390045.1 Picathartes gymnocephalus
TTTTTTTTTTTTTTAATCCCCAGGACCAATGATAAATGTGGTGGGGTGGGATGAAATGTATTTGGTTTTTTAGGCTGCAGTGAAGAGAGGAAAAACCTGGACTTGTTTTTAAGAGATGGTGGAAGAAGGTGAATGAAGGAGGAAAACCACCTTGAGGTGGTGCACAGGCAGACAGAACAGCAGAGAGCTGCCCCAGGACGTGTGGCCATGCATGTCCTGACCTAGAGCAAGCTGAGCTTTGGAGTGGCATTTCCAGCCTTTTTTCAAACAAACCCAAAAAATTTGCTTCAAACATGTGCTTGTGTAAGTGGCTGCTGCTCTTTTTGTTTGACTGGGTTAAATTGTTTGTTTATAAAAAATAGTTCAGCAACAAGGTTTAATTTAGTGTGTTAGGTCAGAAATGCTCCTTGGATCTCTTAAAGGAACTTCTTGGATTGGAAGTTTGTTAGGTGCTTTTGTCTGGTTTGCTCTCTTCCTAAATTAATGTATTAAATATACTTTGCCTGCTAAGGAAAATCTTAATTTGCACTTTCCGTGTTTGCTCTCTCTCCAGAAGTGCTTGTGGTTGTCTTTCTGAAACCCTTGTCTGTGGCATGGTTTCGGTGGCATTGCTTTTGTGAAGTGATTCTGAGAACTGTCACTTGGCAAGATCGGTGGCTGAGTTAGGACCTCCTAGAAATGCAAAGCTTTGAGACTCCCTGGCCTCAGGAGAGGCTGTTTCAAAAGCTGCATTGAGGATTTTGAGTCACTGCTCTTGAACTTCAGACACTGCTGCAGCAGCAGGTTTTTTCTTCTCGTTTGGCATGCCGTAAATAAATCTGTGGGCAGGGGTTTAGTGTAACTTTTCACTCAGATGCAGCACAAAAATAGTCCAGAATGAAAAGGGACAATTATAAAGGAGTGTTTACAGCAGTCTGTTGATCTTCTGACTTGCTTGTGTTGACTTCCCCAAGCTCCAGCCCAGAATGGTGACAGTGCCATGGATCAGAGTGTGCTTCCCTCATTATTCCCTGTTCCCCTTACCCACTGTGGATTTAGCCAGGCACTGCTGTGCTTGAGAACCCCGGCTCTGGATTTCCAGTACCATCATTGCCTCCTCTGAACTAACAGAATAGATGTGAATTAAACCCACATGCATGTCCAGGACCTACCTTGGGCTCCCAAAGGCATCTGACCCACAGGTGCCATCTCAGCTGATGGGAAACCTTTGAGATACTGAACAGGGAACAGCCTGGGCACGGCTGGAGCAGAAGCCAGATCAAGCAGCTCAAGCAATTTAGCAGCCTTGGCTGCACGTCCAGCCTGGGCAGGTACAAAAAGCAGGTTTGGTACAAAAAGCAGATGCTCTCAGCTTTGCTCTATGGCTGCCCCTCAGCAGTGGTGCCCTTGTCCTCTGGAACTTTGATGTTAAACACAGAGAAGAAATCAGATGAAAAGCAGCTTTGTGAAGGACAAGCTGTGTCGGGTGTAGATGTCTGATCTTGTACCAGTAGGTTCTCACTGAACTGCAGCACCATCAAGGTGTGCACTATTAACATTTTCGATTGCCACCTGCCCTGCTCCTACCTGTGAAGATAACCTTTAAAAATTCCTGTACCTAGGCTTAACTTTGTTTTCAGGCTATTTAAGCCACAAGTTCAGTAAGTATTTGAAGCCAAGCCTCATGCTTTATTACACTGAAGGAGAACAGAAGTTTTTGAGCTGTTAAATCTGATAAGATCTTCAGTGGCTTGCACATGTTTTAGTTCCTCAGGAAAACCCAAAGCAAGCATCCAGGCCAGTGCTTATCTGCATGCAGCCAACAGCTCTGCTGAAGTCAGTAATGCAGAGTGATTGTTTCTGCAATTCAACAGTGTCAAGTTTTACAAATACCAAACACTTGCTTCACTTTTGCTCATCTGTTCCATCCCACTTCTCTTTCTCAATATCCTAGATTTAAAACCAGGCTAGCCTCAAACTCATTGCAAAAAGTAATTGCCCTTTGGTAGTAATTTAGCAGTATTTTTTATGGAGCCGTGCAAGGGTATGAACTGAACCCAGCAAATCATAAAACTTGAATAGATGGAAACCTCAAAAATGGTGTTAAGACTTCCACAGGTAAATTATTCAATAATAATAATAATAATAATCCTGTTATGCTTTTTGGTGTCAAGAATGGCAGTGGAGATGTACAGCATTCTGACAACTTGTGCCTGCACAGAGTTTTTTTGGGGGGTTTTTTGTTTGATGTCTTCCTGGTTTTTTAATAGAACTCTGTAAAACCAACCTGAATGAGTAAAACCTCCCAAAGCCTTAAAACCAAGGTTCAGCAAATAAGAATTTGGGAGCAATTTATTAAAAAGTGGGAAAATATGACATCACATCTCCTCTTTGAGCTGCAACATTTACTTGTGTTAGCGACTGGAGGTTGTATTGGAGCAGAAGAAGTTTTGTCTGCACACTGCAGGTGTCTGGGGAGCTTCTGGCAGAGCAGGGGTTCAGCTCTGCTCAGTGCAAGGAGAAGCTGAGCCATTGAGGATTTCAGAAGGCACTCAGAGACTGACTCGCTCCTGGTTTGTTCCTTTCTGGCCATGCTGGTGCTTGAACAGCTCTGGACAGTTTGTAACCCTGGGAGTGCAGGTTTGGCATTCAGCATTTAGAAATGGCCAGACTCCAGAGTACTCATGTGACCTTGTACCTTTTCTGGATGGTTTAATGCTCAGTATTGTGATTCTGCATCACATTCTGCAGCTGCAGCCTGCTGTCTCATGCTGTAGGTAGAAGGCAACTTCTAAAAATGTCATTTTTTGCTGCAACTCTGCCTCCCTGAAGGACAAAACAGCCTTGGAGGGCAGCAGTGGAAGGGTCGCCTGACCTTTGAGGGCAGAGCATCTCCTGGGGCGGAGGGGTTGCCCAGAGCTACTGAGCACCCTCTGATGCCTGGATGTGGGAGAATCAAGTGAAAATTGAGCCCTTCCTGCCTTTTGCTACTCTCCAGGCTCTCCATGCCAATAAATCTTCCTTTAATCAGTGACTTTGGCAGATCACTGCATTGTACTAATAATTCATCCCTAGGATTAATACAGGTTTCCTTAATACCACACTCTGATAACCTCTGCTATGCCTCGTTTCTGTGCCAACAGTTGAACAAGCACAAAGCTTAAATAAAGTGCAAAACAATGATTTCCATCCATTATTTGAAATGGTTCATTTTCTCCTACTTGCCAGGGAACTGGCAGTGTGATTGTTTGGGAATGAGAATGACTGCTCAGCACTAGAGTCTTAAAATTTACAGATAACTGTAATTAAATGTCTGGGTCGCCCCTCTTGTGCAGTTTGTGTCTGTGCTGCCACTGAAGGTGATGAGCATGTTTGAAAGTTGCTGTCTCTGCCACACTTGAGAAGGTGCTGAGGCTGGAAAGGCTCTCAGTGCCAGCCCTGAGGGGCAGATTGATGTTTTAAAAGCAGATAAACTGAATGGGTTGTTTGTGCAAGATCAAAGGGAAATTGGATCGTGAGAGGCTGTTGGCTGCGTTATGCTGACATCGTGTCTTGTTCATTAGGGCGTAATTGGACAGTGTCCTTAAGGGATATGGATTTCTGTGGTCCACACTCTCAGCACAGGGCCCAGAACAGGAAACAAGCTCAAATGCACTCATTTGTTGAAGTTCTCTGATGTGCATAGGAAGTTTTTTACTTTGAGGCATTGTCTTTATTGTAAAAGGTCTATTTTAGCCATGGAATGACTTGAGACCTGTTGCTTATATAAAAGTAGTATTTCTCTGTACTTCTGCCACATCTGACTTTCCTTTCTCTGACGTTTTGACAATTTCAAGTATTTGTTTGACCCCTTTTTAATTTTAAGAATAGAT
The DNA here is from genome assembly GCA_013390045.1 of Picathartes gymnocephalus. NCBI lineage: Eukaryota > Metazoa > Chordata > Aves > Passeriformes > Picathartidae > Picathartes > Picathartes gymnocephalus. The sequence goes on from WEKY01032091.1 coordinate 3,852, forward strand.
TGCTGAATTAACTTTCATTACCCACACTTTAATGTAAGCAGTGGAGTTTTCAGTTGGTGGCATATCCTAAGGTATCACTCCTCTCCTTGAATGGAGGAGCAACTGGAATACACACAGAAAGATCTGATCTTCTGTTTGAATATGCAGTATTTGGTTTTTGCTGACTTCTAAATATGAAGTGGCCATGAAATGGGAAGGCTTTTTCAACATTTTGATTTAAATTAGTAAAACATTACTCTTAATCAAGATTTTTTCCAGTTATTTCGTGGATTAATAGAAAAATAAAATTTGAGAACATGTTCAAAACTCCTGAAATGCAATGTCTAACTAACTATGTATTTCCTTTGCAGGATATTGTCTGGGGGTTAAACTCTTTATTTACTGTAAGTAAAAGAATGTTTTATATGTCCACTTTTCTTTTTCCTGCCTGGTTTAGTTTCAGCATCACCGGATGCCAACCCTGTGTGTTGCCTCTAAAAGTTTAAGTCTTTATTTCCTTTGGCTTCAGTGGGTGTTGGACGAGTATGAAATCAGTTTATGCTTTTGTTTGTGGTACTCGTTGAGATTGTCTAAAATGCCAGCTTTGTACATGGAATTTACTTTGATTAGAAACATTAGGGGATATTTTGATAACAAATTATTTGGGATCTTCCATGTGGTATGAAAATCCTCCTGCTGATTTGCAGGAAATAGAAATTCATACTGCTCTGAGAAGGAACTGTGTTGGTGTTAGTCTTTAAAAAAAATGCTAGTCAGGAATTAATGACTGCCCTGCAGTCTCATTCCTGTTTTGAGCACTTACATTCCCATTCAGAGGCTTTGGTATCCACCCACAGAGTATGCATAAAACCTGACCTGGCACAGAATTTATGTGATGTTATTCAGGGATCCCATTTCCTCCCCTTTTGGTGGGAGCAAGGAACCTGTAATTGCAGGAGCACCTTGAAAATGGAGGAGAGGGCAGGAAGCTGCAAGAGGCAGGCAGGATGCAACAGCTGCTTTTGCCTTACAAGTGGAAAGAGGCTAAGCCTTTATAAAAGTTACCTTTTTTTAGGGATTCCTTTCCACAGCTATTGCTGCTGGGTAGGAAGGTCAGGAGAAAGCAAAGAGCAGCACTAACTTGGTGGCCACATTTGTCATCCCCTGTGAAGATAATCACTCCAGGATGTAGAAGGAAGCATGGGTTTCTCTGCATCCAAAGTCTTCGTTGGTTTTTTTCAACAAGTTGTTTGGTAAATCGATGTAAAAGTTTAGAGAGCATTTGCCTTTCCAATAAATGTCTTCTGCAGTTTCACAGTCAGTCTCTCTGTGCATGCCAAGTGAGTGGAAGGAAGCAAAATCCTATGGGGTACAAAGAGGGGTCTTCAGGGGCAGAGCTGCGCATAAAAATATTGGGCAAAGAGCTGCAGAGAGGGGTGGTCATGCATAGGAGAGCACAGGGATTTGTCATGGCTGTAAGAGCTGTGCTTCCCTCCTGGGTTTCCCTCACACCTGGCTTCATGTAAATAATTAGGCTTTGGAAAGCTGGCACTGGGATCACACTGGTCTGGCAGATTCATGAGGGGTTTTATTGGAGAAAGTGAGTGAAGGTGAGGTGGGTTGGTGTCCTGGTTTGAGGGAAATGTAGGGGTTTGCTGCTTGAAGATGAGTCAGGGACTGCCAGGAGCCTTTCACATTGTGGGGCAGTTGTATTTCACTCCAACACAGGCTGACGTTAGCCTGAGGCAAGGTCTGGGCTGCAGGCAGAATAGGGGCCTTGTTATTCAGCGTTATTTTTAATGATGATTCCTCTTCTCCATTGTTTTTAACCCTAGACCCTTTCTCCTTCCAAAGTTAATATTTGAGATTAAACTGTGAGACCTGAGGTTTGTTGTGACTGTTTCTGCTCCCTGACCCCACACATCCTCAGTTCTCAGGGTCTTTGCACTCCTTCTCCTCTAGGCCCTGTTTTTTGCAGAATACTGAAACTTCCCTGTCATGCTCCAGGTTACATAGCTGCTTCACAGAGAGAAGTAAATGGCTTTTCTATGGAGGTGGCATTAAGGAAACCCCTATTTTATCAGCACACTGTTTGCAGAAGTTTTTTTAAAGGTTTACTTTGTCCTTGAAGAAGAATCAACAGGAATTGTGCCTCTAGAAAGTTTGAATGTTACTCCAAAATTTAGTTTAAAACTGTTTTCCAGTAGAAATGCATTCACTTCCAGGGAGAAGTGTCATGGGGCTGTGTGGCCCACACTAGAAAGGTTTAAGTGCCTTGGTGTTGTTGCCACTTAATTGTCCTGTGATTTGCTTTCCAATTATCAAACTCATTTTCATGTACCTTTGGCAGGGACACCACCAAGGCAATGATTAAATGGCACTGCCCTCACTGCCCTGTTTGCTTTGGTCCATTATCCATTCATGAGGGCTTTGGGCTCCTGGTGATGCAGTGAGTGAGAGCCCTGCAATGTTCTCTCTGTTTCTTTTCCAGGATCTTTTGAATTTTGACGATCCTTTGAATATTGAGGCTGCAGAGCATCATTTGCGTGACAAGGTGAGTCAGTGGTTTATTTAAGGCACATTGTTCCTAAACAAACACACGTTCTGTACTCAGCAGTTCCCAGCCAGTCCTTTTAGAGTGGTGGAGCTGCTGCTTGAGGTAGTCGAGTGACTCACTGTATCAGCAGCCAGTTATTCAAACAAAAAGTGCTTTCTCTGGGAAAGTAAACTCCACACAGCAGTGTTAGTCACCATATGCTGGGATTGTGGGCCATAATGTGGTCACAGCCCCAAAATAGATGATCTTTTCCTTCTTGTGTCTGAGATTTCCCCTGAAGTTGTGCATGTTCCGTACAGCAAGCTGATGGTGAGTTGGTTTGGCATGGTGACGTGAGTGACCTTTACCTTAGAAGACCTGTGAAAAGATAATCCTCTTTCTCTGTCTCTGTCCAAAGGCAGCTTTTTTATTCAGAGCTCTTACATGTTGCATGTATTTATAAAGCCAGGAGAAATCTGGGCAAGTTTGAAGAACAGGATTGGAAACTTCTATTTTCTTTTTACTGATCCTAATATGCATGTGTGTATTATGGACCTGACAAAGCAGAACATGGCCTGGTGAACATAAATGAGAGGTAGTGTTCACCTGTGAGCAAAAGTGCCAATTTCTTCTTTGTATCCATCTCCAAAATTCCATCATGTTACACTACATAGATGTACCTCAAGCACATGGAACTCACCCTTGGTATATTCAAGATCTCTTGTTCTAATTAAACTCTTCCAACACTTTTGTTGAAGTTTAACCTTTAAGATTGAAGAAAGCTTCCAGGTAAGTGTATGTTGATTGGAAGAGTTCATTGAAAATACAGTCAGGCAGTGCACCTAATTTATCTCATTTTTTCAAGAGGAAATATCAGGATTGGAAGTTCATCTTTCCAGCTGTTTTTTGATTAATGAGATCTTGTATCTATTCTGGTATTCATAAGTGTTTGCAGGGCTAAGATGAGAACATGAGGCTAAGCTGGAAAAGACTGTCTAGAAACCTCCTCTGGAAGAGAGGGGTCTTTGTGGTTTTGTTTTATCATGGAATCACAGAATAGTTTGGGTTGGAAGGGACCTTAAAGCTCATCGCATTCCACCTCCTGGCCCTGGGTGGTTAAAATTGCTCTATTCCACCTCTCAGCCTCATTGAGAGATTGGGAATCTTGGGAATCTCCAGAAAAGAAAAGGTTACCTGATTTAAAAAACACACCTCCTTCAAAACCAGAGGTGAGCACTCAAAAATAGGTACTACACTAATTGCATGGAATTCGTTTGAAGAAGTGAAAAGGAAATTGAGTGGTTTTTTGACAGTCTTCTAAATTACAGATTTTTTGGGAACAAACATTTTTTATTTATTAAACTCCTAACGGTCTGATAAGCATCTGTAAAATTCATATTATGCCATTTTAATTTTTTTTGAGCTTTCCCAAATTTAGTGTAGTTGTTTCATTGATAGTGACAGCACCAGCTGAGGCTGGATTTTCTGTTGTGTGTCTTGTGGCGATATCAGAAAAACTCAGTGATGCCTTTGTGGAGAGAATAAATAATGCAAGGGAGAGATAAAAAACAACCCCAGCAGTTGCAGCCGGAGTTGTTTTTTTGCTTCCCCCTGGCAGAGATGTCATATTTTATATAAACACTTTGTTATGGAGTCAGACTCCTGTGGTCCCATCCTGGCTCTTAAGAAATACTTGCAATGCCTAATAGGATTAATGTGGGAATGCTGATCAGTTTTCTTTCCTCTGAGATTTGTTTACATGTGTAATACAATTATACAGATAGTGTATATGTCATATATGCATGTACAGTATCTGTATGAACAGATGTGCAAATCCATCTGTACAGAAATGGTTCTGTGCACAAACATCTGTGTCCAGCAGCTCCTGCAGGGGAATCCCGAGAGTGTGTGGTGTGTTACAGCCAAACCACTGCACCTCGGGCTGTCCCCTGTGGTTCTCCCAGGGAAGGTGACTCAGGATTTCACTGATGTCCCTTCAGCTTTGCAATCCTGGCATTCCTTCGCTGACATTCCAGGCTGAGCCTGGCTGCCCGAGAGGGTAACAGCTAATCCAGGCCTTGCCTGTGGTTATTGAGAGCTGGGGCTGGGGTGTGGTCAGCTCCAGGTCATCACAAATGACTCCTGCCTTGCAGATACTGGGAAAAGTCACATCAGAGATAGCAAATCCTTATTGCTGATTGTTGGGAAACAGCTGTACTGGGAATATTTCTGTTAGATCAGGCTGGAAGGGACAGTTGTGATCCTTTCCTATGTAAGGCACCTCTCCTTTCTTGCGTTAAAAATGGTGGTGTATAACTGAGCACGTAGTTGCAGCTCTTGGAAAAGCAGTCTTGTTCTAAGATATAAAATGATACAAAATTCAAAGCTCGAGTTCTGTAATTGATGGCTTTATTAACCTGTCTTACCTGAGATGTGTGTTAGTGCAGCTTCAGCTTCCAGCCCTGCAGGACCTCCTTTAGCTGTCAGTTACTGAACTTGTTCCTTTGCAGCTTCCTTCAGCCAGTGAGCATCACGTCACTTCCACAAATTATTTTTTAAAACAAATATGTTTGTTTATGCAGCTTTAGTCATTCTGCAGTTCTCCCACACACACCTTACCAGGTGCCAGTAATTTTTTGGACGACTGTACAACAAATTTGGGCAGAGTCATCAACATCAGTTTTCCCAAATGCTGAACATCCCTGGTGCCCATATTGCTCTGCAGTTGGGTCACAGTCACTGGCAGATAAGCAGTCTCTTGGTGTAGAGCTCGATAAATTGGAATAAAAAGATGATTGATGTCTCTATGTAAGCTAGGCAACGAGTTGCCCAACATTCAGTCTTCTCACACTGATACAATCTCAGCAGTTTGGAGGTATGAGTTTTCTTGCTGAATTTAAAGAAGCTCTTACTAATTAACGAGCTTGGACCACTCTGCATTTAGCACAGAAGTCAGTCTGGCAGTAATTATGTGCGTGGCCAGAGCCATTAATTGTCAGTCAGGTAAATTCCATGGATTCTAAAGCAAAGAGCAAATGATAAAGTTTTAATGACTACTCACTAAAAATGACGTGCTAAAAATTGTAGGATCTGCTGGTTTTTATACAGCAAACACACAGAGCTTTACTGATCTGCTCTGTAAGCTGAATACTGAAACAACAGGGATAGAGCTTGGCAGTGGAAAACCGCTGAGCTTAGTGCTTCAGGACTTGAGTATTCCTCATCCCGAGGTGCTGTGAGTGCTGTGTCTGTGATTTGTTAGCTGAAATCTGGGAAATACTTTCCATATGTCCATCTGTCATGGGTGGTTTGGGAACTGCCTCAGGACATTGTGCTTTGCCGGGATCCTTAAAAGCCCTTCCATTTCCTAGTGGTGTTTACTTCTGCCAAAAAACATTTCAAAGCCATGTGTAAAACACACAACAGAAGATGCATTGCACTCTTTGTGTGGCTTAAAGTAGAAATATTTTTCCAATTATTCCTTAGATTTCTTCCTCACCTAGGCCTGCTGTGTCAAGAACCTCAATGCTGGGTCCTGTTTTACTTATATTTACCCTGTATTTGGTGCAATTTAAGCAAAGTTTTGTCATCCTGCAGATTAGCAAACACTCATTGACTTTTTCATCCCTGTGGTCTGGAGTTGTTTCAGTAGTAGGAGAAGCTGAGAAACATTTCCCCGTGTTGTTTTCCTGCCCAATTTTTCCATCTTAGTGAAACCTATCTGTCAGCATTCGGTGCTTTGTTCTGTGTTCTTGTGAAAGATTAAGGTAGATTGCACTTGGCATGGATTTTTTCTTCCTCCTTGTGAAAATCCAGCTTAACATATTTACCTGTAGCTCTGAAGTGCCAGAGCTAAGAAATCTAATGGGAAAAGTGTGTGTTTGCCAAGGATCCACTTTAAACACGTTTTTTTTTACTTAATTCAGTGAGCCCTGATTTTATTTGCATCCTCTTTGGAAAGCATCATTTAATGCTCAATTATTTTACATAGGTTTGTGTGGAGGAGTTTGGCTCTGGATTGACTTCTGCAATTCTTTTTTTAATTTTTTAATTTTTAGTTAAAGGTTTCTCTGGGTGATAAAGAAAATAAGGTTTTTATTTCAGGATTGTTTCTGTGGAGATGGATTTATGAAGTTCATGGTGTTACGGAATCTGAAGCTGCCTCTTAAAGTGTCCTCTTAGGATTGTAGTTGCCCTTCATAGCCTCAATTCTTTAGGAAACTTGACTGAGTCCCTCCTCTCAGTTGCTTGTGGTCTTTAAAGGTTGTTCTGATGAGTCTTGTGGGATGAAAGTTTTCCTAAACTTACCTGAGGACTGTTGTGTTGTCTTCACCAGTGAGAGCACAAATCTAATTCCATCAGAAATTCCGTTGATAATTAGGAACAGTTGCTGAGTATGTATTTCACTGAAGAGTTTTTATAATCTTTCATAACTGTAGGCAGTTTTTTAGAGTCCTTAAACATCAAACCATTCAGAATTTTTATAGAAGAATCCTAATTTCTCAGACATTGCCCAGAGCAGCTGTGGCTGTCCCTGGATCCCTGGAAGTGTCCATGGCCACGTTGGATGAGCTTGGAGCACCCTGGGATAGTGGAAAGTGTCCCTGCTCATGGCAGGGGTGGAATGGGGTGAGCTCCCAACCCAAACCAGTGTGGAATTCTGTGAAACCCCTGGGCAACTGGGCAAGAACCAGCAGCACCTGTCAAGGTGTCAGTGCCTGGGCCAGATGCCCCTGAGAACAGGTGATCCATGGAAAGAGAAGGTTGTCAGCAGGTCATGAAAATAAGAAACAAATACAGATTTTTCTCTAGATCTTTAGGCATCCCTTTGGAAACAGACTAAGTTGAATTTCCCCCCAGATTGTCCCTTTGCATCAAAAACTGTCATTGCCCAGCACAGCCCCCTCAGTTCTGGAGGCACCAGAAACCAGCAACAGGTTGGGATTGCAAAACTTGTCCCACCAAGAGCGATTTCCTCCTTGTTGCTTTGGGGTTTTTTTATCAGACACTTAGGTCTGGCTTGGGAAGCACATGGCAAAGTGGAAGGAGGTTCCTGTCCTGGTGTCTCCCCTCAGGTTTTATCAAACACTAATCTGGGAGCCTGATGCTTTCTTTTCCAGTTATTCCCCAGAGTGTTTAATACAGGAGCTGGCAGATTTGGGATCTTCTATCTCTGCTGAAATTTGGAGTAGTTTTGCGCTTGGACTGCTGGTGCCTTTAGACAGTTAAAGAGTCTCAGAGCTCACTGCCTCGATCTCATTTCAGATCTGATTCTTCTAAAGACTGCTCCAAAATAATGTCACGGCCAGCTGTACTTTGATCCTCCTGGCTTTTTATTTCTGTGCTTACACATAATAAGGGCATAATTACATTTAGATTTAAGCCTTCCTTCAAAATCCATTTTTCTGTGCAGCTGAAGAAAAGCATTTGAAACTAAATAATGCCTTCAGATTTGGATTCTGCTTTATCTCGTCATTGATCATGTTGAAGTTGGTTTTCTTCTGTTAATGTCATTTCCTATCTCAGGAGATCAGTCTGTTTGAAATGCTCTTTGATACATCTGAATGAAAAGCATGATATAAATGCCAGTGTGTCACAGGTGTGTAGAATCCTCTAAGCAAGCAAACTAACACAAAATAAAATTAAACTTGGGAGTTGGTGGAAAAAATTATCTGTATTTCTTCCTCAGATCTTCTAGTTTAAAGTAATTCATTTAAATGATCTTACGGTAGCTTATTTGTTTCTCTGTTGTACCTGTTCTTTGTTACCATTTTTATGTCAAAGGCATTTTTGAATATTTAGCTCCTGCAGAGATTCTTCCTGTTCAGAAAACATCAGGTCTTTTCCTTGCCACTTCTTTAACTTCAAACTGCTTAGATTCTGCTTTTTTTCCTCAGCTGATTTTTGGCTTAATTCCTTAAATCTGTCTGGGAGTTAGAAATATTATCCACTGATGTGTAGTGATTGTTGGCCAGTTTGGGTGCAAAACAGCTTGTTTGAATAGCAGTCACCAAATTGTCCAAGGTGCTCTAAAATACATTTTGATATAAAACACAGTATATAAAGTATAATAAATAAAATTTCATGGTCTGTGGATGCTGTATCCTGTCACTGTACCTTTCAGAGGAGATAGTATTTGTGGTAAAAAGGATTAGAAATAGTTCTAACAAAGCATTTTATTTTCCAGATAATTGTGGATGGTGTGGGTTCCTGTGATGGGAATTGGTCCTTGAAGAAACAGAACAGTTGAAATTCTTTTCTTTTGCAAAGTATTCCAAAGCACATGGGTGGGTCAAAAGTCAAATATTTGTGTCTGAATGTTTCTTTATTGGATTAGATCCAGGGAATGCACTCCAAGGGTTTTTAATGGCAAACTACTTTCTCTAATGCCTTCTCTAAGGAATTTTTAAGAAATAATGCTCATTTAATTCATTCACGCATTATTTTTAGCCCAGTTCTCTTTGTCAGACTTTTCACCCTTGCAAATGGTTTCCCATCATGGCCAGCTGGAAATTTTTCCAAACATATCCCTATAAAGTTCTGTATTCAAACACTGACAGTGTTATATGAAGAATTCTGATAATTACTGTTATCATTTTTTTTAAGATCAAATGTCAGAAGTTTAGTGATGAGTCAAGGCAGCTGGAAAATTTGCCTTAGAACAGAGAAAATGCTTCAAAACATTAATTTAATTTAATGTAGTCTTCAAATTTTATTATTATTACTGAGTTTGAGGTGATGCTGGAGAAGCAGTGTTCTGGGTTGGATGTGCAAGGTGCTCATAAGGCATGACCAGTTTGAGCTGGATTATTTTTAAGGGGTTAAAAAATCAAAGTATCAAAGTTTGACTCCTTGAGCATGGCATAAAGAAGTGGGAAATCAGCAATAAACAACATGTTCTGGAATTTTTTTCTGGCACTATGCTGATGCTTGACTTCAAGTGTTGCCTGGGTTAGCACTGCATTCATTTTGACAGAGTAGCTGGAGAAAAGGGAATTGGTTCCAGCTGCCAAGTGAGGTGTTGTCAGGGAGTGGGGCTTTTCCATGGACTCCAGCCCTGTGTTGGCAGACTTGAAAGGAACTTCTCTGAAAACTTCAGCTTGTCATCATCTCCTGCCTGCCTTGTCAGGAGTGTGAATAATTCAGTAAAAAAAGCTATGAAGCCAGAATATTTTTTTTCCTGCTGTCTTGAAAGATCTTTATTTCAGTAGTAAAACATTTACCCTGTAACCTCCAAATTACTTTCCATGTGATACCATGGAATCACAGAGTGGTTTGGTTTTGAAGGAACCCTTGAGACCCTCCAGTTCTACCCCCTGCCACAAGCAAGGACACCTTCCCCTATCCCAGATTGCTCCAAGCCCCATCCAGCCTGGCCTTGGCCACTTCCAGGGATGGGGCAGCCACATTAATTTTGGCAGATTTTGTACTGTGTCTTGGCAGTGAAAAAAAGACTTCTTACAAGTTCTGCAGGAACAGTTTAACAGCCCTGTCTATTCAGAGCCCTTTAATCAAATATCCCCCTGGGTTTCTTCCTCTGGGAATATCATAAGGATGGGGGTTGTCACATGACTCCTTCTCTGATTAGGTAGAGCTCTCCTGTGGCAGCCCATGGTCAGGCCTCTGTGTGCTTGGATTACAGAGATTTATCCTGGAGGATTGGGCAATTGCTTTTACTGTGTTTTATTTGGCTGCATCAACAGAAACACGTTTTAATGGTGCTGCTGGCCAGAAGAGCCTCTTGGGGTGTGTGCTCCCCAGCAGTGAAATGTGAGCTGCAGGGAGCTGAGTTTCTTGCATTCCTGCACCATCCAACCCTGCTGGGGTATTAACTTATCCCTCAACTCAAAATCGGCCCTTTTAACTTCCCCAGCCCTTCCAGTGCTTGGTGCAGAAAACAACAGCTGCTTTGGATGCTCTAGTGGCCTTGAGCATATGAACCCCTGGGCTGAAATCCCTCTGGAAAAAGAAATGGGGATTACATTTAATAAGGGGAAGAGTAAAACAGGTCTGGGCAAATTTGGAATATTCTGTTTTTACATATTCGCTGAAAATTCACAGCTGTCTGCCGGCAAAGTTTAAATAGGTAGATAACACTTAAAGATTTAACAGTGGCAACAAAGATGGTCCTTTGGTTTAAGGTTCTTACTTGTGAAAATTGATGTTTTACCACTGTGAGTTTGGGGGTTTTCTCCATTGGCTACAGGCAAGCCAAGCTTTTCACCTTGTCTTGATTTTCCTCATAATATTTAATAGTAACTGCAAGTGATTTCATTTTGGTATCTTTTATAATAAAACTGGAAAAGGATTTAAACAAAAATAGGTGGCTTTTTTATTTTCAGTATCATGAAGTGGTTAGTGGTTAATGTTGATTTACTCTAGAATTTGTAGGTTTGATACTTATGTTTGTGTGAATAGAATGGGATCTGATGTCCACAAATTGCAGTGCTGGCTGACCAAACTAAATTTAATGATGGAGAGCTGTTGTGGTGCTTGGTATTTTGCTGACGAGAATTGGAGTGCTGTGGAGAGGGAAATGATTCACCCTGGGTAGGACAATGGAGCAGTGGGAGGCTGGGCATTCATTTGGATCATCTTAGTCCTGGATTAACAGCCTGACATTTAAATTTCATTCTGTTCCTTATCCTTTCCTTGCATGTCTCAGTCTTGCTGTAGTGTTCCTACACGGACAACCTTCCTCACCTGTTTTATCTCTGCTCTGACAGGATCACTTCTGAAGGAGTAAATACAGACCACTTTTCTCTGCTGTGCTGCCCTTTGTACTTGCAGGTGCCAAAGGTTCCCGTTCCACAGATAAGTTCAGCTGCACAAGGGAAGAAGCAACCAGTTTTTTAATCTTGACATTCTACTTTTTATTTTTTTTATCTGCCTGCAGAATAAATCCTTTTTCTGGTTGTCAGAACTGAGGTTGGCCTGTGCCTTAAATCAGCACTGAGCTGCACTGGCTGCAATCACAGCTGAGACTCTCATCCCAGGGCTTTTCTCTGTTACATCTGGGAAACTTCAACCCTCCAGGCTTGTGATAAAGAGAGTAAAGAATGTTTGGCAAGGAGCTCAGTGCAAGACCGAGGTCTGAGTTGCTGACAGCATCAGAATTGGATGGATAAGCCACCCTGCCGTGAGGAGCCTATGGCACTGCCTGACACTGGCAAAAAGAGGCTCCACCAGGGTTTTTGAAGCCATTCTCCCTGTCCTGCTCAGGGGAGAGTTGCTCTTCATGGTTGGCAGTGGCTTAGGATGAGTGGCCACTCATCCATGATATATTTGCTGTATTCTACTGGTGATCCTAGTTATAATTCCTGGGCTGAAAGGAGATTTTTCTCTCATGTGTGATTAAAGTCTATAGCCATCTTTTTAAAAATAGAAGCAAAGGCTGTCATGAAGAGGGTAATATCCTGAACAAGGCATTCCAGTACAGCTAGCTGCTGAAGTAGGTGAAAAGGAAAAGAAAATTTTTGCCTTATCCTTAGATGCAATCAATTTAATGTGGTTAATGTAAATTATTGTGTGGAGAGAGATTCAGAACTGCAGGGCACTTCAGGTTTAAAGTAAATTTGTGATTAAAGTTCGTTAGACTGCAGAAATGTCATTGGGTAGGGGAGGAAGGGGAATCTCTCCATATATTATAAAACAAAACAATCTGGTCTCGAACATACTGAAATACAAGATAATAGCACTTGGGTGTAGAACAGAAGAATTTCTGTGGAGCTGAGGGTGAAGGAAATACTGAGTTGACAAGCCTGATATTTTCCTCCTCTGTACCCCAAGACCAAAAATTATCCTTTTAACAAAATGTTTGGTGTGTCACTATGGTGTGGAGAGATGTGTCAAACCAGTGCCACCGTTGCTTTTAAAGTATTTCTGTTTTCTATCCTTTCACTTCCCTGATGAAAGTTGGAGTCTGTCAGTCTGGTAGTCTTGTAACAGCAGCAGAATAATTTGAAGAAATATAAAATTATGGATAATGATGAAAGTAAGGGGCCTCTGGAAAAATTGGCAAGGCAGCTGTCAGGTTGCATGAAAATAATCTTGTGTTTTAATGTAATGCAAGTTAAAGGACTTGATAGAAACATTTCTTTGTTCTCTCTTGCTCATGGCCAGCGTAACCAAGTGAAATGATTCTGAATCACATTAGAGGGGGTGTTTGTTCTGTAGCTGTAGGTTTTCCAGCACTTCATCCTTGAGACATTTCCAGGAGGTATTTTAGAGAGTCAGTGAGGTCAGCAGGCTCTGTGCCACTGATCATGGCCCACTGAGCCCAGCCTTTGAGCAGGTTCAGTGCCCCCCACTGCCCCTTTACCTGCTCTGTCCTGAATCAGTTTGTCCTGGAGCTTCACTGAAGTGAACCTTTGGCAATTGCTTTGCTTTATAGTGTTTGTTTCTGGCAGAGGAACAAGGCCTCTGCAGGGATGCCATCCATCTGTGCCCTCATCCCAGCTTCGCCCTCGATCCCTGGAGCTTTTAAACATACACATGGATTTCCATCAGATTTGACAGAGCAGCAGAGTCTTTACATCCCGTTCCTGTAGCTGTCACCAAAACTGGCAGCAGCAGAGGGAGGCTGGGCTGGGAGGAGGGAGCCTCCAGGAAAGCTCCAGGTGGGCTCTGTGGGCACATCCAGCTTGCAGCAGACCCCAGGCTCTGCCCTGCCCTCTGCTGAGGTGGTGAAAAGTGCCAAGGAAAAGCTATGTGGGCGTGGGGAATAGTGATGAGAGCCTGCAGGTCTGTGAGCAGTCAGATTTTGCTGTCTTTGCTTGCTAAATGTGTCTTGTAAAGCCCTTTCTTGCCTGTGCTAGACATTCCCTGGCTGGAGGGGCTCCAAACTTTCACACACTAAGTGAAGCTTTATTTTGGTAAAGAGAACTCCCCAGAAGCTATTCAAACACTACAGGGTGTTCCATTGCTTCCTGCTGATCACAAGATCTGGATATTTTTACTTGCAGTTGTCTTTTTTTCCTCTTCCCTATTTAGCCACATTTGAAGTAGTTAGTAGGCACACTGCTGCATATATACATTTTTAGGGGATTTTGTGCAACTCTGATTTTTTTTGATTTTCAATGCTGCTGGCACTTACTCCCAACAGTGGAAAGATATATGTGGTTAAAATTGCTGAAGAAGTAATTGAGGTCAAGGCTTTGAAGCAACTGCTTCTTCGTTGTGAATTATTAATTTACAGAAGGAGTGACATTGTAAAATTCATTGTAAAATTGTGTACTTTGTCACACTAGCTGCTCTGCTTGCATGCATTCTGCTCTCCTTTTCATAACATCTCCTTGGACTACATGTTTTGATTTTTTAGTTGCTTTCAGTTCCTCTGCAAACTGGATTTCTCTATTTTTAACTCTTCCACACGATTTTGGAATTATTCTGACGTGAAGTCTGTGAGGTCACAGTCTTTTTAGTGAGAAACTACAGTGAAAAAAGGAAGTTCCTAAGAGTTTATTGTGGGATCCAAGGCAGTGTTAGAAAACAGTTTGAGGTGATACAACTACTTGTGTACCCATAGAAACAGTAAAAAAAATACTGTTTTAAAACCAGGAACTTCTCAGGCTTTTGATTTCTGGTCTGGGTCCAAGAATGTAGGATGCAAATGAATGTATTTTCATTTTCAGCTTGTTCGGTGTCGGACTTTGTCAAAAACTCTGTTGATGGCTCTTAGCTTAGGGAAGGGCTCTTTAGTGCTGGTCAAGACAGGGACATCATCAGAGCTGACCCAGAGCTGGTTCTCACTGTGTTTGCTTCAAGCTGGCTTTGTCAGGACCTCATTTTTTGTGGTCTTTGCATTGTAGAATATTGGAGTTGGTGTTGTCACTTAAATAAGCATGGTCTCATCCTTGCTGTGCTTGTTGAGTTTCCTCTGGGCTTGGATCTGTCTCTGTCCTTGGTCTAGGATGAAGTTTTCCACTTCACCCCGTCCCCTTGTTTAAACTGATAGCCCTGCACCAGCCCTTGACATCGTGAAATCTCTCTTCCTGATGGAAAGTAGCTATTTCCAAACATTTATGAGAACACTCCTTTTTATTTACAACAGTACAAAACTGCAGTGATGAAAGTGTGACAGTGCTTTTAACCTTCTTCAGGTAAAATAAGAAACTCACTTTTATTCCTGCATACTGAATCAAGTGTCTCTTCCCTGATTTCTTCTAGAGGGGTTATGAAACACTGAAGAATTGTTTTAATTAAATGCACCCACAAGGTGTATCTGGAGAACTGAAGTAGATCTTCACATTTGGCTAACATCATCTTTCCAAGCTTTTACCACACTGGAAAAGAATGTAGCCCCAAAAGGCTTTCAAGCTTGATGTGGTTTTTTTGGAAGCTGTTTAATTTTTGTTGTGGGGTTTTTACTGCTCTCTGATTACAGCTTAATGGCTTATTAAGAACAACAGTTCCATTCCAGTCCAAAAACATCTTTTCATAACAATTCTCCCTGTGAGTCATTGCATTTATTTATCTCCGTATTTATTGCAGTAAATCCTTCACTTCCTCTGCTCCCCCAACCACCCTGTTTGGTGTTTGTTGTTCTCACTGAAACCGTGGCAGCCATGGTAAAATACATCTTTGTTTTTCTGCAGCATTTCTGCATTTCCAGAGCTGCACTGGGGTTTTCTTCTTGGATTGCCTCCCCATTTTATGTTGTGTCCTTGTTACAGCCTTTGAAGGCTTTTCTCAGGGAGCACAAAGTGCATTGAATGGCTTGTGCAAATGAGCAACAGCACAGCTGCTAATTGTGCTAACAGATGTAAATAGGAAAAACATTACTTTTCTAATGCTGCAAGTATTTATAGAAACCATTACCCATCTTCCATAACCCTTTGATTATGGATGGAGCCTCTCTCAGGTTCAGCAAAGATGATTAAGCTTTTGCAGATGGTTTGATTTGCTGAGGTAATGTGGAAGAAATGCAGATGTTTTAAAAGCTTTTGTTTTAGATGCTTTAGGCAACTAAGTGACTTAAAAGGAAAGCTTTTGCTTTGCATCCTTTAGAAACATCCATGGCTTTTGAAAGGGAACATATGGCAGGATTTTTCAGTGCCAACAGGGAGTCTGAGGTCCTGGAGCTGCTTTCCCCACGTGCCTCCCCTGCCTGGTCAGGTTAGTGTGAACATCATTTGCCTCGAGTAGAGCATGACTTGCAAAACTCTCTGGCCAGACCCAGGCAGCTCCCATTTCCTCAGTGCTCGTAATTTATCCATTTAGATCTCAAATCCCAAGGACATAACCTCTCTTGGGAAGGAGTGGCATCCTCGTGTGTGGAAGCAGCTCTGCAGTCTGCAGCTCCGAGGTCAACCTTCAAAGTAATTGGGATAATTCAGGTCATTTTCCTGAAGGGCTTTTCTGTAACCCTTTCCCACAGTTGGCAAGGTGATCACTGTGCCTGGGCCGGCCTCGGGAGCCTTGGAGGAGCAGAGCAGCTCCTGACCGCAGGCACTGAGGGACCCAGCAATCTCTGCTCCCTGCCTCAACTCCCAGGAGGTTTTCTGTGTTTTCAGCAGCACGGGTGAAACCATAAATGGCAATAAGAGATCTGTGACAGTCTGGGCAAATCCCAAGTCCTTGGTCACCAGAGGACTCTCCAGGCCTCCATCATCTCCCTCCAGCCCAAGGGTAGAATTGGACTGACACTGCATTTGATCCAGTGCGCAGGTTTCTTTGGGAAGCTGCTTTGCTCTCTTCATCTGGCTCGATGCTCTTGCCTTTGCACAAACAGAATTTAGGTGTATATATCCCTGTCCTCTAATCCATAGCCTGTTCCTCTTCTAGAACTTCAGAGATTCGTCTCTTCCTTCATCTTTCTCCAGTGGCAGACAGCAGAATATTTGTGGAAGCGTGAGGGAAATGGTTCCTGCTTAAGATGTGAAATCTCAAGCTGTGCAAATGTGTTCAGAGTGTTAATGAATTGCTGTGTCTCTGCAAGGTATCCTCTGCTTCTCTCTCTCCTGGCAGGCAGGTCACTGCTTCTACACCAACTCTGTAACCTACCTCTGTGTGCAGATATTTTAAAAAAAAGTCCAAACCTCAGTGTTTCTCTTCTTCTTCACAATGCTGCTCTTTGCCCAGTAGCTGCAGTGGTGTGTTTTGGGTTTGGTTGTTTTCGTTTTGTTTTTTTTTTCCCCTGCAGTAAAAATTTCACCTTTTTTTCCCTCCCTTGGGATTTAGCTACTAAGAAATCTGCTAAAGCATTTCCTCATCATTTTGCAAAATCACAATTGCTTGGTGTCTGGAAGAATTTTAAAATCCGAAGTTGGGATCACAGGCCATGAAAATCGATGTGGCTTTGACTGCACTTGCTAAGCTGGGAGCTCGTGGGAGATACCTTTGTATAGGTTTTTCACCCCCCACTCCTCTCTTTCTTCAGAGAACTAAAACTTAATTACAGAGCTTGGAAAACTCTTCACATCATGCAGAGACTGAGCGAAATAAAACAATGACAGGGAAATGAGAGCAAGGCAGCAACACGAATTGTAAAAAAACACCTCATACTTGAGGTTTTTGTACTACTCAAAGGTTTCATTCAGCTCCTTTTCAAATGGGAAGGGATGTGTGGGGGTTGATGGGTGTGAATACTTATTATTTTCTGCAAGGGGAAAAGAAAGAAAAAGTGGCTTTCAATATAATTCATAGGGCTAATGGGTAAATCTACCTGGTTATTATATCCTAAAGCCTTGGCTGAGCTGAGTAATGAATGCCATTTTACTGCTGCTCAGAAATTCCCTTTCTTAATCACTTGAAAACCACAAGTCAGGTCCTAGCAGAAGTTGTTTGGAATTTAACCTTGGTAATAAATGTTGGATTCAGATAGTGTTCTGTTACACTAGAGCTGCTTTTAAAAAATATTATTACTATTATGATTACTAGCACAGAAGAGAGATGGGCAGGAGCAGTTACCTGTGATCTTTTTCTGTCTCCATTTGAATTTTACAGGATTGTGGATCTAAAGGATGTGAAGGTAGATCAGAAAGTTTGTCACAGTATCTGGGTGGTTGTAGTCACAATCAAGGGACAGATGTGTTAAACTGCACATTTTCCTGCAGGGACTGACCAAATGGTACAGGGTGTGAAGTACCAGTAGTGGGTATATTAAGGATGATGAATGAGCTAAATCTGCTTTGGGGTTTATTTAATACATATTTTAATTTTATTTTTAGGTAATCCTTATACATAATTTGTTTTAAATAAATAAAAAAAAGATTCTCAAGAGAAAGTTTCCGTCAGAACTTTTCCAAACTTCTCAGGTAGCTGTCACCAAAGGATTGTGTTTGCTTTGGATAACTGAGCAGATCTTCTTTGGGTTACAAATTAAAAGCTTGATAAAAGACAAGCCGTTAATAAGCATAATGTGGTGCAGTATAAACAGTTGAAAAAAATAAAGTCTCTCCCTGAGCTGCTCAATCAGGTCAAACTCCAGTTTTTGTAACAGTGCCTAGTTCTGGAGTGTGTATTTCCACATGCTTTTAGACAGGGTAGAATGGAATTCTCTTCTGGGGTTGAGGCTCTATAGATCGGCTCCCAAGTACTCTTCAGTATAATCACAGAATCCCGGAATGGTTTGGGTTGCAAGAGACCTTAAAGCTCATCTCATCCACCCCCCTGCTATGGGCAGGGACACCTTGCACTGTCCCAGGGTGCTCCAAGCCCCAGTGTCCATCCTGGCCTTGGGCACTGCCAGGGATCCAGGGGCAGCCACAGCTTCTCTGGGCACCCTGTGCCAGGGCCTGCCCACCCTCACAGGGACAAATGCTTTGCTAATACCCCATCTCCCCCTGCCCTCTGTCCATTTAAAATCATTGCCTCTTGTTCTGTTTATTTTGTATATATCTATTTGTGTGAAGGTTATTTATTAACCCTCTGTGTAGAAACAAAACATCGTTGTTTAAATACAGAGGAAAATTTCTGTGGGATGTTACGTCCTTGAAGGGATGTTATGAATCCTTCTTTCCCTTCTCATTCCTAGCAGGATTTTGCCTGTGCCTCTTTATAATGCAGGGTACGTCCTGTGCTGGTGAAATTTTTTGCTTCTGATTATTCAGTGTTGCACATGAGCAGCTGTGCCCAGAGAGAAGTGCCCCCTGTTAATCAGGAAGTGCTGAGCCATATGGCAGGTGAGGATGGAATATTGCAGCTCTGGGATGAGTCCCTCCTGTTCACAGCCAGCTTCACACACAGCGAGTACCCTGTGAAAGCGTCCCTGCCAACACCATCAGCTCCCTCAGCCCAGGCTGCTGACTGACAGTGTGGCTTTCTGGAGCCTTCCTTCCTTCTTCCTGAGGTCTTGCTTCTCCTCAGTCGCTGCTGAGAGCCCATTTTCCTGTGTAATAACTCAGAAACGGACAGAGGGAAAAGCCAAGGGTGCTCTGAGCTGCCCTGCTCTCAGATACTGTCACGCAGGGAAGGTGCAGGTGTGTGTCCAGTGGTGTTTCTCAGCCTTGTGCTCAGTTCCTTTTAGGGATCCATCTTTTGGAGAAACACACGAGTAGGAAAAAATGTGCAACAAGCCCTCAGTGAATTCAGTTTCCACCACAGCTATCATAACCTGCATCTATGCATTCAAATTGCCTGGGTTTGGAAATTTTATTTCAGCTGAAGATGGCATTAGGTTTGTAGTGTTAGATTTTAAACAGCGTACAGTTGGATGAGTGTGGAAATGGGCGTGCTTGTAGCAGAGTGAGAAAGTCACTACACACAATATTGCCTTTAGCTGGTGCCATGTTGGACCAGAATAGCTGCTCTTTCACCCAAGATGAGCAGGCAGCCTGTGTACTGAGGAGGAGTGGGATTTCTGAGACCATATTTGCAGTAAGATATCTCTGGCCTTAAACTGATTTTAAACTTCGTTGGGATTCCGAGCATTTTGCACGTAGTTACGGCCATCTGTTATGAGCACCTGATCAGCTGAAAAGTGAAATCACAGACAGTGTTTCTGATGGATCATAGGTTTTCTTTGATCCTTTTGGATTTTAACCGTGGCATAACCTTTATCCTTTCACTGGTAGAGAAACTTAGCGTCAGAAAACCAAACCATCGTAAGGGCAACTGATCTTAAGTGTTTGGAGCCAAGGAAATACTGATGTGTTCCAAGGTTGACTGAGGCAAAAAGGTCGTACTAGTGCTCCTTCCTGGTGTGATGTGTTGTCCAGCTCTGGGTGGTCTGCACCAACACACTTGGGATGTGTTTGAGAGGTATCATTTTATGTACTGGCTAACCTGGAGCTGACAAGTGACACTGTTTGAAGCAGGACTGTGCCTTGTGGTCCCACAAGTCGTGGCAGTGGAATTTTGTGCCCTTCCTAGAAAGTCTTTGTTCCCTTCCTAGTAAAAGCAGAGCCTTGGCAGAGGATTTTACTGCTTCCATGGTCTCTACTCTCCAGGCAGCTCCGGTGTGCCAGGACAGTGTTCAAAACTTCCTCATCTATTGCATGCATTGTTTTTCTAGTTGCCTTTTTTTTTTAACACACTTGAGTACATAAATTTCCCAGGTTCTCCTGCTTTTTATATTCCAGCAGCACACAAAAATGGGAGCTGGAAATCCAGCAGAATGCACTCTGGGGCACAGGCCCCTTGGTGTGTTTGGGTAGAACACTGTGAGGTTCAGGCTCGGAACAACATGCCAGGAATGTGATGTCTGCCTGGCAGCCTGGCTTGCACAGGGATCACAACACGATGGCTGAATTTCTCTTGCTCGGCATCTCTGTGCTTTAGAAGCAGAAACTACCAGAAGTGTGTGTTTTTCCCTGGGTACACACAGAGTATGTAACAGAGGTTATGGAATAGTCAGGCACTCTGTGTGTACCTGAGTTGGTATCTGATGATGGCAGACTCTTTTCCCGCTTCATTCCCCAGTGGAGATTCCTGTGGAGCACAGACTCCCCTTTGTAAGGATTCAAGGCTCTTGGGGAGAGCTGTGGGCCTTCCCCTTGCTGGGAGTGTGGTGATCCAGCAGCACATTGCCAGGTGAGTCCATCCCTGCCGTGCCCGGGGTAACTGTGCCTGTGCTTCCCTCCAGGAGGACTTTCGGAGTAAAGTTGAAGATTACATTAAGCGCTACGCGAGATGATGAAGGGCGATGGATGGCAGGACCACGGCTCCGCTCTAGAGTTGTCCTTAACTACAGCAGCAGCCAAACCAGCCCGGATTGTACCAGTCCTGTGTCCGTGTTGTACTGAAGAAGAAAACTAACTTCATAACCTGTCCATGTTCAAAGGAGAGCTCAGCATAAATACAGCAAGAAATTGTGTCTGTTGGTTGAAAAAGTTGTCTGCTTCCTTTTACAAATGTTTACTCTTCTGAACTGTACTGTATATCCTGTTGATGAGATATGCTTGAGAAGTTAAAAGAAATCACTGTTGAAATTGTAATTACACTTTTTTTTTTTTAACTCTTGCCTAATCTGGAGGGGGAAAGACAAAAAAAAACAAACTCAAACAACCCAAACAGAAAAGGTGGCGTGTTTTTGGAACACTTCGAGTTGGCAATAAATGGTCTCCTGTGAACCAAATCACAAAACCGTTGCCTTTGATGAGCAGAAACAATATGAGCTTTTTCTAAGAGTCACTCAGCTGAGGCTTAGAACTTGCCAGAGTGGAAGTGCAAAATGAGATTCTACTTCTGGTATTGAAATTCTCGATGCGATTTAATGTATGTTTTTGTCACAGTTTGGAATTTTTACATTGTTAATTTCAGGCCCTGTTTGGGCTACAGTATTTTTTTGTTTGTTTCTATTCATTGTGTGAAGTAGTTAAAAGAAATACAGGCTAATACATAAGTACATGTTTAGTATTAGTAAAATTATATATATATAATATATATTTCTGTGAAAAAACTAATGAAAAGGAGATTTTTTTTTTTTTAAGAAATCTGCCTTTGGCTTTCCCATCTGGATGTAGTGAGGGAACATCAGATACTGCTTGATCTGATGAAGGTAAATGTAGGCACTGTTACCTGGAGAGCACCTAATTGTGTTCTCCAGGTTCCTGCACTGAAAGGGAATGATGGAGCTGGAACCACAACACATCTCCCTCCTCTCACGCACACTTGGCTTTTTTGATTTGGAAAGATGTGATGGTGCAATTGCCTTTTCTGTCAGGAGCTGGATGACACTGAGAGCCTGCAGAGGAGAGCAGCACGTACCTCAGGAGTGGCTTCAATCCATGTGCCCGAGCTCCCTGGGCATCCTCTGGGATTGGGATCACGCAGTGGAGCTGATGGAGCCCAGCCAAGGTTTTATAAACCAGAGAAATAAATGCTTGTGTGGTTTCATGCAGAGCAAATGCGTGTGTGTGACACTTGGGCATTGACTGTTGGGGTTTTATCCCCCCTTAATTATTTCCTGCTGTTCCTCTGCTGCAGACACTGGAGGAAGTGAAAACCATGTCCATTCTGAGTGTGGCAGAGCTGGGGTGCAGACTGTAAGCATGAAATTGTGTGTTGAGTTTTCCCTGTGCCTTTTCATTTACAGCTTCTCCAGCTCCTGCAGCTATTGCTGGAGGCCTGGGAAGGCAGGGAGGTGAAATGCAGGGACTGGCGTGCAGGAGGAGAGCTTCACCTGCAGATGATACTCACAAGGAAACACGGATCAGCCCAGTATTTTAAGCAGGCAACTGCAGTGAGAGATCTTTGCTACCAAAACAGATATGTCAGCAAAGGTAAGGAGTGAGACACTCACAGAAATAGAAAGGTTGGGAAATAGATCCAGATTTTGCTTATGGCATCAGAAGGATTCTCTTATTGTTGCGCTGAATACTCTGAACCAGGCTGCTGTAACAAAGTGGTTCTTGCTGTAGAGGCACCCTGGTACTATTGGCACATTCCATCTTTCAGGAAAAGATGTCACAGTCCCCATTTCTTGTGCTGTCACCATGGATGGCTCCCCCCTCATGCTGGGAAGCTGCTGCTGCTGTGCCCAGGGCAGAGCAAAGCCAGGATGCTGCTCAGGGGAGCCAGGCAAAGCTGTGTCCAGGCACCAGCAGCCCCGTGAGCACACAGCTGCAGCCATCAAAGCCATCCCTGCCTCCCTGAACCATCTTGTTTCGCCCCTTCCCTGTATTGCTGCTTGCCTGGAGGGGAGAAGCAGAATAATAAAGCTTGGACACCGTTGAATATTGTACAAGAAGGTCTGAGCATTGATTCGTGCTCATCAGGACACAGGGCGGGGGATCCTACATCTCATCACCTGACAGTCAAGGAAAATAAACTGAATTTTTCCTGAATGGAAGGAGATGGGGGGGGGGGGGGGGG
>WEKY01032091.1:26694-46764 GCA_013390045.1 Picathartes gymnocephalus
TTTATTTATATGTATTTTTTAATGTATATTTGTATAGATGGAACTAACCTATGCTTCTGCCAGAATCATAGACTGGTTTGGGGGCCAGGCAGAGGGCTGGGTGTCCCACCGGCTTTTGGGGTTTTTTTTGGGAAATGTGAGAGTCAGGAATAAACAGCAGCTAGGTGTCCCCAGGGAACCCCGTCCTGAGCCAGCAAGGCACTGAAGGGGTCCGGAGTGGTCCAGAGCTGTCAGGGTAGGGTTGGAGTCCCCGTCCCATCCCAAGTGCTGCCCAATCTTCGTGCACTGGAGCTGACCCCAGTGCGGGACCCCCGACCTGCCCACCCCCACCCAGGGACCCCACTGCCCCACCCAGTGCTCACGGGGTGGGGATCAATCACGGGGGGTCTCTAGCATCTCAGAGTGAGCGCAGTGAGGGGGAGGCTTGACCTCAGCCTTCGCAGAGACAGGCACGTGGTTTATTCATGTATTTATTTATTTCGGTAGGAGAAGCACCTTATTCCCGTTCGTTGTTAGCCCCAGGGCACCACCGGTGCCACCCACTCCCACCGCCGACTTCCCTTCATTGTTCCCCACCTCCCAGGCAAAACCCAGCCCGTGCAGGCCTTGTCCTTGTGCTGGGGGCCAGGGGAGGAGATGCCTTTCCAGGTGTGGGGGGAGACCCCAAAAAGGGACCAGGAGTGGAAGCCGAAGATGTTTTGGCGCACCCAGCCTAGCTGGTCGCACGTGTGTTGATGCCGCGCAGGATTTCAACTCCCCACACCCCCTTGGGTTTTTTCCCTTTACCATTTTCCTCCTTGGCACACGATGCCGGAGGAAAGCGGCCGGGAGAGGCGGAGCAGAGCGCGGCAGTGCCGGGGCGCGGTAAGTGGCGCTCCCCGAAGCCCAGCGAGTCTCCGCTGCCCGGGCAGCCCGTGCCGGCCTCCGCAGCCCGTTCTGCCCAACAACCATCGCTTAAATGACATTTATTTGGAAACCAGCGGGCACTGCGGAGGAGGAGCGGTGGCGATGCTGTCCCTGCCTCCGGGGCTCCGCGATGCTCCCGTGGCAGGCTCTTCCCAAAGAGCAGGCACGTTCCAGGGGAGCCCCCGCTTCCCCCCCTGCGCCGGCCGCGCCGCCCCTACACGATGCCCTCGCTGCGTTTGCTCCTCCACACCACGAGCGCCGTCATCAGCAGCGTGACCAGGACGGGCAGCACGATGAAGGGACACAGGACGCCGTTCGGGGGGTCGTGCAGCGCCCGGCCCGACGGGGAGCAGTTCCTGAAGTACTGTTTGTGCACGGCCACGAAGAACTCGTCCACCAGCCGGTTGGGCCAGTAGCAGTCGAGCCTCTCGGCGATCAGCACCGTGCAGTTCGTCAGCTCCCCGTAAGTGCTGCAACACACACAGGGACACCGGCTGGCACCGCGGTGGCACCGGGACCAGCGCCGGGACACGGCCACGCCACCTTCCCCTCTGCAATATGAAGTACTGGATACATTATATATAGTGTATATAAAATGCAAAATACATACCACATAATTTTTTTTTATATATATATATATACACACATATATATATATATAAAGGCTATAGAATGTATCCCTCCCTGTACAATATATTACTTTCTATTACAGAGGTGAGTACTTGAGATTGCACTTACAACTGTTATTTGAGTTCTTAAAATTTTTTAGCTATTTTTTGAGTTTACAGCTAGCCCTATAAAAATATACAGTGGGTTTTTGAAAATTTATGTAACCTATAAAAATATATGGGGTTGCCAGTTCGTAGCTAGAGAGGTAAAAAGATAACAGGGTATTTTATTTATTGCCACCAGGTTTTGCCACTTTCATGGCAACTTTTAAGTGCTCACCCGTAGCCAAAAGCAGTTTTCATTTATGGAATGACGGGGTGGTTTTATTTACAGAAGGAAATGAAAAGAGAAATAATATTTACAGGAATAACAAGACGTTGAGGGGGGAGGGGTTGGTTTGTGTTAATTTTTGCACGATTTCCTGGCCAAACTGGTGCTATTAGAAAACACAGGTTGGACCCACATTTTAAGCACCTTCAGGAAACCCATCCCAAGAGCCAGGCTTTGGAGCACCATCCTCCAGCTTGTGTGAGTTAAATCCAAAGAGGGAGAGAAATAAGTACACTGAATCTACTCAAAATTCTCCCTTAAATTGCCTAAAACTGAGGAGGTTGCATAGGAACCAGCTGTGTAGGCCCACAGCCCATCCCACCCCTCTATGACCAAGTCCATTTTTCCTTTTTTTTTTTTTAAATACCTGGAAAACCAGGAGCATCCCTGAGCTAGAAACACTGTCCCTGTGCCAGGCCATCGAGCCACCCTCTGGAATGGCAGGTAAACCCTCCCTGCTTCAAAACTGGCTGTGCATAAAAAAATACCTAGATACAATTTTCTCCCCCATCCCAATTAGTCACGTCTAATCCTAGAGAAGCAAAGCAAAGCAAAGCCCAGCTCTTCAATTAAAAACCCGCCTGGGGGAAGAAGTATTTTAGAAGC
This sequence comes from Picathartes gymnocephalus, assembly GCA_013390045.1. Lineage (NCBI taxonomy): Eukaryota > Metazoa > Chordata > Aves > Passeriformes > Picathartidae > Picathartes > Picathartes gymnocephalus. The sequence goes on from WEKY01032091.1 coordinate 29,206, forward strand.
AGCTTCCCAGCCACTCTCCACAGCCCCTATGCAGCTCCTCAGCTGGGGTTTGGGATTTTGGGGCAGGCTGTGCCCACACAGTCAGAGATTTAATTAACAGGGCCTGCAGCTGCTAAAAGCAGCTTCTGCTCAGCATCCCAATGTGCAAAATTACCATTTCCCGTTCATCAACATCCTTAGAGGAGATTTTGGGAGCTGCAGCATCTTCAGGAACCAGAGGGAAAGTGTTAACAGGCGAATAATAGCTATTTTTAAAGCTGAAGGGCCATAGAGCAGCTGGCTTAGCCCTTCCCTGGCTCCAGCTGTGCTTCCATGGGGATAAATCACTGCTCCCATCCCTGTATGTGAAGACATGCAAGGAACCAAAGCCCAGCAGTGGCAGCAAATGAAAGGATGAACTGTCCCTGCCCTTTGCAGGGAGGCAGCAGCTGTATCCCAGAAGCTCCGGACGTGAGGATGGATCCAAGGAGAGGAGCTGGGCAGCCCCAGCCCCAGCAGCAGCCTGGGGAGACAAGGAGGTGCCCGTGGGGCTGTGACTGGAGGGAGATCCCTCCATCCTGAACGGGGTGGCTTAACACACCCTAAGGCTCTTGTCCCTTTTATTTTTGCTGTTTTGGTTAAAGTCCCCCTGCTCCAGATGGCATCCTCAGCAGGAGCAGGGTGGCACCACGGGCACTCCCACTCTCCAGCCCCACACACCCCAGAGCCCGGGGAGGGTGAGCAGGATGGTCCCAGAGGGAAAAGAAACTGTTTTCAGGAACAGCTCCAAGTGCAGAAGTGACACCAAGGGCTGCTGAGCTCTTGGCCAAGGGAGAGCAAGGCAGGGTGCTCCTCAAGAGCCGATTTCTGCCCTTGGCTTACACAGAGCACACTTGACCATCACACTTTTTGTCAATGGCCAACAAAAAGCAAAGCTGAGCTCTCAGCTATGGCCAAGTGCTCTCATTTCTTCCACTTTATCTCCCAGACCCTTGGTCACCCACCAGCTGAGGCCATCCCAAACAGCCCTGTGAGACTCCATCATCTCCTGTCCATCCCAAATGCACCCTGACCCAGGGCACTGGGGACCTTCTCCCAACACCCTGCAGCAGGAAACCAACAGGATCCACTGGCTGGGAGGGGATAACCAGGGATAACCATCGGACCCAGGCTGCTCACAGAGCCCTGTCAGACAGGGTGAGGATCCCCCTGGAGAGCAGCAGTGCTGATGCCTGGGGCTGAGTGTGCTCTTCCCCACCACAGCCGTGCTGAGCATCCATCCCACCGCATCTCCAGAACAACATCTGCTTCCCTCTCTCCTCACCAGCAGGGCCACATCATTGCATTAGCACCACACCAGCCTGGTCCCACTGGGAATTCAGCCTGGGCTGGAGGTGAAATACCTGGGAAGGTGGGGTGGGGGTGTTTTCCTGTCCAACCCTCCCCTTGCCACCCCATAGCCCAGTGCAGGAGAGCGGTGTTTCCCCCACACACCCCACCACGCTCAGCAGGGTAAAGCTGGGCCAAGCCCTGGAGGCTGCGAGGATGATCCTCAGTCACAGAGTTCAAACTCTTTGGAGAGAAGGCTGGAGCAGGATGCTCTGCCTGAGCGGGGGTAAACCAGCTTGAAATTTACCCTATTTGTGAAAGTTCTTACGGATAGATGGAGAAGGGGGGCGGGTCACAATTTGCCCACATGGGTAACATCAATCTCTACTCAATAATTATTCTGCTTATTTTAACAGCTTTGCTTCAATATTGTTTCAGTAAATAGGGTAGTATATGTAACTACTGCTATGTAGTAAATAACTGGATCCAGCCACACCCAGACCCCACCTCAAGAAATTTAAGAAGCAAGGGGGTCCTTCCTGCATCTCCTGACTCAACAGGAGGGCCTCCCTAATAAACTCTATTCCAAGCTTCCATTCTGCCTGTAGGAAATGTGGAATCAAGCTTTTGGCTTCCAGACAAGCCCACAGCTCATTTGCAAGCCTCCATCTCCTAAACACCATCTCCTCCACAAAAATACTAAATAGCTGCTCTAGGATAGCACTGGGAAGAGGGCAGGTTTTCCCAAACAATGCCAGCACTGCCAGGAGACAGACACCTGGCCCTGAAAAGCTCGGCTGTGCTTCGGAATAATTTTTCCCTACCCAATGTGAACTGCAATTAGAACTGTTTTCCCTGTCACCATGGAAATGGTCTGGGTTTAAAGGATGCTGTGGATGGACTGCATGGGGATGAAGGGCTCCAGGCAGGAGGGGGACAGGGCTCAGCCACTGGTGGGAAGCAGTCAAAGAATGATTTAGGGTTTGATGGCATCTGAATGCTTACACTGCTATAAATCCTAAGGAATTCCTCTGGGTTGTTTTTACCACTGCAACCAAGACTGGAACTGGCTCTGGCATTTATTCCTTGACAGCGCTGGGATGTGGATGGTGTTGCACTAGGACTGGAATTCATAGGATTCACAGCTCTTTCACCACGAGTATCCTGGTATTTCCTATCCTCCCTGAACTCCTTGCTTCAAAAGGGAAAAAAGAAAACACCACAAGGCTTCGCTTTTGCTTTGCAAATTAAAAGAAAACATTGATTTCCTCCTCTGCAAGGCCGCAGGGTGAGCCTGGAGCCAGGCTGAAGGGGTATCCAGAAGGGACCTGGCAAGCTGAAGATAAGTAAGTAGCTAATGAGATAATAAGAGAATGCATCGATCTGTTTTCTGTAAATAATGGATAAATAACCTGAAGACAGAGTGTGAGCATGGTGACAGCTGGGAGAGCAGCTCCATCCCTGGCTGCAGCTGTCGGAGCAGCACGATATCCCCGGTGAGCTCCTTCCCGCAGGATGCCCGCGGCCAGGGAAAAGCATTCCACGGGGATTTTCAGGAATGCCACAGGGTGGATATATTTGGGATGAAGATGCCTGGCTGGGCTGGAGTGACACCCACAGCTGTGGCAGCGCTCGGCACCGTGAGCATCCCCTCCCTGTGCACAAATGCTCCTGCAAATCCATTGCCTGGCCACGGCCCTCCAGCCAAAACCCAGCAGGAAAAACATCCACGAGTCCTCAGCTCCTGCTGACGCATTCGGGGCTGGGCAGTGGCAGCCTGACCCCTCCACATCCCTGGAATAGCTGCCTCGAGGGAGACCACAGCTAATCCCCCTGGCTCAGCCACCACGCCGACGAAGCTGGAGCTGGAATCAAAATAGCCAAGCTGATCTTTGGGATAATTCAGCGGGCACAGCTCAGCTCCTGGCCAAAGCAGCTTGGCCACCACCATGGAGTGGAGGAGCCCTCAACACCAAAGAGCCCAAGATGCAGCTCCAGCGTGGCTTTTGAATCCCAGGGCAGCCCAAGCGTGCAGCAGCTCACTCACACAAGTTCCCTCAGTCCACAAGAAAAACTTGTGTATCAAAACCCACCAATCTTCCCTAAATCAGCAACACTAAAAAAGGCAGCAGAGCTCAAGGGTGTTGGACAAACCTTCCCAGGGAGCTGGTGCTTGTCCACATGGCCCAACCCAACCTGACCAAACACTCCAGCTCCAGAGAGAGCCCGTGGTTACATCAGAGCGCAGCAGCAGCAGCAGTGCAAGAGCTCAGCTGCTGCCTCAGGGCGGGATGGGAGCAGCATCTGCTGCCCATAAACAGGACCAGTGAGCCACGATTACAGACTCTGCTGAGACAATTCATTTATCCAGATGTTCCTATCGTGCCATCCTCAACTGAGCAGGAAAGGATGGAGCCTAGGGCATTTCCCTGCTAAATGCTGCATCAGAGCTCCAAACATGATGCTGCTGGTGGTACAGAGGCAAAACCTCCCAACATTTCTCCTTGTTTCAGACAGGTCTCAAGCACTGAAATTCCTTGGTTTGGGGGAAGAGCTGGAGAGGACAGGCTCTAGGCAAGCTCTTTATTTCAATTTCTTTGTCTCACACCTGCTGAAAGACAAATCCTTCCCCTAGAGCCAGAGGGGTGACCAGCCAGCTACGCCACCCCCTGCCCACTGCTGCTGGGACACCTTTCCTTTCCCCAAAAAGGGGATGGTGATTCCCATACACACCCAGGGAGCAACGGTGTTGATCCCACCCAAACCCCATATCCTTGCAGCTGAATTACTGCAGTAACTGAGTTAGTTCTACCCAATTCTTCCAGTGTCCTGAGAGCACCAGAGGATCAGAGGAATGTCATCTCTCAAATAACCCTGAGCCATGTGTTTGCATGGAATCAATGGACCCAGGCAATCAAATTAAACCCTGCAAGCTTATCAACATTTCCTCCCAGTGCCTCAAGGGTAACGAGTTTAGCTGAAGCTATTTAGGAGACAAGCAAGACGTGAGATAAAGAACAAGATGGTGATGGCTGGAGCAACATCAGCAGCCCTGGGCATCTCTGAGCACCAGATGAGGCTTCTCAAAACCAGAAACCTCCCACAGTCTTTCAGCTCCGGTTTCTTCCCTTCCATTCTCCCATGGATCAAGGGGAAGGAAAACCCAATAGTATGTTTAGAATCATAGAATCATTGAATCATTAAGGCTGGAAAAGATCTCCAAGATCATCAAGTCCGACGTTTGGCCAAAAGATAGATACACACACGTGTCTAGCTTTTAATTTAGCACAGAAGAAAGGGCCATGAAGCAGGAAATCACCAAAACCTCACAAAACCTCTTAATTTTTGTGCAAAACAGCTCATGGCACACAGCACCATCTGCTCCCTGTTTCCAGCTGACCCCCATCCCCACTGGTGTCACATGAGCTCATTTTTGTTCCGCTGCTTCATTTTCCCAGGGAAGGGCCATGGAAAGGCACAACATGGAAAGTCAGCTGAAGGGGGAGAGAGGGGGGGTTATTCTCACAATCCCTCACGCCAACACACAGCCACCCCTGACCAGTCTTTCAACTTCAATCAAAACAATCTCAGCAGATTCATACCACGGAGGTACCAAAAGATTCAGCCCTGCTGATTATAAATAGGAAAGAGCTAATCCAAAGAAAGCACCGTTTGCAATAAAAATAAAACCAAACCCAAAGGAAATTCCCCTCAAAAATCCAACAAAGCCCCACAGAGCAGCAAATTCCTGATATGAGACACCCCCAGTCTCCCTGCACCGAGCAGGGTTCCCTTTCCACCCTCCTTATCCCACAGAGATGCTCCCAAGCATTCCACCAGGGAAGCAAGGCTGCATCTCCACCGCTCCCGAGTCGTAAATCACAGCTGGCTCCCTGACACTGATTACAAACAGGAGGCTTAGCAGGCAGCTCCCACTGCCATACCATCCCAGCCTCTCCCTCTAGTTGCTTGGAAAAATCAACACACAAACTTCTGGAAGCAGTGGCTGAGCCAGGAGCTCCAGTGGGACAGCTTGGGATTTTCTCACAACGAGGGTTTGAGGGCATCTCAGCGGGTTGTGGGGTTTTCAGGCTGAGTTGGGGTGTTCTGAACTGTCTGGAGAACCAGAGTGCTGAGAAAAAAAAATGAAAAATCTCATGGAAAATATGTCCACCAAGCTGTGAGGCACCAGAAGCCCCCCAGATGGGGATCCCAATAGGCTGCTTCATGTACCCATCAATCCCAGCACGCAGCAGAGCCATGGTCTGCTACTGGAGCACGACCACCACCCTGCCATCCAAACCCTGCTTAGGCTGGGCTCCTTGAAAACCCCCTTAATCCCAGCATGGCTGAGCCTGGAGATGACCTCTGGAGATCCACTTCACCTTGTCCAAATGCCCCTGCTCAAGCAGGGCCACCTACAGCTGGTTGCTCATGACCACGTTCTGCTGGTTTTTTAGTATCTCCAAGGGATGGAGATGCCACATCTTCCCTGGGAGATCTGTGCCAGTCTTTGGCCACCCTCACATTGAAAATGCATTTCCTGGTGTCCAGAGGGGACCTCCTGTGCCTGTTTCTGCCCATGCTTTCCCACAAAGGACACTTTCCTGGCTCATGTCCAACCTGGTGCCCACCAGAAACCCCAGGTCCTTTTCTGGTTTCTCTCTGGACAGGCCCAGCATGTCCTGGTGCCTGGGGCTGTTCCTCCTCAGGTGCAGGACTTTGTCCTTCCCCTTGCTGAACTTCAGGGGGTTCCCAGCTTGTTGAGGTCCCTGTGGACAGCAGAGCAACCCTCTGGTGTGTCACCCCCCCTTCCCAGGTAGGTGCCATCTGAGGTGCTGGGGTTACACTCAGTCCCATCACCCACAGCACTAATGAAGAGGTTAAGCAGGACAGTGGTTGACCCCTGGGATAAACCCCAGATAAAACCAACCAGTGTTTGGCCCAGTGATCAACTCCCCCAGGCCGGGCTGTTCCAACAGTTCTCAACTCACCTCATCCAGCAAAAATCTGCAGGGACCTTACAGGAGACAGTGCCAAAAACCTCACCAAAGTCCAGACAGACATCCACTGCTGTCCCCTCCAAGCCCTCCACACGTGACCAGTCCGGAGAAGCCCCTTAGGGACCCAGCAGGGACGGAGCCAGGGCGGCATCAGCAGCAAAGCTGAGCGAAACCAGGGTGTTTCCCCCCCGCCACGAAACAAACCCCAGCGCTGGCAGCCTCCCAGCCCAAAAGCCCAGCTGGGAGCAGGAGCAGAGGGGGCTCACTTACCCCACGGTCTCGTCCCAGTCGCACCAGAGGCGCTGGCCGATGCCCTCCATGCTGAGCTGGAACTGCCGCAGGCAGAAGTGCCGGATCATCCAGCCGTAATCGGCCTCCTGGCACGCTGTGGCTGCGATCAGGTGCTGGGCTGCAAGACAGGCCGGGGCCAGAGCGGGGTCAGGCTCTGCTGGGGGGGTCACAGCACCGCCACAGCCCCCTGTCCCACCTGCCAAAGCACAGCTGGCACCAGAGCAACCCCAGATCTTCAAAATCCCCTTTCTCCCAGGCTTATTTCCCTCCTCACACCCCCTGGGACGCTGCACCCTCCCAAGTGCCTGGCGCTGATAAATCAGTTATTCGAGGCACGCCAGGCAACTCATAAATTAGTAAGGATGTGGATTTATTCTCTGCTGATCGCCTGGAATGCCTTGGGATTTCAAATGTCCGGGTTCCAGGCTTAAAAAAACAAGTAAGGGTGTGGGGGAAGCTGGGGAATAAGAGATCCCTTCTGCTGACCCCTGAAAAATGACCTGCACAGTGCCACACCTGGGAACAAATATCCACCTCTGATGAAGCACAGGGACAGATACAGGGAAATCCATCAAATCCATCCCAGGCTGCACAGTGCTGATTGAATTCCCTTCTGGGAACATGTCCCTGCAACTGCTTTAAAACAGGGAAGAAAAAGGGGCTGTTTACAGCCTCAAGCCTGATCAGTGAAATGTTGCTGGTGAGGGGGAAGGAAGAGGACAGTGATGCTAGAAAGGGAAGAGAAAAAAAAAATCCTTTGGGGGAATGATTTAGTGAGCCTGGCTATAAATAATAGCTTTCCCTTGGTCCCAAAGTGCCAGCTAGTGCCTTTGCAGCTCCTGGAGTGCATTGCAGGCACGCACCACATACCAGATCTATTTTTTGCTACGTGTGAATAACTCTGTGCTTTATTTTTATCTGATTTTTTTAACACAACAGAATTGAGCTGCTTATTTAGCGGCCAAGGGACATCACCATGGGACACCATCCCACTGCAGCCTCCAAAATTCTGAGAGCACTTAGGTACCAGCATCCTATGGCAACGGGTGGGAAGTCAGGACCTGCTGGGAATTTGGGTGGGAAGAGCCCCCAAAGCCTTGGCCGATGCTCCTGGATGGGTGCAGGGCTCCCACGCTGCCTCCAACAGCAGCAGCCACTTTGGCCTGACTTGAGATAAAACCATGGGAGTTACTGAGCCAAGAGCATTAAACCCTGACTGTTGCAATAATAAAATTGAGTTCATCAAAATCTCAAGCCCTCCCCAGCTGATACCAGCCAGGGGAGTGACCCCAGCCAGAGATAAGCCCTGCTCCCAGATGGGAGGGCTTGACATGCTGAAGCAAAGCACCAAGAGAAGAAGAAGGAGGAGGAGGAGAAGGGACGGTGCAATAGTTTGACACGAGGCCTGGACTGCAAATCTCAGTCCAGGCAGGCTCAGGGATGATTGACAGCCAGGAGGTTTTTCTCCCCTTCCCATCCCTTCCAATCTGGATGAGTCAAGTGCAGGAGTGACACGGCCCAGCGAGCACCAGCGTCAGAGGGAGGCTCAGGAGCCGCCCCGGGGGTCACCCCCGGGTGACGTCCCTGCACTGGACTGTGAAGGACAAGTAATATCACAGCCATCACTTGTCTGGACAAGCAGCTTGCAGAGAAAATGCTGCTGGAGAATGTGTGAGGTGCAGAGCAGGGCAGCACAGCAAAAGGACGAGGGAGAGCAGGGCAGGAGAAGGGATTAAAAAGCAGAAGGATGAGAAGCCAAGGGGACTGAGGAGCACAGGAGGAAACAGAGCCAGGGAGAAACGAGTGAGACATGCAAAGCACAGAGAGAAATTGAGGCAGACAAAGCCACCTGAGGAAATTCAGCAGCGATGCAACACCAAGGGAGAGAGGGAGAAGCAGAAGTTAACCGAGCACGGCCAGGCTGCATTTTGCCTGGCTTTGCTCCTGCCCACTCTCATTTAGGATGAGCCCAGAGACAAGCTGTACCACAGCTATCCTTAGGGAGGCCCAAATGTTTCCTGATGACCACAGAGCTGCTTATGCAGAATGAACCTGGAGGAAAATACCTTAACCTTGAGTAGAGGGAGGAGAAACACTTAATAAACCATGAGGAGGAAACAACTGAGAACCACAACCTGGCTGCAAGTAGTTGCAAGCCACAGATAGCCTGCATGAAAACTGTCCCTACTATTAAAAGAAAAAAACAACCCAAACCAAGTGAAAGCCAAACCCTGGGGAGCTTTAAGCACTTGCCAATCACAGCAGCTCAGAAGAGGCAGCTCTGGGGGTCTTTCAGAGGCAGGTGAGCACCTTGCTGTCCCCCCTGGCAGCCCCCAGTGCTCCCCAGGAGCTCTGCCTTCCCCACCGGGACCTGCTCCTGGAAGACACAACTCCCACTGCACCTCCCAAACCCACACATGGGCTCTGTCTGCAAATCCCTTTGCCCTGGGGAAACCAGAGCCATCAGGCAGTGACCTTTCCCAAGGACATTTGCTCTTGGACACGGTGAAGGGCTCTTTTGTTTCGCACCGGGAGGAGCCCGCTGTGTCAGTGCTGGGAGGGTGCAGCTGGGCACAGCGAGGCAAAAATGCTCTTTGGTTTTCAGCTGACATGGGGAACTGACTTCAGCTGTAACTGCACGCTTTAAGGTCAAAGTGAGAAGCTGCTGCCACGTTTCCACATGGTCCCCACCTCGCCCCACAGATCCCTGCTGCTTCACAGATTTCCCCCAACCCCACATCAGGTTCAGGGTTTGTAACAGCAGGGGGACAAAAAGCAGGGAGGGATTTCTGTATGTCCCGGCTCTCATTCCAGAAGGTTTTCCTTCTGCCCTCAGCCCTGCTGATGGAGATGGTGTAAGTCAGCTGCAGTGAGCTGTAAATAACCGAGCTCCAGAGCAGTCACGGCTCTGTACTCAGCAGCAACCATTTGGGAAGGCTGCAAGGATCTGCTGAATAAATGAGCTCCAAAACTCAACTGTGACAAGGCTGAGCTGCCTCCAAAGAGCTCCCCTCTCATGGGTCCTCGTCACTCCCATTCCCTCAGGAAAAATGGCATTGAGAGCTGCAGGAATGCAGGGATCCTCTGCGAGCATCCCACTGGAGCCATCCCACCCCTACAGCCCTGCCTGGTCTTTAGGAGCCACACGGACATGGAGAATCATAGAATTCTGGAATGGTTTGGGTTGGAAAGGACCTTCCAAATTTAGCCAATTCCACCTCCTGCCAAGGGCAGGGACACCTTCCACTGTCCCAGGTTGTTCCAAGCCCCATCCAATCTGGCTTTGGACACTCCCAGGGATGGGGTAACCAAAGCTTCTCTGGGCACCCTGTGCCAGGGCCTCCCCACCCTCACAGGGAACAATTCCTTCCCAATATCCCATCTAACCCAGCCCTCTGGCAGTGGGAAGCCACTCCCTCTTCTCCTATCACGAGAATTGTTGATGAACAACCTTCCCTGCTGGGAGAATCCCTGATTGCCTGTTAAAAGATGCATTATTAAGGATCCTTCGTTTGCCTCCTCACAGGAAACACCTGGAGAGCAGTGGTGAGGAGGTGATTGGAGGGATGGCTTTTGCAGGCATCGCAGATCCTCATGATTGCCCTGGGATTGATGTCCTGGAGAGTCCCAGCAAGCAGCCACCAGGACTCAGCTTACTGAGGGTTAGCTGCAAAAAGCCTGTCACACATTTATTTCAGCAGAAAAATCGCATTGGTCCTGAATTGTTACAAAAATTTTGGGAAGACAGCTGGACTTTCCTCCACTGCACTTCTTGGAGCTGGAGCCTGGACCAAGAGCTCTGGGCCACCCCTCTAGAAACAGCTTTGGGGACATTGCCCCCTCCTCCTGCCACCGCTCTGAGCCCATAGATTTGTCACAGTGAGGGTTCACCAGCAGAATTCCCTGAGCTGTCTTTGCAAGGAACACCCTGCACACTTCCCATCAGCATCCCTCTGCACAATACCTTGGTCTCGGGCCTTTTTCTCCTCAGTGTTCCAGGAATTCTTGGGCTTGTCTTGCTCGGATGTGCAACCAATCCCACAGGGAAGCAAGGCAGAGAGGACAGTGGAGCCTGAGAACAGATTTGGGGATTTCAGACTGGCACAGCATGGGATGTTCCTGTTTCCCAGGCATTTTTGCAAGCACCCCCGATGGTGCTGGGTGAAGGATGAAACTATCTGATGACACATGCAGGGAGTTCACCAGACCATCCTGCGGCACTGTCAGGATTTTTGTGGGGGGGAACTGTTCAGGGCTTCATAGCAAAGAGCAGGAACTAGGTAGATATTCATCCAGAAGCTGAACCCCAAAGATGGCAGACAATTGCCAGGAGGCACTCACTCAGCAGGGCTGGCACTGGCACAGGTGGCACCAGCAAAGCTCTGGGCTCTGAGAACAAACACCCCAGCACCTTCCCCTGGGCTTCTCCCAAATTCTCAGACCTCTCCTGTGAAATGATTAGTGCTCTCTGCAAGCTCCAGATGGAAGTCTCTCCTCCCTGCCCAGCTGGCTCAGGACAGGGGCTGGGATCCAGCGGTGACTCCGGGGGCTGTGCAGCCCTTGGGAATGGAGATGGATGGAGGGGTCCAAGGCCTGCAGGTGATCACGGGGGAGAGACCTGCACGGGGTCATCCCAGCCCAACCCTGCTCATGGATGCTTCACGAGCATCCTCAGCTCCCCAAACCAGGCAGCTTCTGCCTCCCCTGCCACTGCTGTGGCACTGTCCCTTCATCTGCAGGACTTTCTCTCCCAACGCAGCCACTCAGGATGTAAATTCAAAGGGAATGCATGGGATTTGGGGGCTTTTATGTGCTGAACGGGAGTGGGGATTTCCCAACACGCCGGTGAGTCATGGCACAGGGAGGATTTTGGAGGTCGAGCAGATGCTGGGAGCTGGGGGCAGATCTGCCCATCTCCCAGCGCTGGGAAGGCTGATCCAGGATGACTTGGACAGGCTCCCAACGTCACTTGGGAGAAGAGAAGGCGGATCCCCCTCCCTGCCTGCCCTCTGCTCCAGGGGCTGCAGAAGGAGCAGCAGAAGGAAACCACACAGCTACTGCTTGAAGAGAGCAGTCCAAACACAGCACAGACACGGGGACAGAGCCCTGCAGGTGGAAATCTCATCCCAAATTCTGCCTGCCCAACAGCTTCACTGCCACAAAAGGACTCGAGGAAACTGGGATGGGGGAGAACTCACACAAGCTGAGAGGGGGAAAAAAATCTCACAGCGGGGGAAAAACTTCAAATGAAAAGAGGCAGGGTTAAGATACATGGTGGGAAGTGTAACATCCTGCTGGTTTGGGACACAGGGGACACTGGATCCACAGTCAGCAGAGAAAGTCAGCCCCTGCTCAGCCAAGCTGGGGACAGGCCCCTGTCAGGGACCTGGCTGTGTGGAAAGCTCCCAAAGCGGCCAAAGGTTTCCACCTCCTCGGGAATGCAGCACAGGATGTGGTGGGGCTGAAGAGCCCTCTGGGGTCCCTCCCACAAGCCACTTCTTCGCATTAAGGAGAAGTGCACCCACAACCTAAAGGCTTTTAATCTGATTTACTAACTCAGTGTAGCAAAAGGGGACCTCATCCCTGCTCCCAGAATGGTTACTCCCTTCATTTTGTTACACAAAGCAAAATAAAGAGAAAGCTGCTTTTTTTTTCCCCCCAGCCAGCATTAATGAGGTATTTTGCATACAGCTGAACATCATCGTGAAACCCAAAAGGATCTCCCAGGTTTTAAATTTGGCATCCTGTTGTGCCTGCAAAGGAAGGAAGTGATTTATCCCTCAAGCTGGTACTCGGATGATTTGTAGGCATTTGCTTTTTGCTGTGATGGGGATACTTGAGTTTTTGCTGTCATTTTATAGCTATTCCAAGTCATTATAAGACAGCACAAAATAAACTGCCTGAAAATAACTGCCAGGGACTTATTAGCTGAAGTTGAGGTAGGAAGCAGCTGCCTGAAGGCAAAGCCTATCTGGGGGCTTTTGGGGGCTCAGAGGTACAACTGCACTGTGTTATTCCTCTTTCAAGTCCAGTATTTTATGAAGCACCTACAACAGCCACTCCATCCCCAAAGGAAGGATAATTTAACACCATTCCAATACAAGATTCCACAGAACAGCTCCTGTAAGATGCAGAATATGGGATTAAAATGAAAATGCAAGGTAAAGGTTTGTGCTGTGTAGTCCCGTACAGGGCAGTCCTGCTTAGCTGGGTCACAAGGGGTTGACTTTTTACCATAAAGCATTGATGTTAAATAATATTAACTACTAAATACACTGAACTAGGCTGCTCCAAGGATTCAGACCAGGGTACTTCTCTCCTTGCCTCAGCTTCCCACCTGTCTTAGCACAAGTTATGTGGTGTCCTTGTTATCCATCAGAGGCTGCCAAGTACATTTCCAAGAATGGGACTTCTCTTCCATGTCCCTAGACTTGATTCTGCAGAGGACAGAATGACAAATACTTTTATTTACCCACCAAAACTCACTCGCTAGGTAAAATAAAATCAACAGCAGCCGAGAAGGATCAAAGGAGAAAGGAAATCAAAAGCCAGGCATACTGAAATCCAACTGCTGGCTGACTGCACATTAGGGGAGGGAAAAATCTGCCACGAGCTGTTAGTTATAAAGATAATTATATCCTTGATGAATAGCAGGGTCTTTTGGAAAATAGTTCTTCTTGACTGAATTAATGGAGGAAAACCACAGGCTTTGGACAGTGGCAGTGGCAATGTCTGTACAGCCCTGACTCCAAATCATCTGTGGCTGTGGCCACCATCAAATCCCTGCTCACAAGAGCAGGGTGGAAGAAAGGAGGGATCCCCCGTGAATTCTGTGCACCCCAAAAACAGGGGCTGAAGGGAACCAGCCACATCCCTCCTGCCTTCCCAGGGAGGATTGGGGTGTCCAACACTGCCATCCCAACACCTTAACCCAGCGTTAGGGCTGGGTTTAGAGTTATTTTTAAAACATCAACAAAGCACTGGATGCCACAGATGTCAGCTCAGTCTCAAAGCCAGGCTGGCCCTGTTGCACAAAGCCAGGGAGAACCGAGCAGCCACCACGCTCCGGATCTCAGGAATGTGCTAAAGGCAAATGTACTCTCCTTCCACCCCCGGGATTATTTCTTCCTTCGGCTATTTCAGTTGATTGAGGCTAAAATAAGAACAGGGAAAAGCAACACCAAGGTTAAAAGTGCCTGGCATTGGTTTGGAGGCAACACACTGTGATCCTGCTGGTTCAGGTTTCAACGTGTGTTAAATGCAGATTTGCTGCTACATGGGACTATAAAACACTTTATTGAATTACCTTCAAGATAAAAAAAGTCACTGCCTGGGCAATCTAACAGATTACCCATGAAGAAGCACACAATGAGTAAATATAAAAATTTGTTAGGGAGAAAACCAAAATAAATATCCTCCCTGTCACGCTGGTGCACCCATCACAGGCTGCACACAACAGCAGCTTCACTAAATACTTTCAACACAGAGTTTCCAAACTAAAATCTGCTGCTGAGCCACGTGAGCAGCCCGGGAATCACTGGAACCGTTTATTTTCCTTTTCAACAGAGACTTCTCGATGTGGTTTTCCCTCCTTCCTTCCAGCCGAAGAGCACCCAGAGATTTAGCACCTCTCTGCAACTCAGCCACCCGCGGCACTGCTGCTCTCACAGCAAACCTCACCTGAGGGATAGAGGGGAGCCCCGGGGGACCACCCTTGGCTGAAACCAGCAGGTTTTCACCCAGGCTGCCGCCTGCCTCCCCACTGGGGTGCTTCCCTGAGGTGTCAGGGTGTGTTTTCAGATCCCCAAGAGCTCATGGTGTAGAAGCACAGAGGCGAGGGACCGAAACCACGAGGCAGCCTCGTTAGTGGATTTGATGATTAAAAGCAGCCAGCTCTGTAAGCAGCACAACGGCAGACAGGGACCAAGATTCCCTGGGAATCACCCACCCGCAGCAGGAACTGACCTGGCAAACCCCAGCCATGGCTATGTTTTAGAGGAGGAAAAGGCATTTAGATATTTGAGTGAGCTGAAACTCTGCATTTCCCCTCTAATGGGCTTCTAATGCTCCTCTCACTCCAACCCAGTGTTTTTGGTCCTTGCTTGGTGCAGGGTTTGTGCTGGGATGGGCTGTGACCACAAACATGGTTTTGAGTCCCAAACGTCCCCCCAAAACGACAGAGCCAGACATTGCAGGCAGTCAGGGAGGCAGGACAATCTTAGCAGGGCAGTAACTCCAGGCTCCCACCCGCGGCTTTCCAAGCCCTCCCTCAACTCGGCCATAACCCCAGGGTCGATTTCCAGCCCTACGGAAACGTGAAGGAAGCCAAGCCCATCTTTAGCCATTATGAGGTCTCTCATTTCATTCCATCCAGGTCATGGCATTTGTATTTTCATTACCTGCAGCCTCCCGGGTCAGCACGAATGGGAAGTTACGGCACCGGTGCTTCACGGCTCTTAAATTCAGCATTGTTTCAGAGTTCGTAAATGCGATCCTATTTCTCAAAGCCACGACCAGATCACACAGCCTTCAGCCAGCCCACCAAATCCCTACCCCACAGGTGTCTGTAATAAAACAACTGGTATGTATGGGAGCAGGACAAGAAATTACAGGGTGGAGGCAATTTTGTTGTCCCTATCCACACGCTTTTCTTTTAATGTATAGGACGCTTCGAGTCCTCTCCATGCCAGAGATGCTCTGAAAGGGAAGAGGAATGTTTTACTTTATTGTCAGGGATTTCTACCAGGGCACTCTCTAAATATTGAGGAGGATTTTCCCAGAGA
The DNA here is from genome assembly GCA_013390045.1 of Picathartes gymnocephalus. Taxonomy (NCBI): domain Eukaryota; kingdom Metazoa; phylum Chordata; class Aves; order Passeriformes; family Picathartidae; genus Picathartes; species Picathartes gymnocephalus. The sequence continues at coordinate 44,591 of WEKY01032091.1, forward strand.
GGCTGCAGCCTTAAATTCGACTTTAAAGGGAGCTCTAGCTTTTTATAAAGGAAGCACTCAAACCGAAATCACTGGCAGGCGTTACCAAGTGGGCTTTGGGCTGAGAGAAGACACATAATTCCTATTTTCCAGGAGAGGTCATAAACAGTGCCCCGAAGTTTTGTTTTTAAGAAAGCACAATTTTCTATGTAGATTATGCAAACACAGTGCTGTACAGCACGGACAGAAGATGCAGGGAATCAAGGAGATATTAATGTTTTACCGACCTTATTTGCAATTGCCTCTTATCTCTTACAGTAATACAGTTATCAAAATCCAAAAGAAATCCAAGCAGCCCAGCACTGCCCTTAAACACCAAGATACAGCAGAGCTGTATGTGGTGCCAATCATCACTGCCCCAGTAACAGCAAGAGCCTGGCTCATCCCCTCCTCCCTGAGCAGCCTCTGCAGGAAGCTGCAGCCAAAAACCAGAAAAAACCTCATTTTCCCTTAATGGAAGTGGTTACCTTGGGGTACAGCTGGATCCCTGGCCTGCTGAATGAGACTGGGGTTTTTGGGATGCCTGATTCCCTGACCACCACTGCTTTTTAAAGACTGCAGCCAGTTGGGAAGTTACTTAAAGCCTGAGCTTTAACAGAAAGGTTTTTCTTTTAGACCCTTCCTTTAAAAAAAAAAAAAAAAATCACTTTAAAACACCTACATCAGCGCGTCAGTCATGCTCAGAAACATCGGCGACCTCGAAATTCAAGACTCCACCGTGATTTCTGAGCGCTCAGTTGCCACTTTTAAAATTTCAGGGCAGCCCTGATTGTGTGCAGGGCTGTAATAGCAGAAAGGCGTAAAAAGGGTGGGTCTGTTTGTTAAATATGCTCAAAATAAAAAATCCCAGGAGGAGAATGGAGTGAAAAACACACCCACAGCACCAAGATTAGCTGCCACTGGGCACCTGGTTCACACAAGAAGCAGCATCCTGCTGCTTCCAAGCCCACTGGAGATGGGAAGGAGCAGCCCGGAGTACTTTTAAAAGTTACAGCTCCCCAACCACGAGAAGGGAGGGTCAGGAAAAGGATACAGGGGCTGGGAAAGCAGAGAGAAATCCTACCTAGCAGGAGCTGGTGCTCCCTGCGAGGAGTTCTGCAGCGAGGGACGTGCAGCCTTTCCCTGCAAGCCAGCAGGGAATGTGCCTCGTCCAAGGGCACAGCCTGCTCCTGCCCCTGCACAGCTGAGGAGTAGTAAATAGTTAATTACCCGGTACAGATAAGCACATTACGTGCAGCACGGCTCAATGCATTATTCACCAGGGCTCGGGGGAGAAAACCAGCACAGGGGAAGGAAGGGAAAGGAGGAGAAATTTGTGCTTCCTCAGGGAGCACTCTGATTTTGTGGAAGACCAGCGTTAGGATGAGGGCGTGCGGTTTCCCTTTGGAATGCCCTAAATAAACACTTCTACAGAGCACCACCATCCCTCGGAGCTTTTGCTGTGGGCACACAGGTGACAAGCACGGCACAAATCTCTACCTGTTGCACTGGGATGCCAGGAGCAGCAAAGAAACCGAGGCACGTTGCATCCCATGGAAACAATCACACGACGCAAGCATTTCCAAGCCTATCACCGGTAAACCCCAGAACATCCAACATCAGCTTAGGTTTGAAGGCAGCCTGTTTGAAGGCAGCCTCCTCTTCCCTACGGCTCAGGAATGGGAAGTCAGAGACTCCAAAGGCACTAATTAAACATTTGCAGCAAAAGGCACGGATGGGAGGCAGAACTGCCCTCGGTCAATCTCAGCCAGCAAGCGGGGAATCCCACACAAAGCAGGCTGTGTCCCGCAGCATCACCACCTCGCTGCTCCTGAGGCCAAGCGCGATGTTTTACCGTGTCCCACCGCCCTGGAATCATTTCCCCTTTTGATCCCCTGCTGCTGTGCCGCCAGCGAAGCCAGGCTGGAGCCTCGCCGGCTTTGAGCGAGAGCGGTGAAGCTGCGGAGGAGGCGGCTGGGGCTGCACGCCCGTGCCCAGCGCAGAGCGGGGAATCCCGGGGAGCCTCGCCCAGCAGCCCCAGGGCAGTTGTGTCGCGGCGGCCGCACTTACCCAGGACGAAGCAGAGGAAGCGCCGCGGGAGCAGGGCCATGGCCCCGCGGCAGGAGCGGCTCCGCTCCCGGGGCCGGGCGGGCTCC
>WEKY01032091.1:56344-127865 GCA_013390045.1 Picathartes gymnocephalus
CCGCTCTCGCCGCGCGCACCTCTTCCCAGCTTCCCTCAGGGTGGGTGCTGCCGTATCCCCCCCAGATAGGTACAGCTGTGTCCCCTCTTGGCGGAGCCGCCATATCCCCTCAGAAGTAGTGCCGTCGGGTCCCCTCTTGGCGGAGCCGCCATATCCCCTCAGAAGTAGTGCCGTCGGGTCCCCTCTTGGCGGAGCCGCCATATCCCCTCAGAAGTAGTGCCGTCGGGTCCCCTCTTGGCGGAGCCGCCATATCCCCTCAGAAGTAGTGCCGTCGGGTCCCCTCTTGGCGGAGCCGCCATATCCCCTCAGAAGCGGTACCACCGTCTCCTCTCAGAGCCGGTGCCGCTATATCCCCTCAGAAGCGGTACCGCCGTGTCCCCCTACAGCTCTCCCCTCACGGTCCCTTCTCTGCCCTCACGGCTCTCCCGCCGCCGAGCACTGACAGGCCAAAGTGCAGCCGGCAGAGAGGGAGCCCATCAGCCCTTGTACGGCTACCCAGAATCACAGAATATCCTCAGCTGCAAGGGACCCACAAGGATCATGGAGTCCAACCCTCGACCCTGCACAGGACACCCCAAAAATCCCACCCCGTGCCTGAGAGCATTGTCCAAACTCTGGCAGCTCCTTGAACTCTGCTTTGGGGCCCTGACGATTCCCTGAGAAGCCTGTTCAGTGCCCAACCACCATTTGGGGGAAGAACTTTTCCTAATATCCAGCAGCTCAAACCTTCTCTGGCACACATTAAAACCTACCTGAAAGTTTTCAGCCTGAAGGAGTGCGTTACAGGAGTGGAGACAAATGCAGGCACCTACCTGCCACACAGGTACACATTACTTGTGCAAGGGGCTCTCTGCTTCTTCCTTTAAATACACATGTGTAAAGGTCATAATAAAGTGTGTGAAACGTTATTCAGCTGCCTAAAATTAACCTCCAAAGACATACGAAGGCTTAAAGCATCTAAAGCCGAGCCAAGCACTACCCTCCTCCTTAGTGTCTTTCATGTAGAGTGACCCCTCTGGCAAGAGGACATTTAATACTAAAATAACATATTTTCTGATGAACCAAGCTACCTCCTCGTTGCTGTCGTTGTTAGTTGCGAAGGTTAATTTCAGGAAGGATTCCTTCATTGTACAAGACTTCTTTCTTAACAATGGGGGTAACTGGTGCAAGTTCTGAGGCTCTGAAGTAGTTCTTACGCTCACCGGGTTCCTAGAGGTGTTTAGTGCAAGAGTTGTAAGCAAACCTTTTCCTGGAGCTCTGTATTTGATGCTGTCCTGCTTCATGTATGATCAGGATCTGTCTCTGTTCCCTGTGTTGTAGCTCACTGACTTTTAAGTTAATGCCCTTCATACTCTTGGTTACAGGTTCGTAACACTCAGCTGGAAACAATTCTAAGTAATTAACAGCTTCCCATGAGCAGCTGTGTTCTCTTTTCTGAGTAGCTGTCAGCTTTCACAGTCTACCACACCTCCTGTTGTGAAGGAGTCTTTGTGAGGTGAAGGATTCTTCCAGGGAAAGCTACCGTGTGGGTTACCTCTATGTTCACCATAAATAAGAATGGATAATTAATCCAATTGGCAACACCATTCAAATTTCTCCTGATAGGATACTGTCCCTGTCCTCCCCCTCCCCAAGTGCACCTGGCCATTAAAATGTCAAAATTTAGAGGTGTATGTGCAGCCTGCCACTAAAAATGTTGATATTTGGAGGTATGTCTCACACCAGCGCCCTCAGTCACACAAGCCCCTGAATTTGTACATTTTCCAACCAGTGCTGTTCATGTTTTGTGTGATCCTGCAGCAATGTGTTTAAAAGGAAAATGAGCTGTTACACCTATATCACCCTGAAAGTCTGCATTTTCCAAGGGAACTTGTACTGGTAACATCAGGATGGACAGACCACTCCATAAAAACTACCCAAACAAGTGAGATTTTATTGGCGAGTTCTGCTCATAACAAATTTCCTTTTCCACGCTCCCATCTCCTAACAGAGCGGCTGGGGAAAAAAAAAAACCAAACCAAAACAAAAACATTTTGGGTAACATTCCATTTGCAAACGATAAAAATAATTTTACATTTAAAATTAAAATAGAGGATAACAAATTGAAACAGAGGTTCTAGGAAAACCCATCCTTGTTCCCCTAGGAGCTGTTCCTTGCCCAGCTGCCGCCACCTCGGCCCCGCTCTCAGGGTACCGAGGTGCTCTCGTTTGGAGCTCAAATAAAAGGATTGGGACATGTGCTATTATCACCATTCAAAGCCCTGTTGTTGTACATTCTTCACAGAAAAAAACATAGAACAGTTTGCAGGAAACCAACCAGTTCTTTTTCTTCCCTTATTCTAACGCTAAGTCATACTGAAAGTTAGGGGAGGGGCAGGGGGAAAATGTGGCTTCAACATTCACCTACTTTATCACACACAAAGGTTTCTACTAAGAGCATATCCAGGTTGAAATACACATCTGATTTCCGTCATGAGGTTGATGCTTATGGGGTGTGAGATGAAATCTACTTCAAAATGATAAACACATCCCTTTTTGATGAACAAAGTGTTATTTTTTAGCCTTTTGGACCAATGCTTGGTTGCTGGGTTGTTTCTCCTGAACCTTGCCAGGAGAGGCAGCTTTCACTGCTGCCAGAAATGAAAAGAGGACTGGTGGCAATCAGACACCTTACCATTGGTAAGATGTTGAATTTAGCATATTTGTTTGCATTCTGAAAATCCCTTTGCTTGTTTTTCTAGGCCCCCGAGGCTTTGTACACCAGAAATTACACAAGTCAAGCACAGAACATTGTAAATTGGTATCCACAGCCATTCTGAGGTATTCCACAAGAAACCTGGCTCTGCACCTGAATGTTCCTCTCAAAAACAACTGAAAAAAAAAAAAAAAAAAAAGACCCCAAAGCCCCAACTGGAGTGGAAATTTAATTTTCAAAGATTCCTTCCATCCCCATGTTTCACCACATTTCATCAACAAGGACAAACTTAATTCCCCAGGGGCACAAAAAAAAAAAAAGCCTCCTTCATCCTTTTCCTGGAATAATAATTTCAGTACTTCATTCCTAAATTTCCTTGTGCACTTGGAAGAGATGAAGACAAGTGTGTTGTTTCCTAGCCAAACCAAAGAAACACATTCAGACAGTGTTTTTGGTTTATTTAATTTGAGAAGGTGCTCGAGGAAGATACCAGCGATCCCCTTGCGCTGAGAATAGCAGCAGTTCCTACTCTAACCTCCCGTCTGTGAGGAGGAGGCTGGGGAAAGACCTGGATGGCAGGCTCTAAAGACCAAGTTAGGAAGAAATGTGATCTCCTGGGTCTGGATTTGGCTTGGCAGAACCTCTCGAGGCAGTCACGGTCACTCCCATGGGACAGGAGACGCTGCTTCACCGCGTGAGCAGATCCCAGAGGGAGGGGCTTTCCTGTTAGGGCTGAGGTGGGACAGGCAGCTTTATTCCTCGGGTAGCTGCCGCTCCCCTTTGAGTAGTACATTCAGAATGAGTTCCAATAAACCAGAGCTGTAGTGCCAGTCGTGTGCTGTTCTTACACACGCAGGAATCACCTGCAACATCTCAAGTGGTTACGCTGTTCTGCGTGAGAAGTGGAAAACCTTCGCAGTGATCTTAGAAGGAAATAACTCGCTATTTCCGTAGTTGTAGAAAACCCATAGGCAGTAATATTTTCTAAAGTGCTTCTTTACTCATCAGTTGCTCTTGTAAAAATCAGACTTGTATTTTGTAGCGGTATCATTTCCTAGTAGGTCATGGAGCAGTAGACAGTTTCTGATGTAAAAAACCCATCACATATTTTGTTTAAGCAAATGACACTTGCTTTGATAAATGCACCAAAGAGAGTGATCTAAGTGCAAACCCCACCATTTCTGAAAACATGGCCTTATGCTGGTTTATTAATGCAACCTTACATCCTTTAAAAGTCATTTACTTCAACTGCAAGAGCAGGGATTAAATAATACAAATAAAAATTGAAAATTCAATGAAGCTATTGCCTATTTACCCTGAAATAAAAGAGTCTCACGATTCTACTGGTGCAAAAATCCCTCCAAACACATTTGTTTTATTGGCAAAGTCATTTAAGGTCACTTTTGCTTCCAAGACCATCCTCTTCTATGGTTTCCACTGAAGGAGTTTTGCTTTGTAATGGCTTGTGGTTCCACAGTGATTTGTAAATGAAAAACCTACTATGAATAACTATACCGTAGTCACTAAATTACAGATACTGTCATGAGAAAAGTCCCAAACTTACAGTGTTTGTTTTAAAATTTTCAGCAAGACACAAAATTCCAGTCAAAGTGTTTTCTTTGAGTGCCATTTTAAATGGCAATAAATGGCTGCTGTGCCCGCTGGATGGAGAATTCCATGTGCTTCTTATGTATTGTACTTTGAATGTCCCCGGAGCTCAGCGTGGAAGGGCTCCCGCGGGCACAGCCACTCGGATCAGCTCCTCCTAAGGATGTAGTGCAGCAGGCTTGGATCTGCGCAGGGAGAGCCCGGCTGGGAGGCACGGAGCAGGTGTTGGGGTGGCCTGGTCTCAGAAGGCAATGACACGAAGCGTCCTGGGCAGCAGGACACAGAAGCGGCTGCGGTGTCGTTCCGGTTCCGAGTAGCGGTGGTTTCCGTGGGAGGGGGTGGCTATTGCTGGGACAGCAGAGCGCTCCGATTGGCCTTCATCTTCTCCAGCCGCTTCACCAGGTGGCCATTGCTGACCTCCAGCTCCTCGGTTTTATCCAACGCTGAACGAAGCTGAAGGAAGGAAGGAAGCAGAAAAAAACCCGTAACTTTCACCGCGTTATCCCTTTCCAAAGGCAAAGCAAGGTTTGTAGTTAACAACACTAACTGACCATACTAACTTAGAACACACACAGGTGTTTAAGCACACTGCCAAGAACCCAAGGTATTTACAGAATGTTGAACAAAGAGGACCAAGTTACAAGAAGAAGAAGAAATGTGGTCTCCCAAGTCTGGATTTGGCTTGATAGAACCGTGTGTCTGGAGGCAGTCAGTATGGACAGAAGGCTACTCCTGTGGAACAGGAGATTCCCAGAGAATCATAGAATTTCCCTCAATCCAGAGGCACGAGGCTCTGGGTGATGTACACCTGTCTCACTGCTCAGCTTTTATATTTCTGGCTCCCAGACCTCTATCCACAGCTGTGACTTGGAGCCTCAGTTCCCTGTAAAACCCGCCACGGTGAATCAAGGATTTAAAAGAAGCTTAAGAAACAAATTAAAGATTTAAAGAAATTATAAGGTTTAGGACTTAGGTAGGCAGTATTAGGAACTTCAAGTTGGGAATGTAGAATCATTAAGATTAGTTACTTATTAGTAGATGGAACTAGTTAGAGCTGAAACTATATGTCACTCAGATGACACCTGCTAGTTAAGGCTGAAACTATATATCACTTAGTTGACATTTTCTTGTTTGGAAAGTAGAATAGGGAGTAGAACAAGAAAGATGATACACTGTAGAAGTGAAGAAACCGTAACAACTCCCGGATTTGGGACTAACTGAAACAAGATAGGGAGTAGGAATATGCCCAAGGCGGAACAGAAGCTTTGGCAACAGGTCAAAGTTACAGAATGCATCAGGAAGAAGACGTCCCTGGCTTCATCCCAGACGACCACTGACCCATTTCAGAGCCCACCGACCCAATTCTTGGATGAGAATGAGTAGGTGTGAAAGGACTTTAACCTCATTTTAATACAAAGCAGGAGCGAGGCATGGTTAGGACATACATATGTATTAGGTGGATCAAGTAACTCTGAATATGTCAGATTATTGTAGATAAATAGAGAATCAAAGCTTTGTGAAATTTGCACATGCCTTTGGGGTGCGAACCCCTGTGTGCCCAGTGCTGTCAATAAACATAACCCTTTCTAACCTGAAGTAGTTAGAGGGTTCATTTTTCCATGCATCAACGGGATCAGGGTAGGGAGAGAGAGATGGACTGCACAGAGGAATATTTATAGGCAGCAAAGCAGGAGTATTTAGAACAAGCAAGAAGCCACACTGAAAAAAAAATCAAACACCTCAGGAAGCAGTGAGAGAGAAAGCTGATAAAGGTATTCAGGCTCTAAGAGACAGAGGCATGGACAGAGTCTGTGGACAGATACACTACCCCAAACAGGTGTGAACGGATTAGCAGAGCAAGGAAAACAGGCTCACAAAGAACAACTCACATCCCTTTAGCAAGTCAGTTTAGGAAGGAATGGTGAAGAGACAGTGGGAGCTCACAGCCGTGACTGTTACTCCAGTCTGAGTGCTGAAAATTTGGTTGCACATTTAGAAGGAGTAACTAAAGCAATAAAGAAATTAGATGTTTCTTCTTTGCTGCGCCAGGAGGGGTGGTTCCTCCCCTACAATAGCCCAGAGAGGCAGGTTTCCCCCACATGGAGCAGGCTGACCTGTGGCAGCTTGGAGGTGGAGTTACCTCTCTCTGCAGTTTGCGTTTCTCCGCCTTCAGTTCATCTTCTACTCGCTCAGCATTTTCAGCAGCAGTTTTGTATCGGGCTACCTGGCCTTCCAGTCGTATTACCTGAGGTGAAGGCAAGGGTTGGGAATTAGAAGCTGTACCAAGAATTTACTCTGAAACTTTACTCTTCCACTAGGACTCAAGGAATAACCAGAGAGATGCCAACTCTTCTTTAATAAAATAAGGGCATATATTCAGGGAAGAAAGCATACACCAAGGAAGCCTGGCAACGGTAACTTACTCCTGACCTTTTACACATGTCCATATTTAATATGCTTCCAGCAACAAAAAATACAGTCCATCGACTAAATTTCTCTTAGCAAAAGCATTGCACAAAAGCAAACAATCCAAATGGAACTGCTGTGTATAAAATCCATCTCTTCCACATCACATGCTGGATGCCATTTAAAACCTCTTGACAGCCAGGCATTAGGAAATGTGCAGCAGAGTAAATCAGGTACTTTTGTCTTTGACCATTCTTCCTTCAGGACAGAGGAATAATAAATTCCTTCTTCTCCATCCATAAATATCATAGTAGCCCTCATGCTCCAACACTCCCATTCCTTATTTTAAGGGAAAATCCCAGTAAACATAATTTCATTTATCATTTATCAAAATACACTTTCTCTTTGTATTCTCGCCATCCCTGAACAAACAGAACAAGTCAAAAACTTACATTCTGCTCCAATGCTGTTATCTCTTGCTCAGACTTTGCTAGTTTAAATTTGAGATCACTGATCTGTCTGTTGGCATCTCCTAAAAGAATCGCAGATTTATCAGAGATGTCAGAGCAAGTATGAACAGTTTCTAACAAGTCTGTTATGTAATTTCCATGCATCAGGGATCCACGTGGGGCAGCAGGAGAGGAGTTCTCTCAGTAAGTGCCCAGCAGAGAGGCACCATTCCCAGTCCTGCCTGATTCCCTGCCAACCACTCCGAAGGCAGAATGTGAACTCACCCCAGCTCTGATGAGGAGCAGTAATATTTCCAACTGCAATCTTAAACAAAGGCTCCTAATTCCCTCACCTCTGTGGAGGTGCATGGCTGCTCCCAGGCTGAAGCTCCCTTGGAACTGAAGGCTCATTCTTACTCAGAGCCGTGTGGTTATTATTGTACAGATACATTTTCTCACTCACATGCAGGGCACAAAATTCTCTTAAAATCAAAATACAGCTCACTTTGGAGGTCAATCATGTGCATATCTGTCCCATTTTCCAGAACTTCATCTTCGGACTGTGAATTTTCCATCTTGCCATTCCTTTGCTTTTCTTCCAGTTGTCCCTTCAATTTTTTAATCTGAAGGACACAAAATAGTTATTAAAATTACTAAGGGAATGGCTCAAGCTCACTGCAATATTATAAAACAAATGATATAATTTTTAAACCCAAATTCCAGAAAATCTTTTGTCACAAAATAACATCCTAGAAATTCTTTTGGCAAATGACTCATGGTATTTTACACATCAGTGCTTATGTACAAGTTCAGGACCAAAACAATGAGTGAAAGATGACTGGTTTATTAGAAAAGCCATAAATCTTCTGCAGGCACATTCATGTAAAACATTCTTTAAAAACTCCCAAAACTGTGTTTGGTTGTGTGCAAGTCTCAAAGCCAAGGTCATTGAGCATAAATGAAAGCACAGAGTGTCCTGCAGGGCAACGGATCAGCTGAAGTTTTTGGAATAAGTTTTATAACCACTGTGGAATACCATGGTACCAGCAATAATTCCTTTAACTGCTTTTTACCCACCTGCAATTCTTCCAACAAACCTTTCCCACAGACCCACCAAAGGAGGGGGGCTTACTCTTGGAAAGAAAATTTGCTTCTATCATTTCTGAGCCATGCCTGTTTTTCCCTTGGGCTTGGCCTATCTGAAGGATGATTATTCAGAAATAACAGGCACACTGGGTCGTATCTTCCGTGTATCCTGAGTTAACATGCAGAAGGAATGTTTTGGAGGAAGAACAGCGTGGCCAGCAAGGCAGCATGTCCTCAACAAGAGCAACCAGACCACAGCACTGCTGCTCTACACCTCGGGGCTATTTTAATTTTCTTAATCCTTCACTGTTCTTCACTTGCCCTGTGATTACCTGGTCTAGCAAGGACTCCCGTTCATCAATGAGCTTTTTCAGCCTGTCTGGAAGAGAAAAGGGAGAGTTCAGTGCTGATCGATCGAGCGGCACGTCGGGGAGCACATCTGAGACACGTGACTGACCCGTTCAGGTTAGTGACTACTGATGGGGGGAGTTAGGGCACGTACCACAGGACATGAGGCCCAGACAGGGCTGGCAGGGGGCTGCAGCCAGGGCAGTTATGGCATTCTCACAGAACATGCTTGTCCCGGCAGTAGCAGCAGCCAGCTGCATGCAAAGAGGCTAATCTTCTACGTTAGGTTAGCATGCAAGAACTCTAGGGTCAAGCACAACTGCAACACAAAATCTCACAGATCTTGACAGTTTAACACAATGACAATACTGTAAACACCTATAATCAGAGCTAAGCACATTCTCAGCACTTTAACTCCTCCCCTTCTGTTACATGGCAATGACATTTTAGCTCCAATATTATCACCAGAAAAACATTTGCCCATCAAATTATTTGTGTTTCGAACACAGAAGTCGGGTAAAACTCTTATTTTCTCTTCATAATCAATTGTCCAGGTCAAACATCAAGAGGCAATGAACAATCTGCACCAACTGTTGGACTTGGAAGTGCTACAGATCAGCACATGGGTACCTGCAGCCTTCATTAATAAAGTGTACTCTACAGAATGAGACAACTGGAAAAAAGAACTACAAAGTAAGCAACCAAATCGCTTCATTTTTTTCCTCCCCCATTAGGGGCTGCAAAATGTGAAAGCACATTTTCTTACCACCCAAATGACCTCGTTAATTAACAAGCTCAGTTTGTTCAGGCACACCTCAGGCAGGAGTACACTGGAACATCACATTCAAATACCCTCATTAGAAGAGGATCTGTTGACCTCAGCTGGGTCTTGCTGCAGGTTTGTTCAGCTGACCTCCCTTGCCAGCACTGCAGAGCCCAGGCTGTTCAGAGCTCAACTCCACAGCTGAGGTCTGGCCTGCTGATTAAATGGTTAAAATCCAAAGGTCACTCAAGAAAAAGATCTTTTTGTAAACTTTAGGAAAGCAAGGTAAATTACACATAAGAGCCTGGTGGGCTTTTACCCAGTAAATTCTGTTGATAGACAGACTTAAGTATTTTTAAAGAGCTTTAAAAATACCATTTCTTCTTTGTTGACAACTCCTGAACAGGCCAAAGTCTTGTGGTTCTCCCTTTTTTCTTGTTACCACTTGAAGTTAAAAGGAATCAAGAGTCTGTATTGAATCAAATAATGGTGACAACTGGTTTCCCAATGGAAGTCCCTCTGTACAGCAGATGTGTAGAGTGCATTAATATTCTATGTCATTCCCCTCATGGGAATACACACTCCCATACCGTCCCATTCCAGAGCATGGAATAAAACCTTTACCTTGGCTTCTGATGCAATACTCAAATACAGATCTTAGCGTGACATCCCAGTTCAGCAGATCTATGGATTAATTTTCAACCTCCTGAAGTGCTATCCTTTTTTTTTTTCATCCATTTGTAACACACTCAACATTGTTACACGTGAGCACTGATATGAAAAAACAAAAAAACCAAACCCACTTTTTTATAAATACCACCCGTAACCAAAATTTCCAAGTACAAACCCCTTCAAAATAATAAAACAACTTCACAGATCTAAATGGGAAGGAAAGAAAACTTAAGACAGAAATTCTGCAAAAGAGGAATGATATGGAAGAAAAATAAAGGTTAATGAAGAAAGCAAGAACAGCAAACAGGTTGGAGACACTTGGACTCAAGAGACTCTGTTGAGATTCACAGGCCAGCAAAGATTGAGAAATGGAGTTCCCAGGACTGGAAAGAGAATGAGCACTGGTGCAGCAGGAAACCTCTAGGCTACTACAAAATTAGCCCAAACTTATTGACTCCAAAGTGCCCAAGTAACCCATTTTGATTCTGAAAATAATTTAGTTGTAACTTTCATTAACACAACCACTGCTGCAGGCTGAAACCTGCCTGTCTGAAGAAAGGACACCTCTTCCAGCTTCCAGTGAGGAAGCACACTGGCTTCCCCAAACCCATTTTCCTGCAAAAAGGACGCATTTTGGGATGAACCTTCAAGTCTGATCTCACCCTCAGCTCTCTCTGCCCTCACTACAGACATCTGTGCACCCCATAGGGACATGCTGACAGCAGGATTTACCACATCAGGAGAAAAATTAGTTTGCTAAAATTGCCACCCACATAGAAAAGTTTTCTGTCTGTAGAGATGAGAGCCTCTTGGGTTTCACTTATCTTAAACCCCCACATTAATACAGAAAACTTACTCTGCAGGGTCACCTTAATTTTGCACTTAGGAGATATTTTTCCAACAAATCAAGGATCTGAGGACCTTGAGAACAGGTGAGCAGGAAAGAACAATCTACTGAATCAGGACAGGAAGCAGCTAATTAAAATTCTCATCTGTAACAGTCATTATCCTTATTTCACACACAAAGATACGACAGTGAATAATTAGAGTGTGACATTCACCTCAGTTAACTTTGGAAAGGTGATTTCCAGGGTACTCACTGCACCCGTTCATGGCCTTCACACGCCAAGGAGTTTAACAGAGGGCTGAGGAGGAGATGGGGCCTGTGAGGGAGCAGGACACAGAGGGGTGAGCTCGGTGCTGACCAGTGACTTCTGCCATGGTTTCTAAGTCCAGTGACTGTTCTCATTGCCTTGGCATTGCAGCTGACTTGAGGCATTGCTAACTCAGATACTGCTCCAGTGGCAACAAACATTCCCAAACCGGCCACAGATCCTCCATGTCTCTTTCCACTTGGAGAGGAGCATGGGATGGGAAGCTGCTGGTTTTACCTAGATGTGTGGCCCAGGAAGTAGCCAACCCTGATGTAAATGAAAGGGGTAAACTGCTCTTGGAGGATGGAAAGACATCCCATGAAATCCCAGCCCCAAGCAGCTATTCAGAACAGCCTGCAAGAATCCAGCTGTCAGAGCAGGCTGGGCAATGCTCCTCCTCCAGATCTGTCCATTTATTTTGGATGATGAGAAAATGCCTTCCTGCCTTTCTCAGAAGAGGGGCACGGCCAGGGACAGCACATGACATGGAAGACACCAGTCTGCAGTACTGATTCTGAGGGGGACAAGAGGATTGTTCTTCTCTTATAGTAAAGAAGATATTGACCAAGACCTTTTCACTATTTTATTCCCCTTTTTTATGAAGTAAGTTTCTTGAGATACTGCTTTTGAAATCATTTCAGGCTAGCTCTGATATGCACAAACCTGGGCTACAGCATTTATGTGCCACTAGGTGATGACGAGAAAACCCAGTGAGCATTTGGACTTATTCTGGAAGACAAAACTTTCATCCTTTGGTCACATACTCATTTTGAACATTCCAGGATGGATTTCTGGCACACCAGTTACTCTGCACTGCCTCTCCATGTTCTTGCTCCCAGTTACACTGGGAGTGGGATCATGGACAGGTTAAGATCGGAGGTGTTTTTGCTCCTGTGACTTGGCTTTAAAAAAGAAGTCTCTTACAAATGCTTTGTTTTCTGAAGTGGAAAACCTAGTTAAAATCAGAAATGAACTCATAAGAAATACAGGATATAACGGCATGTGCCTACTTTAACTCTGATAGATCCATCCACAATACAGGTGAATTCTGGTAAGAACATTTAATGATCTGTTTAAGTCTATTGACAATTAACACTCCCTTCCAACATTAAACCATATATTACTGTAGAGAGTACAGCAGAGCCAAATCTTTAAATAAACACTGCTACATGCTAATAAGAAATACTTATAAGATCTATGACTTTTTGGATTAGCATTTAGTGTAAACCCTTAGGAACAACTGCCAATACTTACAGAAACCAGGGTGGATCTGCTGTAAGTTGGAGAGAAGCCACATGAAAGGAGTTACAGGGTTACAGACCTGTTAGAGCTCTACAGTTAAGGTGCCATCACATATTCAAGGTGCTCAAACCCCGAGGCTGCCCAGTCCTAGGGAGATGGCTCTTGTAGCTACGTAGCACAAGGCAATAAATTGAACAAAAGCTGCAGAAAAATGGTGTTGAAATGATACAAGTTTAAATAACTCCTTATGCAGGTTTAGAAACAGTGCTCTGGACAGGTACTTTAAAGTATAAAATATGTTTATTTAAATTATATACAGCAGTACATTTTGATATACATCTTCAATTTTGCAGTCTGTCTGTGCTCTGACAACTTTGTAACATCAACACAAATGCAGCCTTCCATAGCCCACACCTCTCCTCCATTTGAATTCCCTTGGGACATTCATTGCTTAACACTTTAAATGAATATTTATATATGCAAAACATGCTCTTCCTCCCAAGCACTAGCAGAGATGCAAGAGGAAACACAGCAAGGGAGTCCAAGAGCCTAATTTATGCCAGCAATTCAAAGCAATCCAGCTTTTCCAAAAGGCACAGGGGGGACAGTGCACAAAACAACACTCGTCTTTGGTCTGATATCCAGCAAGAGTTAAGACATGCAAAGTTATCTCCTTTCCAGAAGGGAAGAGGTAAGATTTGTTTAAGAGATAAAAACATTCTTTCAGAATCAGAGTTTGCAAAAAAATTATAATGCAGTAAGCAACTGCAATTTTAAACAAAACTCTTCTTGGAAACATAGATATTTTATATATTCATATCTAGACATAGATATGCATAGATATTGCATAGCAAACCTAAGCACACATTACAGTGTGTATTGATATTTTCTCTGGAAAAAATAAAAACCTCATGTGAGACATGGTGTAAAAGGCCTGTTGTGGTGCAAAGTGCCTAGATGAAGTAAACATGTATATATTTATTCCTTTCAGCAAACTAAGACCTGCATGTTGCACTTTCTCCAAACTGTGTATTGCTCTTCCAAAGTGCTCAGACTAAGCAGATTCACAGTTATCTAACTATATTTTGGAATATGACCATATAAGAAATACACACAAAGTGGAATGAAAGCATCTTTAAGCATCTTTTTTTTTTTCTTATTCAAAAAAAAAAGAGATTGGTTCATAGGCTTTAATCATTCTGAAAGAAGTTTCACCATCAGTGTGGCTGATTTGCTGAGTTCCTTCATGAAGTGTTAATGTACTTGCTGTAGATCTAAGTACAAGTAAACATAATGTGCAGAAGTTCACAAAGGCCCAATGTACATTCAAGATATTGATCAACTAGGCTAGAGTAAAAAAAAAATCCTATAGAAATTCCCCAGGAGCAGCTATCCACACTAGAGGTCCTTTAATTGCATAACATTTTGAGTAGTCAATTTGTGAAGCTTCCTCATTAGGTGATAACCTTTCAACTTGAGACACAGCAAAACCAAACCCACTCATGATTTCTCATGGCTGGGTATGACAGTGAATAACTTCATACTTGCATCACTACCACATCCATGCTTTATGCTGAGTTACCTACAAAGACAAAACTCTAAGAGTATTCCAAGGTCTGATGTTTTGTGCAAAGTGCATGTTTGTGTCCTGGGGCTGGTCACAGGGCATGGAACTTGTACAGGTCTGAGATTCTGAACTCAGGAGATGGTGCAGTCATCTCTGGACCTCCCCTTACTCCTTCTACCAACCTGCAAATCCTCCTTGCTTTCAGCCCTCTTAATAACAGCACTTTCCAAATCCTGTTCCAAAACATCTTGATCCTGTAATTTTTCCACTTTACTAGAATCCGATACTTTGATTTCATCTTCCTCCACATCAGCCTCCTCATCAGTTTTCCCCAAAGCTTCCCCTTGCAAGCACCCTGTTTCTTCAGGCTCATCTTTTTTGTGCTGCAAGACTTCACCTTTGGTCGAGGCATCTTTGGTTTCCATTTTGTCTGTTCCCTCTCCAGCTTTGTCCACATGGGCAGTTTTTCCAACAGCACCATTTGCTCCATCACCCTCCTCTCCCTGTGTATCAGCTTTCTCTCCATCACATTTTTCATCTGATTCTAGTATTTGGTTTGACTCTTCATCAAAATCAAACGCATCACCATCATCTTCCAGGCTTTCCTCTGCTTGGTCCTCCAATTTAACTTGTTCACAAATGTCTTCATCCTGCACAAGCTTCTGTGCCAGGGAATTATTTGCGCCTTCCTCCAATTTTACTTGTTCACCAGTGTCTTCATCCTGCACAGGCTCCTGTGCCAGGCAATTACTTGCACCTTCCTCCAATTTTACTTGTTCACTAATGTTGTCATCCTGCACAGGCTCCTGTGCCAGGCAATTACTTGCACCTTCCTCCAATTTTACTTGTTCACCAGTGTCTTCATCCTGCACAGGCTCCTGTGCCAGGCAATTACTTGCACCTTCCTCCAATTTTACTTGTTCACTAATGTTGTCATCCTGCACAGGCTCCTGTGACAGGCAATTATTTGTACCTTCCTCCAATTTCACTTTTTCACTAATGTTGTCATCCTGCACAGACTCCTGTGCCAGGGAATTATTTGCACCTTCCTCAGAAGCAAATTCCCCACCAGAGTGGTCTGCAAGCCACTCTTGCTCATTTTCTTTCAGTGTTTCTTTATTGGCTTTGTTTTCCGTACTTACAGTAACACCTGCACCTGACTCCTCTTCAGGTTCACCTTCTTGTTTAACCACCTTCTGCACTTCACCTTCTAAACGAACATTTTTCTCTCCTTCTGTACCACCTGCTGTTTCATCACTACACTGACTTGTTTGAACCTCTACCTTTGGATTCAAATCTCCTACCCATTCTGTCCTACTTTCCTTTCCTTCCCCAGCCTCATCCCCTGTTTCCAATTCTGACTCCTTAATTTTATCATCTAAAACACTCAGATCTAAATGGGTTTCCTGAGTGGTCACCTCTCTCACAACCTCTGTGCCTGGCTGTGCCTGCTGCAGCTCACTTCCCTTTCCCTCAGGGATGCAGCCTTCTGTCTCCACAGGTGCCATACCTTGCTCGCCTGTTTCAGCAGAACCCGAACACTCCTCCAGCTCTTCCATCAATTCTTCCTTCTGTCCATCCTTCCCGGCTGTAGCAGTTTCATCTTCAGTTTCGCTTTCTGTACCTGGTTCCTCTGGGGATGCTGAAGGACTGTCCTCTGAAGAAGCTGGTTGGGTGAATGCCTGATGTTCTCCACCTTCCTTTCCAAGAGGCTCTGCTGGGACATCCCTTTCACATGGCTCTGTCTCCTCCAAACCCACAGACTCAGTTTCCCTCGGTTGACCCTGAACTATGTTCCCAACCTCATCACCTTCTTCAGCTCTGTCACCTGCTGTTTTATCACTTCTTCCATCAGTGCAGTCAACAAACTTTTCCTCCAAGACATTTGCAACCTTGTTTTCAGCACTTTCTTCTGAGTGCTGGGGTTCCTCTGGAGTGGAATTCCCCACATTTCCCTCCTCCCTAAGCAAACCTGCCACTGCTCCCTCAGGTAGCCCTGCCTGGTTAGAAAGCAACTCACTGTTCTCACTTGTACTGTCATATTCTTCATCCATTTCATTTTCACTCAGGGCATGGCTGGTTTGAAGATCCTCTTGGTCTTCCTGGGTGAGTGCAGCTTCTCCCAGTTCTTGCTTTGTACTTGAGTCACAAAACATTTCATGAGGAGTCTCGAAAATCTGGTGGCCTTGCAGAGAGCCCAGCTCCAAGTTCTCGCTTGTCCTTGTAGTCACGTCATGTTGTTCAGCCTCTGTACCCTCAGGCTGCTGGACTGCTGTGCCCAAGGACTCTGTGACCTTTCTCAAGCCATCTGTGTCACTGTCACTGTTTGAAGAAGAGCTCCCTGACACAGATTCGGCGTGGCTTTGGCCTTGCTCTGCAAACCTACTCTCTGGTAACATCACTGTTGGCAGGGCATCCTGTTCTTCAACCATTTGTTCTGCCTTTGCATTTTCAGCAGCATGCAATGTCTGTACTTCCTCCTCCTCAGAGTCCTCCTTGTGTTCCTCATGCTCAGTATTCTGCAAGATTTCTCTTTTCCCCACATCCTCCAAAATCTCATTTTTCATCTCCACTTCATTGGCTTTGCCTAAAAGACCATTGAGAAAGTTGAGGGAGGCACACCACAGCACTTACCTCCCCACTTAAAACCCGAAAGACAGAATGAGAAGAGCAGGTTAATAAAAGATCAGCTTTTGCCAATTATGTGAGGCAAAGCAGCGATTGAATTAGTAAGGATCCAGGGGGTTTGATCAGTGAAACTCACCACCACCCTCTCAAAGCAAGAAGTCTCTGGTGCTGACTCGTGTTTTTGTAAAGGAGGAGATTTACGCTCTTGGCTGTGGGAATGGCAGCTTTCGTAGAGGAGAACAACTGGCTGAAGCAGTGCAATTTAACAGCAATACTTACAGATGGACCTCTAAGGACTTTTTCCTCAGCAATTTTCTCTACAACTTTAACTCTGACATTCATGCAAGAGTCTGATGCCATTACAATGGAATCACGAAGGATTACCCAGTAATATTTTGCTTTTAAAATCTCAGACAGGCATCATCAGTTCACATGAGAGACACTGAATGTAAAATCTGATTGGCAAGCAAATGGTTTGGCTGTTCAGACCAACATAGATCAAAGCTCAGGTAATCTGTGCCCCTTATTTCAACCACCCAAAGGGGTGGGGACTTCTGTGGTTTTTTGAAGGTTATTTTTGTTGTAACAGTTTTCCTTCCATTTATATTTAAAAGCAACAGATGCTGAAACAATATTGTTTGTTGTTAGTTTTCAGGTCTATGATGTACCTATTCTGAAAAAAACTCCAATATTTCGAGATGTAGAAAACATATTACATTTAAAAATACACCCTTACCTTGGTTTTTGGTGTTCCACATTGTTTCCACACAGAAACTGGGTGAGGAAAAAGCAGCCAAAAGCTCAAAGCAAGAGAACTTGCACTTGCAGCAATTGGGTGCCTGCAGCTGTTTATTAATATGTTCATTTAGAACAAAAAAATCCAACAAACCAAAAATATTACTTCCTTTCCTTACACTAGAACAATAGTTCTCTAAATGGCCATTCACCACATAAAAGCATAAAGAGGTTTTGCCAACCAGATTTCTCCTTCCTAACGCTGTCCACATCAATTATATCCTTTGAATTTAAGTGTCAACGTAACAAGTGAAAACACAGAAGTGTTAATTTTAACTGTTCAAGAGCACAGGATACCAGGAACAAAGAATTTATCCTTTGGTGTGCTTTGGCACAGCCCAGCACGGTTGTTCAAGCAGACACAGTTCTCAGGGATATCAGTGAACCAACATTCGAGTTCTTTGTAGAAAACTAAAATGTCTTTTTTTCCTGATTATTTAAGGTAGGTGCTGAAAAGTACTGAGCAGGATTATACTGAGACCATTTTCCAGTTCAGGGTTTAAATGGCAATGTGAATGACTGCTACTTATCTGTAATGTCCTTCTTGTATTCCCATCCTTTGTCACCTTGAAGGGGGAGTGAAGTCTGCCCCCGGAGGAGACTGTGACACACTGGGAGTGATAATCAACACAAAGCAGGGAAATGCACAGGGAGTGACTGGACAAGGAGCATGCTGCGTGGTGTGTTAATGTCCCACTAACAACTGCCCGATCCAAGCAAAGGTGGATGAATGAAGGACAGACAGGCAGGAGGGGCTGAGAGGACACACAGCACTTACCTAGCATCCCCTCCCCTCCTGTCTTTAACGCCTGAGTTGTGCCTGGGGCACTTCGGGAAGAATCCAAATGTGCTTCGTTATCCAGAATGTCTGATGTCTCCCCGTTGGTGGCTACATCAGAGTCTGGGATTATTCCATGTTTCTGTGGGAAGCAAAAGCAATGCTTTAGAGCCTGCTGCTTGGAAAGGGAAGGATTGTCAAGTGCTCTTGATGGAGATACTCTGAATAAACAATTGCTTCAGTCATTCCATTAAACATGGCTGGAAGTCAGGAAGGAGAACAGATATTGCAGTTCTCAGTTCAGCCATTCTGACAGAAAGTATGTGATCCCAGCTGGTTGGTTTTTTTTCACATAAATCTGCTGTGTAAGATGTTCCTCAGAGAAGTGTCTCCTACAAAAACAACTTCTTAACACTCCAGTCTATACTAAGAACTCACAATCAATAGTAGGGGAAAGGACTTTATACAGAAAATCCCTGAAACGGCAATTCATAGGCAACATGAAAATTGAGTTATTGCTACTGAGCTAGACTTAATTTTTCTGCCCAAATATACAGGGGAAAAGAGTCAGCAGATGAATATAAATTTCTTTTATTCCTCTTGCATACCTTCAGTTGCTCCTTCAGCACAACCACTTCGTCTCTAAGGTCATCCCGCTCACTCCTTATGGAATCAAAGAAATCTTTCTGCCTCTCTAGTGCCTGAGTTCCCAACACAGACAGAGGGCGAGGAGATGTGAAGAAAGGAAGGGAGACAAGTAAAGGCCATGAAAAGCAAATGTAGACAAGAATGAGCAGATTTAAGATATTCAGTGGATGGAAGGGGCACAGATGAGAAAGGTCGAGTTTACAGATTACAGGACCGAGTTTGCAATACAGAAAGAGAAACTTCAAATCCAAGAAAGGCACAGCTTATTCAGTAACCAAGAATTCCTGCCAAAGATATTCAGAGCCCAATTCTTCATTAGGGATCCTTCAAATGAGGGTCCAGTTTTTATTCCTATCTGCTGGACAAGCTAGTTCATACCCATATTGCTTTAGCATGCACACTGAAGACATCATGCCATTCCCATGTGTTAACAGAAGGGCACGGAAGCAGGCCCACTGGATTTCAGGAGTCTTTTTTATTTTACATTGTAATTAATCTGAAAGCTGCCATTAAGTCATCCTTAGTCTGGGATGCACCATGTGCAAATGCATATTTTGCTACTGAACTCCCCCCTCCCAATATTTCTGTATAAGTACAAATAGAACAATTAAAAATAAAAAATTAGACAGTTTTCAGTTTCAAGCTGCTACAATTTATTGGACATCACAAATATGGGCAAGCTGCCAGACTTCTTTCTCCTACTCTATTCAGGAAGCCTTTCAGTGTTCAGCTGGAAAAGAAAACCAGAGTGGGTTTCCATGTGGCTTTGATAAGAGTTGGTGGGAAGGGATGAGGAGCCAGGGAGACTTTCATCCCAACAGCCTATAAATAGCTCTGTTACCTCTTTATCCCACTCCAGTTTCTGCTCAGTCTGCAGATTAAATGTGAATAAGCGAAAACTCAGTGCTGATGGAATTGCATTATAAATAGCATTTCCTTTCCCCATATGGCAAATGCAAATGGTGCAGCACAGCAAATCAATTACCCTTGGTTTGAAAGCAGACCAGCTGCTAGATTTTCCTTGGATTTTAAGGTACTGGCCAAAGACAAAACTTGCTATTTGCTAATTCACTGGCAACATCATAGGACAGCCACACCAAGCAAAGGCACTAAGGAGGGTTTTATCCATGGGGTTTTACAAAAGCAGGATCAGGTGGAGAATGACAGTGCCACTTTGAACACATTGCAGCAGTTAACAAGTCCTACCCCTATTTTTTTGTCTTTCCACTCTATTGTCTCCTGAAGATCGGAAATTTCCCTGACATAGTTCTGCTGTTTCTGTTGCAGCTGTTGGATTTCCTGAGGGGCAGGAGCAAAACAAGAAGACAGAAAGCAGGTAACAGGTTAACAAAGAAGGTAAGGATTGCAGGAATGCCAAAGAATGGAAAAAGTCAGGTGCTAAAGTAAATGAGTATCTACAATGCACAGATTCTGACATCCCAACTGAACCTGTGCTCCTGAAGACAATCTTATTACCCACAACATGACTGAGAACAAGTTACACAGTTCTGTTATTTTCCTCTGCATCTCCACAAACAGCTGTCCAAAATGCAACGCTTAGGAAGATAATACTTAGGAAAGTACTGTTGGCATTAGCTCTGATCCTGTTTGGCCTGAAACAATAATATTTATTCTGGTGAGAAACTTGAATAGGGAATAAAATTCTCCTTGCCTCACGTTCTGCATTCTATTGCTAACTGGGGATGTACCAATCAAAGAAGCCATTAAAAGAAAAAGAAGTTACTTACTGCAAGCATTTCTTCTCTCTGCTTCAAAGCCTCTTTGATTTCCATGAACTGAAACTGCAATATGCTATGAGCATGCTTCTCCCTCTCAAATTCCTGTGAATAATGAAATATTCACAGGATTATTATTAATCAAAAATAGCATTCCATCAAAAAGGAGAAAATAAGCCCAAACACAAAGAAAATGCTTACTGCAATGTAATTCTTGAATATCCCTCTAATCACAATCCCACAAGAGTGCAATTTTTATCGAGTTTGTCCTTTTTCCAAGATGCTATTATTGCACCAAATAAAGAAGTGACAGACATCACTCAGCCCATTCCATAAGCTGAGCAGCAGGCTGAAGAGCTTTTATACTCCAGTCCTACAGATGAATGGAAGGGAATTTAACCCACTCTTTCCACATGGCCACGTACTGAAAGTTAGCTGGACTTCTAAATAAAAATTTAAAAACACACTCCATCTTTCAAGAACTGTGTTTTGAAGTGGGGTGTAGTCAAATGCCCCAAGTTACAGGAAGGCAGTTCTGAAAACATAAGCCCCAGTTTTATTATTTAACACCAAATCACTAAGTGAATTAATGTAAAACTTAATTCAACACAGAACCATGGAGCTGCCTGAACTGTCTGAACTGCACAACTCTCCCACAGGCTGCCTGGAGACACCTTTGTGAGTAAAACTGCTCCAGAAGTCCCTATGGACAAACCCTACAAATTTACTTTAGAGATGGAATCTAAAAGGAGATGTGATAGTATAAATATATCAACCAGCTAGAACATTTCTCCCTTTCTTCAGAAATGGCTTAGGGAAAATTCTCATTTGTTTGATCACAAGTACACAACAAATTGCTATTTCACTTGCCTTAATAGTAATTAAACCAGCAATGTGTTCAAAATCTTGAATAATAATTTAGCTGCCTCCTCCCAAAGATCTCTACCCCCCTCAGCATCTCTCCCTGTGATGTCCCATGCCAGAGCCATTTACATACTTTACTTTTCTCTTCATATTGCCTCCTGGATTCTGCCAGCTGCTCCTCTAACTCCAAGAGTGCATCCTTCAGGGTGTCCACTTGGTACATGAAATTGGTTTTCTCATTGTCCAGCTGAGCATTTGACACCATAGCCTTCTTGTATTTCTCCTCAACTTCAGCTAGGGAGTCCTGCAGAGAACAGGCAACCCCGGCCAGAGTCAGAAATAAAGGAGGACACTTTGCCAACCAAGACCTTCGGTGAGAAAATAAAGCACCAAACCACAAGCCCACTAAATTTGCCTATGGAAAGCAAAGATAAAAAGCAGCATTAATCCTGTGCTGGAGGCTTCCCAGCTCTCCCAAGGTGAGGAAAGCCTCCTGTGTCCCCACCACACTTGTGCTTCCAAGCAAGCAGCCTTACCTCAGCACGGACAAAACGCTTCCTGTCCTCTGCTGCTTCAGCTTCTGCCTTCCCGGTTTTCTTCCTTCTCCCTCCTCCCCCTGCCCCTGCACATTGGCAGCTCAAAGCAGCTGCTGAAGATGACAAGTTGGGATTTTTTTTTTTTTTAAAGGTAAACTGGCCTTGATTTAAGATCACTTTGGATGATCTGAGGCCTGAAATGAAGGCAGTTTGATAGCCACTTCACACTAATTTCAGGGATCCTTGCAGTGTGGGAATCCTTAAATATTGACTCAGGGTATAGAATTCACTGTGAAACAGAAAGCTGCAGCTTTTGTGACCTAATGTGTGATTTCCCATTAGATTTCCTATATCACATCCTTTCTTTACAAATTCTGTAAGATACAATTGCCAGTATCTTGAAAACCTCTTCTGTCAGCTTGACCTGAATATAAGATACTGAGATATTTATAACAACAAATGATGGCAAATAAAGATTCGCGTAATTTTTCATTTATGCAGACAAACTTTGCACTACTTGATTTCAATACAGAAATAAAAGAGTTATATAAACAAAGAGCTATATAAACAAAGCAGTGTAAATGTGCAAACAAGGAGGACACACATGTCAACATTTTAGTTTACAGATCAAACAATTTCTCTTGGAACTTGTGTAATTTTAATTATTTCAACTGAAGTACAGGTGAGTTTCATATACTTCCTTTTTTAGCTGTTAATAGAACTAAGGATTATAGTGGCAAAGTCTAAATCAGTTGAATTGACATTTCTATTAACAAATGAGATAATTTGTCTTTGAGGACACAAATTTGTCCAGTTCCAAATGCTTAACTGTGTTGGTGCACTTTCCAGCTCCAGATGAGAAACACCAAGCAGAGAAAAGCCACCAGGATTTGGAAAGCTGAGAAAGGAGCTGGAAAGGAAGTATATGCAAGGAAGAAGTTAAGGAAGTTCTGCTTCACTCCTTCAGCATGCCACATTTTGGTTTCTTAGCATCAAACAGTGCACGTTAGGTCCAAATCACCCCAAAAGTCAGTCAAAGGGACATGGATTGAAAAACTGTGGAAATCTTTTATGCAGTGTGATTATTTTGCTCCACTCAGTGACCAGGAAAAAAACGCAGATTTTACATAAAGAAGGGCCTAATGACTCTGTTTCCATTGAAAACTTACTTAAGATGGCAACACCTTCATCTGTCACAGCATTGAGCTAATGACACAATCAGCAATTAATGCTGGGAAATGTTACATTTATCTATTTGCCTTTTCTAAAAAGCCACAGCTCATGTCACTTCTCACTTAGGAGGTGGGTGGTACATGCATGTACAAGTTGGTTGTTGCATCAAAACGTATTTATGGCTTCCTGGAAACAGTAAGAGCTTCAGCATTCTTTCTTCATGTAACAGGCTTTGTTACATGGAGTTTTGTTGCAAGAACTGTTTAAGGGTGTCTTCTGCCATCTGATGATGAAACCAAAATGACACCTCACGTGACCTTATAAAAATAAAAACATACAAGGTTCTAAACTCCGTTTTTTTAGTACTATAGGAGATGAGTTCAAGTTCGTCTTCCAATATTGGAAGGTTTCCTGGATTAGGAAAAATAAAAATATAAAAAATATTTAAAAACCCCACCCAAATAATTTTAATTTGCTAGCAAAACGATGACCTCCTCAAACCAGAAAAGACAACATGCAGAAGCAACCAGCAGCTTTTCAGTGAACACTTGGAAGCTTTTCTCACCACAACCAACCCAGTCAGAACAGTTTGCCAGTTAATGAGACACTCTGCACACAGCTCCCAGCCTCTCCAGGAGAACAGCATGCAAGGGCAGCTCTGGGGCTCACACTGGGGCCAGGGTTAATGCTCACACACCAGTACCTTCAGTTCTTTCAGCCCCTGCATGTATTTGCCTTCTACATCCTGAATCTGGTCCTTTAACTCATAGATGTCCTGAGGGAGATGGCGAGAAAGGTCAGTGATGCCACGGACACTAAAGGGCACAAGGGCACCTGGGAGGGACAAGCAGTGCTCAAAGTGCTCCTTCCAACACCTCTCCCACACGCCTTAAGGGCTCTGATCCTAAGCTGAGGCCTTGCCGGACAACCACATTTCTTGGTTAGGAGTTTGTGCTAATTCTGCTTTTCTTGGCTGGAAGAAACGGAATCTTCAGTGTTAAGGAGGAGGTGCAGACTCAGGTTCAGAGGTTCTGACAGTCACAGCCCAGCCTTTCTCTACCCTGCTCACTGACACTCACCCTCTGTCCCTGGCTCTCTCCTCTGCTCTCCAGGAGTGCACTCTGTTATCTCCACTCTCCCATCACTCCCTGTTTCAGGCTGGGGGGTGCCTTTTACAACCAGTCCCATCTGAGAGACATCTCCAGCAAAGCTGATCACTTCTCCTTCCCACAGCACCTGATTCACTGCCACGACTGGCAGCTCCTTCCTGGGAAAGGAGCCCAAAGGATATTCCGTCATTTATTCTGGGTTTAAGCGTTCCTCACCTTGATTTCCCTGATGGATGCCTCTGTGTCAGCTGAGATGGACGTGTCCCCACTGCCTCTCCGTGAAGAAGTCCCGCCCAGAGAAGCCAAGGTAGCTGCTGATAAACTTGAGACAGTTCGTGCTCCCTACAATCACACACAGATAAACCCGCTTGGAACTGTCTTTTCCAGGTAAAATTATGGGGTTTTAGTTTTCCCCTTTCCCTTTTTTTTTTTTTTTTAATTCACACATTACACCAATCCTTGGACTTCTCAATTAGCTACTTTTGATTAAAATCAGCGTTTCTAAGAAGTAAAAAATCAAAATCAAGATTTAACAAGGGAAACTAATGAGAAAGTGCAGATCAGAAGTATTTAAATAATGCTGCAATAGGAGTTTGCATAATTTAGCTTCTAACTATTAATTCTTAATTGGAAGAAGCCTTCAGGGGCTAGTATCAGCCTGCCAGACATTTTCAAAACTTGTAATAATACATTTTTTGGAAGCTTTGGAAGCTCGTCTCCTTCACGGATAGTGGCCACATGAACTGTTCTACTGTACTCAGGGTTAATGCAGTAGTCTCCTCTTTAGTTATGATGATTTATTTATTTTTACATAAATAACTGGGGCCTTATAACTAAGATCTAATAAACATACACAGTGTTTGTGTGGCTCAGCCTAAAGCAGTTTCAGCCCACTGCTGTTGAAGGTCAGCTACTTAACATTGAGTCAGCAGGGGCTGAAAAGTTCATCTTCAAAAATGTTGTAGCAGAAGGCCCCAGAAATTCTAATTTTTGCCTCACAATGGATTTTATAGGAGATTTCTGTTCACTTATGGCAAGCTCTACCCACCAAAATGAACGAACAAAGCACTATTGCCAGAATAATTGATAAAAATCGTTCTTACCTTCTCGAAGTCTTTTTCTGGCCTTTCCTCAATCTGTAAAAGTGAGATTGAGAAGGGATCATTAGTAGAATCAATAAAGGGTAAGAGAAAGCAGTAATATACCAGAAATGCCACCGCATCCTCCCGGTCCCAAAAAGCAAGGTACCAAATTAGACTTGAAATCTAAAGCTTCAAACCTGTGGTAAATACTCCCCACTCAAGACAAACAGGGACTGCAACTTCAAGCAAAGATCCAGGACTACAAAACTGATCCTCAAGCCAAATATCAGGGATCAGTCCAAAGTCTAAATAAATGACTCTTTTAGGGTTTTAGTACTTCACTGCAATTTACTAATTTAGAAGAGAGATCCTGCACTAAAACTAGTCTATAAGAACCCAAAGAGTGAGAAAGTAGCTTTTAGGAGGAGAGAAAATTACCATGGATGCAGACAGCTTAAATGTTTGAAAGTTACAGAACATCTCCATCTAAAATGGAACTAAGTTTTAAAAGGACTGAATTAAATGAAAAACTCAGCAGAACTCAACAAGTCCTGAATTCTTCTTGGAACACTCAGCACAGTCAAGATGGTTTCCCAAAAGACTCCTAGAAAATTAATGTCTTCCCCAGATCAAGAAGAGCCTAATTGCCAAAGGGAATAGTGTTTTTGGAATGACTGGAAAAAAAATCAGGATGGACCTGATTCAGGGGAAGGCAGGGGATACTTGAGCTTAAGTTGATAATTTCCATTGAAAACACACTCAAAATGGACATCTCTTTCTAAGCAGTGCACATTTAGCACAGCTGTTTGGGGTTTTTTTCTTTGCTTTATATAGAACTATATGGGGATAATCCCACTCATTATTTTTCATATTACCTATGTTACCCTATTAAAAAAAAAATCCCAGAGCTGTGAGGTACCTGTTACAAATCAGCTTTTTACACTGACATCTCACAGCTAAAATTCCCTGTGAATTAGCATTAAGAAAACTTAAGTCTGAGGCTTTGAAATAAAATAAGCCAGACTTAAAGCACTTGATCTAAATTTGCAAAGACACTGAATACACAGAATATTTAGGGAAAAACCCCTCAAATCCCTGCATTTGGAGGCAATAAGGAAGGGTCATTAATGCAAGCAGACAATTTAGCTCAGACCCAATGAACAAGATGGACTGAGTTGTGCAAACAGCTTTTTATTTTCATGCCAGACAGTTCCAAGTGCTGGATTTGGCAGCCTTCTACCCTGGCCAAACACTGTGTTGTTGTTTATCAAGACAGCTAAGGCAGTGTCAATACTGGCATGTGACAAAAGACTCGTGTGTCCACACACATCTAGCTCTGGAAAACTGTGTACAGCCTTTGCAAAATCTGTCTTACAGGGCACAACTCAAAATACTTATTTTCCTTCAGCCATTTGCACAATGGCCTCTGTTTTCTGGAACAAAGTGCAATCTCAGTTTTTAGCAAAATAAAGAAGGGAGCAAATATTGATATTGTTCTAATGATGCATCCCATGAGTCAACGAAAAGCTTCCATTTACAAAGGGGAATGTTGAAGACAAGGTGGTGAGAGACATGACTACAGTGAGTATTTCTACTCAGAGCACTCATAACCACAACCACACCTGTGAAGCCTGCTACACCTTTATTGCAAAACTATCTTAAATAATAAGTCTAATGGGGCATAAGCTTTAATAAAGAAAGCTATTAAGTAACATCTAAAATTGAGATGGTAAAGGAAACAAACCAGATTACATTTTCCCTAGTGATGCCCTTGCACACATCCATTCGGTACCATGAATGCCATACTCAGAGCAGTTTCTCCTCAAAACCAGTAACTATCCCTACCAATTAACACTTTAAAACTCGATCAATTTTAAGAAAAGCCAGTTCTTCATATCAAAATAACATCCTTACATTACCTAGATGTCTCCTGCTACATGACACTTTTCTAAGCAAAAAGCCAGTCTGAAACAAGGAGCATTTAATTTTATGGTTACACAGCAGTGATACACCAAAATCTGTCTTGTAGAAAGAGAAAAATCTATTTTAGATTCATATTTTATACAGCTTTCATCCTTCTCATGTTTAGATTAATGTATTCACAGTATCACTCCTTTAAAAAGATAAATTTTTCCTAAAGGAATCAGCCACCAGAGGGACCTCCAGGTTGCCAGCCTTCCCCCAGTCCCCCACAAGCCCTCTGGCAGTTGATTCAGCAATAAATGAAACTGAAAGGTCAGGAGAGAAATGTTTATCTTTATTTGAAGTTGTACAGAATTCTTGCCCAAAACACTTCCCTTCTGTATTAGCATTCAGTCAAGAATACTGCAATTCTTAAATAGGCTGGAAAGAACATCTCCACCTTCACAGTACTCAGCACAGCCCTTCATAAAAATATCCTGGCTTTGGGACTTTTCCACACACAAACATAAAGGATTGACAGAATACTTGCAGAAAAGGAGATTTAAAGAGGGATTCACCTAACGGTACCTTTAATTTACACAACTCTACCATTTTTCATTTGCATGAGGGTGTGGGCCTGTCTCTAATCACAGATTATCTTCCTCTTCACCAACAACTGGGGCAATTTGTACTTCAGTGTGTAAAAAAGCAGGAAAAGGAAGTAATTTTCTGAGGAACTCCAGCACACACATCTTTGTTTTGGCTGCTCTCTGCAAAATAAGTGCAGTGGGATCAGAGTTCAGCCTCTTCTGACAGCAATTTCGGAATAAATCCAGAGCCACGTTACAAAAATGTCAGCAGCATCAGAGCTCGCCACAGCTGGAAACACAACACGAGCAAAATCACCCTACGAGTCTTTATATGGATAAAGTGCCTGTTTTCCATAGATTAGAAGGGTTAACCCTTGAAGCTCTTTGCCACCAGTGGAGTGTCCAGGCCAAAATGAGTCCCTGCAGCACTACCACAGAGCATCCAACCAACCAAACACCTACTGCAAGTAAAGGGATCTTAAAATCAATGAAAGACCAGGACTGAGGCATAGTTTCCAGCTTGCAGGCTCTTGAACAAGACCAGAGAAGGGAAGCCTGGAACTCTTCTGTCTGTGCCATGTCCCATGCTCAGGTATCAGAACAACTTCAGTGTTCAGTACGTGGCTATCACTGCTCAGCTCCAGCTCAGATCTTGCACTTAGCTCAACTTCCTCACGAAAGCAAGGGGGTTTTTTGGTGACAAATCAAATTAAGATCATTTCCTGCCCTTAAAGTAGCACAGCGCAGCTTGAAATGGAAATCTGGCCCGCAGCAGAGAAAAATTGTTATGCTAGAGCTGAACACAGGGTGGTATCTACAAAACCTGGAATTAAAAAGAAGAAAAGAGGTACTGCAGTCAGTACAATCCCTCCTATAACCCCCATCTTACCAGTCTGATCACCTGAGCTGGGGCAGGCCGTAACAGAGTTCCTGCTGTTCCTCCAAGGAGAGCCACCTTAACTCTAGCAACTAGCAGCAAGCTTTCAAAGTCAGCAGGGGAAATCCACTGCTGAAATTCGTCAGGTCTGAAGAGGGTTTGTGAGAAGAATCTTCTCTCAGGAATGAGTGCTATGCCAAACGTCACTGCCTAAACAAACTTATCAGTCCCAGAAATGCAAGTTAGCACTGCAGCAAATCCTCACTCTAGAGGGGCCTAAAGCACACCCAGACTGTCAGATGCAGGGCTAGGGTACAACCTACCCTGAATCTTCAGATAGAGAGAAGGCAAAGCTTCCTAAGCACCCTCATCAAAATTAAGTCTGTCAGTGTCTTCATTTTATTTCTGGTGAGAACATGGTAAGCATCTGCCAATGATCAAAGGTGTTCACAACGGGGCATTGACGTGTGACCTGAGCACTGTGTGAATGACCTGGATGGACACACTGGGGAACAGGAGCCTGGAGCGCAGCAGGGATGTGGGGATCCTGCTCAGTGGCCAGCTGGATCTGAGTCAGCAATGCCCTGCAGCCAGGAGGGACATCCCTGTCCTGGGGGATCAGGCCCAGCACGGCCAGCCAGGCCAGGGAGGGCATTGTCCTGCCATGCTCTGGGCTGGGGCAGCCTCACCTCCAGTGCTGGGGGCAGTTTCGGGTGCCGCAATATTAAAATTATATAAAGCTGTTACAGAGTGTCTAAAGGAGGGACACAAAGATGGGGAAGGGTCTGGAGGGGCCACACGAGGAGCAGCTGAGGGCACTTGGCTTGTTCAGCTGAAGTAGAGGAGACTGAGGTCAGAGCTCAGCATGGCCTGCATCTTCCACCCCTGGGGCAGCTCCCATCTCTGCTCCCTGGGACAGGGACAGGACCCAGGGAGTGGCTGGAGCTGGGCCAGGGCAGGGTCAGGCTGGAGATCAGGGAAAGGTTCTTCCTCCAGAGGGTGCTGGGCACTGCCCAGGCTCCCCAGGGAATGGGCACAGCCCCGAGGCTGCCAGAGCTCCAGGAGGGTTTGGACACTGCTCTCAGGGATGCACAGGGTGGGATTGTTGGGGTGTCTGTGCAGGGCCAGGAGCTGGATCAATGATCTTTGTGGGTCCCCTCCAGCTCAGGATATTCTACAACTCTCTGTGTGCTTGGGTTGAACTCTGACTGTTCCTGATGATGCCTGAGCCTCCACAAGAAGGGAGAGAGCCAGGATGAACCATCATCATCTCAGCATAGCAAAACCTGCCCTCTTCTCTTGTTTTGCCTGCCTTGCCTTAGAAAGCCTTCAGACAAATACTGCTGTATTCTGTTTCGGATTTAGAAATAATTGCTTTTCACTAGTAACTTCTTAATTTAAAAAAGAAAAATAACAAAACTCCTGCAATTCATATTAAAAGTCCAGCTCTGCCAAAACATGCCGAGAGCTCAGGCACAAGATTTACCCCCATCTGTATAGAAATATCTGATGTTTGCTCTCAGTAGTCTTAAGATCTGTACTTTATGTGAGGATGGTTTAATATTAAGCAATATATTTGCATATCTGCAGTAACTGCAAGGACAGCAGATAATTACCAGTGGGGATAACATGAAAAATGTTAAAGGAAAAAAAAAACCAAACGGCAAACTTCCTTCAGATATAGTGAATTCTTAAAATAACTACAAAGACAAATATTCACACATTGTGTTTAAGTATCTTCCTGCGTTTGACTGTATTACCAACATGGTAACACAAATGAGAACATGAGCTGGCAAAGCTGTGCACAGCAGGAGAACTACTGCTGCTTTTTGCTCACTGTTCAGTGAACAGTGATAGAAGGGGGAAACAGAACTCTGAGAAAAAAAATTCAGAGCTGCAGTGACAAGCTGTTGTATACTTTAATTTAGAAAGTCCCATGGAATCATTCTCCGCTCTCAAATACCTGACTGAAAACTACCAGAACACTTTGAAGCCTGCCAGTAAAAGTGATCCCTCACTCTGAGCTACAGGAGAAGCAATGTCTGTTTAATACAGGAAAAAATAATATAATCACAAGGTGCTGCTGGATTGACATAGGAACTTTTAGGATCAGCTGAACTCACTATGACATTAACTCTCTGCTCTTCTTCAAGGTGACAGAGATAAGGCAAGCTCTTCACACCAGGCAATAAACCACTAATTAAAACAAAAAAAAAGGTAATTTAAGGAGTATCTGTTGTCTCCCTGCACAGCAGATTCAGCCTGGTGCTGACACAGCGAACAGTCTCCAGCCACTTGCATACCAAGAGGCCAAAGTGTAAGCAGAGAATTGAAAATCAAAAACCTCCCTTGCACCTCCCAGCATCCTGTGATTCCTGTAAGCAACCTGTAGGAATGACTCAGCTGGAATACAGAAAACACCTCGTGGAAACCAACTGCAGTGTGTGGGTACCCAGTTCTTATTACTCTTACAGAATTTTAATGGAATCCCTGTTTATTCTGATCAATTTTTGCTTTGGGGGTAATTGAAATTCAGTTTGCAAAGCCATTTAAGAAGTATTACTAATATAAGTTATATTTTGCAATTCTGCATAGCTGAGGGACTCAGGTTCAGGGGATAATTAAAATACTGATTTATTTATAGCTCACTGGCTGCCATACATTATCTGATGAAAATCCTTCTCTTTTTTAATAATTTTAAAAAGTGAATGTACCCTTGGAACACCAAAACTTCAGAGCACACAGTTCCTTTTGTGTCAGTTTTCAAATGGCAGACTACAAAACTCACTCTCTGTGGCAAATTAATGTTGTTATAATTTAGTTTACTGTAAGCTGCATGTTTCCTCTATGAGATATCCTGCTGCACTCAGCAGCTGTCTGCACGCTTGGAAATAAATCAGGGAAGATACTCAGAGGTGTAAACAGCTACAGAGAGGAACAGCCACAGACAGAAAACACAACATGCCATTAAAAGAATTAAAGACAGAAACCCCCTAAAAGCAGGGGATGGACAAGGCTTCAGCACTTGAGCCTTGTTCAGCCACAACTTGTGCTGGGTACTCCTTATCCTTCTTGCACCCTGCTGAAGACTGCAGTGCCTGGCACTCTACAGTCCCACAGAGGTGTTCAAATCCAGCCTCTGGAGAGCCCTGCAGCTTTGCACCGAAGTACTGCTCACTGGAGAGAAACTGAATGCTGCAGTAAGATCTAGGGCTTCCTGCTCCCCCAAAGGAAACACAGCACTTCCATCAACAACACAATCTCCTCCACAATAACCTTGCTGTGATTTACTCTCCGTTTAAAGCAAATATAGCAGTCATGAGAGTCCAAAGTGTACGTTCTGTCGTAAAAACATGTCCATCTGCATAGAAATCACTTCAGTTTTGCAATTTCTCCTCTGGTTTCTTTGTCTTAAGCACTGCCCAGAAGGTCCAATTAATACCCTAAGAAACTGCCTCATGAGGGACAGTGAACTCTGTACAACAAAGACCTTGAAGAAGAGAGGAATGAAACAATTGAGGGATAAAGAGAAATAGAGGAGCTCACCACTGGACTGGCCCGAGCAGAGCTGGCTCTGGAGGATGCCCGAGATCCCGAACCAAGGTAGCAGCTGTACTCAGAAGGCTGCAGCAGGAAAACCAGGAACAGCAGGCAGAGAGAAGAGAAAGGCATTAGAACTGGGTAGGGAAGCAGGAGAGGATGTAGAGCATGGCATCTGAAATTAGATAAGGAGATAGTTACATGCAGCTGGACAAAGGAACAGCAGTGAAAGTCAGAGAATTGTTAAGTTGAAAATTAAGGCAAGCAGTAATTCCATTGGCAGTTCAAGTAGAGTTTTGATTCAATTCTTAGAATACTAATGATTTATTTATATCTCTTCAGGTACCAGTCACAAGTAAACAATTCAGTTTCTCTACAAAAGGCTCCATCCCACTACTTTCCAAGAGCTCTGAGGCTCTCTGGTGAATCATTTTCCCATGTTCCCATGTTGTGCAGATATAAATGAATTCGTGCTCCACAGGCCAAAGGAAGCAACACCCATCTGTGTGGGGATTAAAGTAAAAACTGAGCCCAGCTCAGAGACTAAGCATCTCTCCTGGTTTTCAGCACCTGCAGTCCTCATCTCCTGCCAAAGAAAGTCTTTTAGCCTTTTTAAAAAGGAAACCTCTAAGCAGAGATGCAGGACACGGCAGGCTGGTTGCTGACAAGGACAAAGAATGGGCCTATGGTGTTTTATTTCCAGAGGTTTTAATGCAGTGGAAATGGAGCAGGCAAATGCAAGTTTAAAGCATCAGAACTAGAACTTACTCTAGAAATGAGTTTATTTTAGAGGTGATTAGTACTGTTTCTCAGATAGAAATCTGAAGAATTAACATACTTTAGAGATGCTGTGGGGTTTTTAAATTTTTTTTTTTATTAAGTCACCTGGCCACTACAGGAATCCCTGGACTCTAGCTTTACAGAAACAGCCAGGCCTTCACCAAGCCACTGCAGGGCTGCTCCATCATCATTAGTTGCAGTAACAAACCAGCACAGCATCACCTGCAAATTAAGCTTGCAGCACTAATAAATGGTGAGAGGGTAAGCTGAAAATAACCCCAGCTATAGCACAAGCACAAGGTCAGCCACTGACCACAAAACATTCCGTGCAAGGTGCACAGCCCTCAGCGAGCCCTCGGGCAGGGCAGTGTCCTCGGATGCACCTGGAGCGAGGCCCTGGCACAGGGTGTCCAGAGGAGCTGTGGCTGCCCCATCCCTGGAATGTTCAGTGTTGGACAGGGCTTGGAGCAACCTGGGATAGTGGAAGGTGACCCTGCCCAGGGCAGGGGGTGGGAACAAGATGGCCTTTAATGTCCCTTCCAACCCAAACCATTCTGGGACTTTCTGTCTTACACTGGCTTTGTGCACTTGATCTTCATTGCAGAGGTGAGAATATGCACAATACAAAATTCTGCTGCACACTGTTTATAACCATTGCCAATCACACAATAATTCCTAAACTAAAGACAAAAAGCACTGAAATAAAAATGCAGATTTTGGTTGGACACCGCAGTGTTTTATGTTTAACAAAAGAAGGGTTTAGAATAAATTTGAAACACATGACAGGCAAAAAGTTTTAACTACAGATGAGTCTCATATTAATGTTTCCAGGGCCTATTTATTCCTGTGCATTACAGGGCTGACTGTGGAAGTTAAGTGGCTGTGACCAAGCAAGGCCACTTTCAGCCTCACCCCCTGCATTCACCTGCTCGTTCAAACACATTTTTTGGGAACAGCCACCCAAGCGACGCTCCCTCTCCGCGTTAAAAGTGCTGCAAGGTTCAGAGGCATTAAAACAACCGCAGTTACTGTGACAAGGTCGCTGCCTCTGAGGCAAAGCCCTCCTCTTTCAACTCTCTCATTACTACGGGCAGCAGGAACTGGAAAGGCTGGGTTACACACAAATACCTGTGGCTCAGGGTGGGATGGGGATGCAGGCAGGGGAACGAGCACCAGTGTTTTAATCCGCGTTCCCTGCTCAAGCCATTGACAGCCCGTGAAAGACTTGCGAGCAGGTTTTGGGCTGAGAGTTTGCTGTAAATGATTTCTCACAGCCGTGAATCAGTGGGATGGCAAGAGGATGATGGCACAGCCCTTGAAGGACTAGCAAGTGCTTAGTAAGGGTTCTTGAAAGTGTCTCCTCCTCCAAGAAAATAAAAATGTAATGTTAAAAGTTAAAGTAACATCAGTGCTCTGTCTTGAGGCTTTTCACTCTTGCGGCCTTAGATGGTGGTTATTTGTTTGCTGGGGTTTTTTTTTGTTAGCTGTCATCAGTGAAGGGGGTGAGAGGCAGAATAAGCAGCAGGCCCACAGAGGAGGACTTAATCAAAAGAGATAGGCTTTTTCCCCCCCCCGCCCAGGTGGACACAACAGCAGCAGATGGACTGCCTGGCCCAAACAGCCACGGAGGAGAAGAGGTGAAGGCATTTCCTCCCTTTTAATCTGTAAACCACTTCCTGGAGTTTCTCTTTTTTGAAAGGAAACACTTTATATGGTCATTCCTCGCATTGTTGCTCCCCATTTATGACAGAGCCCTCCATTCTCAGGAACACATATTTTGGAAGCATTGTCACATATATGAATGTAAAATATATTAAAATATAAATCCAAGAAACAAAACCAAGCAAACCATATGTTCACAAAAATCATTTACTTCACACTGCTTATGTGGAACTGATTTTTAAACTTTTGGCTGACTATTTTTTAAACTCGTATTTTTCTCAGTTTTGAAAAGAAGAATTAAGTCTCAGGGTGAGGAAGGACTTAACGCATGGCCTTTCCAGGGTATTTTATCGGCAAAGCAAGCGCGAGGCAGAACTGGATTCCCTGTCCCACAGAGGGATGAATTCCCATTGATCACTACTCAGTATTTCATGGAAGCTCGTGGGAATGCTGCTCCCACTTGTGCTGCCGACAGCAGCAGGCCCTGGACGTCCCACAGCCCCCGGGAAATGTTCCTCAGCCCGGCAAAGGACAGACACAGAGCAGGGAAATGCAGAAAACCTCTTACAGCACGGGAACTGGGGGCACTATAGCGCCGGCTCCCGCTGTAAACGCTCTCCTCGTACACAGACGCCTACAATTAAAACACAGAGTCAGCACAGCAGTGGCAGCTCAGGCTGCAGAGGCACAAATTCACCGGGGACACGTGGCAGCGAGCAGGACGGGCAGGGACAGGGACATCTCCTGTGTGCAACCACAAGCAGCATGCAAGGGAAGATCCAACGTGACCTGGGGAAGGCCACGGGACAGGTGCAGGATCCAACACAGCCCCGAGGCCATCACACCCCATGCATTTCTAACCCTTCTCCCCGGGCTTCCATTCAACTTTAATTCAACTCTTTGCCCATCCACAAAATGGCTACATCAATTCTTAAACTGTTCCCACGTCATTGCTAGTGCTGGCAGTGAGAGGAAAAACTCCCACCTGATGAGCTTCACTTAGCAGCCAGTTTAGCAAATTAATAACATAGGAGGAAAATGCATATTTTAAGACTGACTCCAGTTTAGCACAGAGATATATGGCCCAGGAAACACAAGGGGAGTAGGAAATTCTACCTATAAGCTTTGAGGAAAAATTCTGAGAAGCTCATTTTAAACAAGAAGGCAGGTATTTGTCTTTAAAAAAAAAACTGTGAATAGATTTTTGTTAGTTGTTAAGGAATCAGAAAGAATTGATGTTGCCTCTCTGTCCTGCTCCTGCAAATACCAAAGAAGACAAAACTCTCTTCACATGGACACAACACCCGTGGCAGCACCACAACCCCGTGAGCACAGTCCCAACAGGAACTAAAGGAAGGATGAGTAAATCCAGGTCTGCACAAACAGCATCACACAGGTGGCATTCAGATGGATGGGACAGCAGGGTGTGAGACAAATGCAGCCAACAGGAATTACAGGCAGAGGTTAAGAGACAACACGTGCATGGCTGGGGGTGAGTGGCTCTGGTGTTGGTGCTCAGAGCATCAGCACAACAAACCCTGTAACTCCTGGCTGGCAGGGCATCGCTGTACAGCAGGGAGGGCTGAGGGAGACAAGCACAACACTTTTTTTTTTTTTTTTTTTGGCAGAGAAAATGAAACAAAAAAAGATGCCTACAGCAGAATTAACCCACTTGGTGAGGGATTAGGATCACTTCACGACAACAGAAGGAAACCCAGTACAGAGAATATTAGTCATCTGCAGCATAAAAGCATTAGATCTCAGCTCCCAAAGACTAAGAATACCAAGCAGACACGTGCATTTCCTACAGGAAGGGAGGACACGACAGTATGCAAAAGCAGAACAGCGTAATTTAATTTTAGGCTGTTAAGCTGTTATTGTCTCCCACACATTTGTGTACAGGAGCCAGAAAGGGGGTTTCTCCTCACTTCAACCAAAGCCAGAAAAAGAGCTACACAGAAGTGCTTCAAGGTACACACTGTAAGTGTTTCACACAGCTGTAGGATCATCTCCTGTGTATTTTATTACTCACAGATCCAGAGAAAACCCAAGTAATTCAGGAAAAAATTACAAGTGCTTCAGTCAAAGCAGCTTGAAACAAGTGTTAGTAACCATCCCACGCGAGATGCAGCAGTAAAACAAGCCCAGAGCACTCGGCGTGTCTGGCAGAACTGGGTGCAAGAGAGACTCCAGCAGTGATCCCCAGGCCAGGTCCTGCTGCCAGTGCCCCATCCACACCCCTGTGCTGTGTCCCCAGGCAGGACACGGAGCACGGCTGCAGCTCTGCTGGCACTGCGCTCTGCCACACACAGGGGACAATCCAACCTCCCGGGGGTTTTACAGCTTCACCGATGTTCTTCCAGCACTCTGGGAATCGCTTTCCTGTAATTTCATCTCGTGCAGACTGGACTGTCTCAAGCTCACCAGACTGACACGCTATGCATAGGAGTTGCCTCAAATAGAGAACTTCAGGTAATTAAGATTTCCCTTATCTTTCCAGACCAATTGAGGCCAATGGCAGACAGGGAAAGGGAGGAGCAGCAAAGGAAAACTGACTGTACCCATTTGAACACAGTTTTCCATTACTCATTCCAATCTTAAAAGGTCTGATTTGTTTGCGTTTTTTTTAAGTTTCACTAAAAAGAGCTACAGAGACTCTTTGACAATTGGTCCAGATGGATTCCTAAGTACAAGAGGTTGTATTATCCAAACAAAGTCCAGGCCAGGTGAAGCCAGAGGGCAACAGACCCAATTTCCATTTTGGGAAGAAAGTTGAGATGTGGAAGCGTAGCTGCTGGTGGGGAGACCCAGGTCAGAGTAGTACGAAGCCTGCATTAACAAACAAAGCAAAAAAAAAAAAACCTCCTTGAGAACTCAGCTTCATTCTTTATTCCTTTAAATGGGAAGCAAAAAGTAAATTAGGTGATTACAAACTGCAAAGCAGTCAAAGTGGCCACAGATGCAAAAAGAAGAGAGAATCACATTAAAGCTGTGAGGATGTGTGAAAATTGTGTGACCTTTCAAGCACTGGAAAAATGCACTGGTCAGAGAGCTGGTCAGCTTTCTCTTGAGATCCTGTGCAGTTTATACCCTGTAAGCTACACCCCCAGGAGAATGTGAGATCCTGGGAGATGGACAGCAAAGGCAGGGACCAAAACTGCTGGCTGTGCCCAGCAGCAAGTGTGAGCAACCCTCTGTCAGATACAGCACGACTGCGTGGGGAGAAAACTCCTCTCTAAGAAGTGAGACTTTAAACACCTTTAAATTAAACACCTTTCCCTGCTTTCTACCTTGCATCCAGACATCCCTGCAGTCTTGGTCTGCTTAGGGGATCTTAAAGAGGAATGGTTGTTCTGAAAGATCTCACGCCTTCACCTCCTTTGCTGCTCTCCAGAGCTCTCCTTTGACACCTGTTCCCTGACACCTTTCCTCTCCAGACATTTCTCATGGGGATCCAGACAGCCAAGGTTCTCTGCTTTCAGCAATCAGCTCCTTACAAGACCTAGCTCATCCTTGCTTCACCACTCTGGTCCATGGAGGTGTTAATTTCCTCACAAAGGAGGGAGATCCCTGGCAAATTGAAGAAACTTGTTTGCTTTTTTTTGTCACTGCAAGCAAACAGATGTTTGGATGTGACACAATACCCACAGGTACAGGCTGAGGGTAAATCATTGTCCAGCCTCGAAGAAAACCTAACCCAATAAACAACCAACCCACAAACCAAAACCCCCCAAACAGTGCCTGTAAAATAAGACTTTTACTGAAAGGAAACCTGAACGGAACTTTAAGAAATTACTTTCTTTCCTGCTTAGAGAGTTTGCAATCTGCACGTGGACTATCTAAGCACATGGCATTAATCGTATTTAAGGGATCAACCCATGACACTGCAAGTGCAGTGTCCACATGGAGATCAGTCCATTCTGTGACTTAAAACTGGACACCTATTTTGGAAACAGCCATTGCCAGCAGACTCATCACTTCCCTGCTGTCCTGAAGAATTTTCCTCTCTTTCATTTTTCCTTGTCGCTTTGACAATCTTTATGATTCAGCTTGGGCTTTTTGGAGAGAATATTCCTAAAAAGTGAATGCCAGCCAGGCTGCCATCAATTTGGTTTGAAGTTTCAGCTATTCTGAGTTACCTCCAAACTCTCCTCCCCCTCCTAATTCATGATTAATCCAAACAGCAGTGGAACAACAAGGAACTGGCAATGTTGCTGTAATTAAGCTCTACTCAGACTAAACCCCCACGCTGCAAACCCTAATTCCAGGATGAATTTAAATTATTTAAATGCAAACCAAACAATTTGGTCATCCCTGGATGACTTTCTTGCAGATATTTTGCTTTCCCTACAGTCCTTGCAGCACTGGAGTGTGTCAGTAAAGAGTAAGAACATCATTTGTCACCAGCGCTACAGTATAAAGCTCCTTGAACTTGTCAAATGGGCCAACAAGAGTGCCAGCAACATGACAGGCTGTTTTCTTAGCAGTTCCAGCAACAGCATTTCATTGTCTCTTATCCACATAACGCCAGCTAAATTATATGGCAGCAACAGTTATAAATGGATGTGAAATATCAGGTCCCGTTTCACTGTTTATCCAGGCACCTGCTTAACTTCGTGCTTAACAAAGTAACCCCTGAGCTCTCTCTCGTGTTCGGCGTCTATTGCTCAAACACTTGGCTAAATGGAGGCTTAAAAGGAGTTTATTTTTTGCCTAAACACTGAGCTTTAGGCTGCATACCACTAAATTTCTTTAGAAGCCTTGACTGCACCAAGATCAACAGGCTCTGAGCTTTTGTCTGGCTTTGTTAAAATAAAGGAAGAAAAAACCCAAACAGTTTCCCCTCTGCCCCCAGGCTGTGCTTGGACAACCCCTTTAAATCATTTGCACCATCCTCAATATTTAACAAAGCAGGGCCAGGAGCTGCTATAATTGACACACAACACTGTGCTGGAACAGGAGAGAACATTGTGACCTGCATCCT
Organism: Picathartes gymnocephalus; assembly: GCA_013390045.1. Lineage (NCBI taxonomy): Eukaryota > Metazoa > Chordata > Aves > Passeriformes > Picathartidae > Picathartes > Picathartes gymnocephalus. Next base: position 96,019 of record WEKY01032091.1, read on the forward strand.
CACAATGGAGTTAATAATTAAGATTTTTTGGACTAGAAATAAAAGACCATCAATGTTAAGTAGCTAAGTGGGAACACTTGCACTGGCTCTTCACCTCTGTGGGCCTTTCCAGAAACCCTAGGACACAGTTTATAAAGGAAAAAACAAAACAAAACAAAACAAAACAAACAACCAACTAAACAGAAGGCATTTAGTTAAGCAAACTTCAAATAAACAACGTGCATTTGGGGAAAATTCAAAATCCAAAGTCCATTTTAACTATGCAAATCTCAAGGCATGTACTAAATTAGGAGAGTCAGTGCTAGAACACGGCAGAGGTTGAAAAGCGCTCATTCTGCTTCCAGCACGTGGAAATCCTCCCTGCCAGTGTTGTCACAATGTAATTTTTACCCAATTTTGTTTACAAATTAAAGCAGTTCTGGCTTCCAAGATCTTTCTGTACCAATTTCAGAGACTCTCCTTCCCACTCACAGCCTGATTTTTGATTTTTTTTATTTCCCAGACAGCTTCTTGCTGCACCTCCAGTGTCTGACAAACTCCAAACCCACAACATGCAAGACAGGAAAAACCTGCTTCACTGCCGAAAAGAATTTGCTAATTAGCTTTAATCCCACTAAAGGGAGTAATAGAATTTTATAGCAATAGAAATCACCTACTAACCCTGCTAGATTTTCGACTCTGAGATGATCCATACACGTCTTCCTCATAACCATTGGTCTGTTATGGAAGGAAAGGAAAAAAAAAGGAAAGACAAAAAAAAAAAAAAAAAAAAAAAAAACTGACGTAGACCCTGAAGGGAATTTTTAAGCAAATGTCATCACTTATGAAAAGCAAAGGCAGAGACAGAACTTTTCAAAGATACACCAGGAACGGGAGCCGTGCAGGATTAGGTCATGATTTCAAACACAAGGACATTAACATTTGTGTCAATACCTCTGTAACAGCCAAAAATGTCAAGGATACTCCTGCTTGCCCTTTTTGATCCCCCCCCCCCCTTTTTTTTTTTCTGCCTCCCCTATTATTATTGGTCTACATTCAAACACTGTGTGAAGGGAATAGGGGACAAAAAGGGGACAGAAAGGAGATCAGAGACTACAATAAAGGACATATATCACCATAGCTATTTATACCTTGGGCAGCTAAGCAACTAAAAAGCAGCAAATTGTAGTAGAAGAATTAATTCTATTTGAGAAATCCAGCTTAGTAAACATGCAGTGCTGTATAAATTCTCTTCTTTTTGATTTTTGAGCATCAAAATTAAACCCAGACAGAGGCCATCTGCCACACCCCAGGATTCTGCAGCAGTCTGAGGGCTCATAAGAGATTTGGGTGGGCTCATCTGTCCTCCCTGGTGTCAGGAAGATGTTTTCCCTCAAAAGAGGAAAAACAAACAGGCCCAGAAGGACTGTTTCATAAACAGGGTGAGGTGCTTCAAATCCCTATGGCAGCAGTGCTGGGAATAAAACAAAACAATCACAGTGACTCAATCCTTAGTTGGGGAATGTGGTGGTGAAGAAAAGAGGACAGACCCAAAAGCCGCCTCAATCGACAGCATTAAAAGCCCAGCTTTCCCCAGCAATTCACTGTTCTGATATCATCCCACAAAAAGCCCTGGTTTAACACTGAAAACAAGGAAGCACTCTGTGTATGTGAGTGGGGGTTTAGTGGAAATTTAATTAGAGCATCTATTCTAATTAAGTTTTGAAGTCCATGTTTTAATGAGTTCCCGAAATGAAAATCCACTAGAATCAATCTGAATCAATTTCCAAGAGAAATATTTATCATCTACTATATAGCAGCTTCCATGAAAAATTAAACAAATTAACTTAGAAACCAGTTCAGAGCCAAGCTAGGAAAGCTACTTCTGGGAAAAGTTTAGATTCTCTATTGAAATGCAATTTTATCACCCCAAATGGAAGGCAAACATCCAAGTTTCTTTTATTCAAGAGCTGATTAGAAATACTGCTGGAGCCTTCTCACACAGCTTGGCTTCTTTCCAGTTTTTACCAGGTTTTTTTTTTCCAGGCTCCTTGAATCTCTCGAACACTTCCCTGAAGAATGGTTAAAATGGATCTCCAGCAGCTGAAGGCAACAGTCCAGCTCAGCCTCAGCGCCCCGTGCAGACCAATTACCTCCACCATCCCTTTTATTGCTACACTGAAGAATTGCTTGCCTTTTTCAGCTGTGTGATGTTGACTAAATATAACCTCTGATCACTATCTGAACCATCCTATTAGTTTGTAATAGTACCTTCATTTTTCCCAGATGTGGTATTCCTCATTTGTTTTTACTGTTATTCCGCTTTGACAAGTTGTCTCCTGTTTATCATCACTATTTTCACTGTAACCTTGCATGAAACTGCCTTCACTCCCTGCCCTTAGCCAGCCAGGCAACACAAACTCCTGGGGAACTGCTTTTCCCTCCTTAAAAAACCCAGATGATGCTGTCTTAGATGGGAACAGACCAGCTGAGATGCTTCCCAGGTGTCTTGTTTTCTAACAAAGTTGTTTTCCAACTGTACATTCCTTTTACAAGAAGGAGATCTGGCCCAAAGTTTCCCTTAATGTCACGTAGAGACAGGCCAAGAGCCTTACAGTCAACTTACAGTAACATCCTTTATGCCCTTAAATAATTACTCTGCTTAGGAACTCCAGCTGAATTGGCATGATGAATTTTCCACAAGCCCAGGTTAATTGGTTATCACTTTACAGTTCAGGCCCTCCTCAAGGAATCTGCCTCATTTGCCCTGTGTCTTTAGGATTTCAGTCTGAAGCCCCAGAACTGAGGCTGTTTCCCCTGCCCCTCTGACCCATCCTCTCCAGAAACCTCTCCAGTGCATATTTTTGAAGGCAAATGCTCCAGGCAGCTCTCGGAGAGCAGGGTCAGCTTTATCAGACCTCGCTGACCTTTGTTCTAGGCTACGTTTACATGCAAAGCATCTGACCCTCATGAAAACTGGAACAAATAAAACTGCATACTAGAGAGGCTAAAATTACTCAGTTCTACTTGTTCTCCCTTCAGTGACCCTATTTCTCTCTGTGTTTTCTTCTTGCTTTTGACAGACAAAGGAAACCATTTCACTGCCATAGTGTCCATTTCTGCTTGTAAAGTTTTTTACCTCAGGCTGTGGCTCATGCTGCTCCTTCAGGGCTTTCTCAACCCCATATCCAACTTCCAGCCCCCAGAAAAATTCTCTGTTCATTTCCAGTGCACCAAAGAACCCCAACCCAGCCTCCACCTGCAATGTGGAGCCTTCTCTCCACAGAAATACCCCCACTTTGCCCTCTTTTGTGCCCTCTTAGCCTACCTGGAATTGCTCCTCATAGGACTCACCTATGGCAGGGGGTGAAATAAGATGAGCTTTAAGGGCCCTTCCAACCCAAACCATTTGGGATTCTATGATACTCTCTCAGTATTGCCTATTTCTGTGTCATGCTACAGCTCAAGTTAGGTAGCTCCAGTTAGATTTTGAGTTTTTCCATGTGCTCTTTATGTGAAATAAAGAGTTTGGATTATTCCACCTTTTGGAGATGAACTGATGCTCATTATTGCCTGGCAAGTGCTGATAGTTACGGCGTATCCTTGACATTGGGCTGGCAGCTCTCACACTTGCACACACTCCTTGTCCTGTCACAGTGGGTGTGTAGGCAGAACCCTCTCTGAGACAGGTAAAAATACATACTGCTTTGGAGTAGTTCTTCTTTTTGGTCCTCTCACTCTCTAATCCAGCCTGCAGTGGGATTAAGAATGCAGGGTGAGAAGATCAGCGAGCCTGTGCACACCCATCCGGAGCCAGGCATGCACATCCCCATGCAGGAACACGAGCAGAGCACGGCTCAGTGAGCACCCCGCAGCAAACCCACCCTCCGAGTCAAACGCCCAGTTATTAGGGAATATTGTTAAAATTATGATAGTGCTGTTAAATTTAGCAGCCACGGTTCCAATCAGCCACGCTCGCTGGGTTCAGTCAATGAGCTGAGCTACCAGCTGTCCATCCTGACTGCATCGATACAGCCACACACAACCCAAATGTGTTTGAACTATTCCGGGATGTAGGCCACGCACTAATAGATGCACTGCATTCCTAAACTGGAAACAGCACCGGGAATGAAGGGGAGGGGAAAAGCAGGAGAATCTAGAGAGCTGCACTCCCCAGTTTGCTTCCTGCAGACACCAGGACACCTCTAGTTCAGCACAAGGCAGCAGGAAATGTTTTAAACTGAGCTTTAATCCTCATTGCCCCTTTCTGTTCTTTCAGGGGTCAGCTTTATCTCAGTGTTCATGAGAGCAAATATTCGCTATTGTAGCATTATTATTAATCTGATTTTGTCCTCTAAAGTGAAAGTAACACAAGCTGCAGCTTTGGTAGGCAGTGTGTTTGTCCTGTCACTTTTGCAAGATCTATTTACGGTGAGTTTAGGAGAGATTTTTTCCTTTCCAGATCCATGCTGAAATAAATCCAGACGCATCTGGTCCAGCGAAGGACAGGCTTTAACAGAGACAGTGTTTTAGGGGAAATCCAAGTCATTCTGCTCTGTCCGTAGCTCAGATCTCTCCAATCATTTGTCACTTCTCATCTGAACTATGTCAGAGCAGGAGGAGAGAGGGAAGTGGCATCCTGACATCACAGACCACAAACTGCCTCAGGATCCTTCCAGATCACCCTGATCTCAGAGCAGTTATCACAACCTGTGTTAGCTTCTTCTTCGTGATTAGTTTTTGAACACACACACACACACACACACACTGCAACTTGCCGACTATTCTCACCACTGGGTAGGTGCTGGCATATTCCAAATGAGACTGTAAAGGCATGAGAGGAGAGGAAAATCAGAATACAAAGGAAAACACAAGAAAGTTATGTCAACCAAAGGAACTGCCCAAAACAAAACAAACAACAAACTAACACAAAAATAGGCAGGGAGATGTAAATCCCAACTAAAGAACTTTGGTAATGCAGGATTTCTTGCACAAAGGCACAAGTTTGGAAGTTGGGAGGATACAAAACAAGGAAAATGCACAAATTAATCATGAGTGATTGATAACACAACAATACTTCATGCTGATGGTGTTGGATTAGAGACAGCCAGCTGCGAAGTGGGAGAACCAGGACAAATGAAATAGAAAAGGGACTGAAGAGAGGCTTGAGAGCCTCAGCAAACACAGGCTGATGTTACTGAGCTTCCCTAGGAAAATCTGCATGATAAAGGATTGAGCATGCAGAACTCCTGAAACAGGAGCAGGAGGAGCTGTTGATGGGTTCAGGATCATCAGAAAAGCTGCTGAAGAAGCCTCTCCATGGCAGCTGAGGAGACACAGATACAGCCAAGCCAGCACTTCATGGACCCCTGGTCCCTGCTGGCAGCACAGTCACAGCTGTGGAGCTGCAGTCAATTTGCCGGCCTGATCTAATGAACATCTCTGCAGGTTCTGCAGTGTGCAGTGCTGCCTGCTCCGCCAGAAGCATCCAGAAGCTCCCCAAAAGCTACCTCAGCACATCTCTGGTGCCTGCACTCCAGGCATCCCCTTCAAAAATACTCCAGGAGAAAAGTCCAGAGTGAAACCCACACAGATTAGTGGGGTGGTGAATTCCTAGGGAGAAGTGAACATCTGATATCGGCTCATTTCAGTGAAAACTTCTTGTACAGAAGAGAAGCAGAGCTTCAAAAAGGAACCCTTGGAACCACCAGCCCCTCACAGTGCAAGAAGCCTGAGTGCCTGAGGTGAAAGATGAATTTTCCAAAAATGGCATCCTGTAACGATGGGAGGAGAGCCTTCAAATACCCAAAAACCAGCATCATTCAGAATTCTCCAAGTCATTTTATAAATCCTTCATGGACAAGGCAACTGTTTTTGGTGTTGTCTTCAGGCTAAAATAGCTCTGAAGCCAAATTGGACACTAGAACTCAGAGGTAATTTTTTAAGGTTGGTCAAAGTTTATGGGGTTTTTTTAGCTTTGTTATTTTGATGACAGATGCGGCAAGAGCCAAACCTTTACGGATTAGCCAGAGATGTGGTCAAATTACTAAAAGCATCTCCTGTAAATCCACACTGGGAAAGTGATCAGAGAGATGGTTTACAAGGGCCTAGAGTGACAGGAAAGGAAGGAATGGCTTCAAACTGACAAAAAAATAGGTTTAAATTGGGTATTAGGAAGGAATTCTTCCCTGTGACAGAGGTGAGGCCCTAGTACAGGTTGCCCAGAGAAGCTGCGGCTGCTCCCTGGAAGTGTCCAAGGCCAGGCTGGATGGGGCTTGGAGCAACCTGGGATAGTGGAAGGTGTCCCTGCCTATGGCAGTGGGTGGAACAAGATGAGTTTTAAGGTCTCTTCCAACCCAACCCATTCTGTGATTCTATCAATTAATTGTGAATAAAACAACTGAAAGATGTAGAAGGATAAATTTCAGTTCAGACTGGCAAATATTTATGTGCTTCTACAACCCCAAGGACACAAGAATGAGGGAAGGAAGCTCTGTCAAAACTTTTCCTGTGCCTGCCAAAACGTCAGCACTCCCACCAAATGCTGCTTGACGGGGACAGGGCCTGTGCAACATCACTGAGAAACAGCAGCCTGGAAAGTTTCAGCCAGATCCTTCTGTCAGAGAAGGACATTCCTTGCAGAAGTACGAGGAATTCGGGGCCATCCCACAGAGCAGCTGGAGGCTGCTGCTCACCGTGCCAGTGCTGGTTATTGCAGCCTGAGACTGCTCGGGGAAAAAGGTCCAGAAAAGCTTCTCCAAGGGATGGTGAGGAGGCAGAATGCAAGGCTTCTGCTCTTTAAGTGTATATGAACCACAGGACTGTGTGGCAAAAACACCTCAGAAAGTATCAGTGGTGGATTTCCATGAAGAGAAGGTGTTTAAGATGACGATGTGCTATAAACACAGAGCCAAGTGTGTTTGCATCGTGCCAGATTACAGCCAGGGATAAACAACCCATTTGTGTTGTCATCGCCTTCTAAATAGATGGAATTGATATTTCAACTGAACTAGAGATTTTTCTCCCCTCCAAAAATTACTTTCATAAATATGTCAACATTTAACCCTAACTAAAATAAACATCGCTTTTCACGTTCAGCTGTGCAGGGAGGTTTTTCTTCGCTGAATCTTTAGAGCTTTGAGGCATCTCCTAGCTCTGAAAAGCACTCAAGTTTGTCATCTTGAGGAAAAAAGGTTTTAACAGCATTTCACAAGTAGCAATTCAGGATTCCACTAAAAAGGGAACAAGGCGGCACTTCATATTTTTAAGCACATTTTGTGCAATTTTACAGTGGGATTCCTGAGCAGGCTCTGCAGCAGCAATTTTTTTTTTAATGAGTCTTCTAGATGCTATGTAAAAACAGAGTTAAGGTTTATATAAACGTCTGTTATCTGGGAAAATACTGTCTGGATATTTTGAGGAAAAAACTGTTTGAACTTTTCCTACAGATGCGTACTCAGTGCTTTACTAATCCCTCCCTCCACAAAACTCAGGCCTGCAGATGAATTTCAAGTATTTCTAAAGCATTTTTGAAGCAAGTAACCAGTGACAGGACCTAAGGAAACAGCTGGAGCTGTGTCAGGGGGATTTTGGGTTAGATCTCAGGGAAAGGCTCTTGCCCCAGAGGGTGCTGGGCACTGCCCAGGCTCCCCAGGGAATGGGCACAGCCCCAAAGCTGCCAGAGCTCCAGGAGGGTTTGGACACTGCTCCCAGGGATGCACAGGGTGGGATTGTTGGGGTGTCTGTGCAGGGATAGGAGCTAAATCAGTGATCCTTGTGGGTCCCTTCCAGCTCAGGCTATTCTGTTATTTTATGAGTATTCACCTACTTGAGACTTATTTCCACTAATCAGTCGCTTCTGGTTTGCTGAGCTAACAAACACTGACCCCACTAGCACTTCCCCTTCCCAAATTTCCAGTATCAGGTGTGAAACAGGGGAGCTCACAAGTGCATGCAGATAGCAATGTCTTGGCTAAGTCCTTCCTGCAAGAGCGAAGAGCAGTGACCGCAAAGGGTCCTGCACTGGGCACACACTGGAGACAATCAGTGAGCCACGAGTACTTGAAAAAAACCCAACAAGGAACATGTCAAGGACGATCCCCTGGGAGTGTGGGGGCACAGGGGGACAGTGACAGCCACACACAGACATGCACACAGAGACTGCACAGTTTACCAACCCTCAGGCTTCCACGGCTACCCACTGACATGCGCTCATCTTCATCCGAAGCCTAGCGAGAGAAAGCGTAGAGACAAAAAAACAGTGAAAAGAACACAAGTAACAGGCACTGAGGCAAACGCTGATGGCTTTGATGGGAGAGGAGGAAGGGAAAGATGCACAAACTCAATGTCTTTAAAAAAGAATTGCATTGAAACTATAAGCAGAAAGCAAATGGAATCATATCCTGCCCAAGAAACACTGTCAAGCATTTTACTATAGGGTGAAGGGGAGAAGTTTGCTCAGGTGTTCCCTGCTGTATGCTCTTGGCCCTCTGCCTCAATAAATGAACATTAAACACTCCAAACAGTTTATTTCCCCACTTTCCACCCCCTTTATTCTTGCACATTTGCAAAAGCTCCCTGGAGTGACTGGGGAGAGGGCAGAGAAGTCAGGAAGTGGCTTCGGGGTTTTCACTTGCCGGGGGTGGTGGGAGCTTATTTTGGCTCTTTTCTTTTGAGAAGGAAGTGCCTTATACACGTCTGTTTTCTTAATCTGAAACGTCTGGCCAAACAGAAAAAGCAAAAGTAGGTACTGACCGAGGCATTTCTTCGGGCTCTACGGGAATAACGCTCACTGTCTTCCTACCAAGGCAGCAGAGAGAAAACAGAGGGAGGTGTTGAGAGGACAGACACAGCAACAGAGCATTCCAGAAACACACAGGGAACTCCAGCCACGCTTAGGAGCCAGTAAAGTTAAACCAAACAACTGGAGGTAACACCCTGTCAAAGCTGAAAAACCCTTCCTCCCTCCTCTGTGACCCCAAAATTTCTTCCCCTCTGCTACACAGCCTTGCAACAATGGAAACATTGTCAGATGTTTTACACTTCAAAAGCTGATTTTAACAAATTGATTTGCCACTGAATTTAGAAACAGCAGTAGAAAACAGAAAAAAAAAGAAAAGGTTTCAACATTGTAGCCATCAGATTCTCACAGGAAAGCTGCTTTTCAAACAAGGGAGTTGCCAGTAAGGTGGAGTTATGCTCATCCAACAAGGATTTGAGGAGACTCAGTGTGAGTCTGGGGCACCTCGGTGGGTGGGTGGTCCATGTAAACCAGTATTTGCACTGATTAATTATCGAAGGCCAAGGAATTTGGGGAGTTTGGGAAGTCACCTTCCACTCTGGAAGCCAGCTGTTCAGTTTTGCCTTTTCCAGCATGCACTACTCTGCTTTACAGGGCAAGGCCACAGCTTTCATCTGGCATTACTGGAAAGTGAGTTCATAAACTTAGGGTTGAAAGACATTTGAAGCCAGTGACTTCCAGGCCATTAGCAAGTTCTTCATCTCATACTATGGGTGTTAAAACAGCCAGATGTTGCTAGTGGCCAACTCTGTAGCTGGTATTCACTGGCTTTAGCAAATTCTAAAATCCAGGATATTGTATTATTGGAAAAAAGCGAGGATTGGCACCGTAGCAGTAATAATTCCTCTCGGGGATTCCCCTGAGCCACTAAGTGCAAAGGGAACTGAAGCAGCATGAGTGAAACTTGCCCACAATTTACCTGAAAGCAGATTTAAGAAGATTCAAATGGCAATGAAACCCACAAAAAGTAAAATGAGCACAAATACTCCCTGTATCCCAAGGGGCTTTATCAGGTCTTTATCCTAAATGTAATCTTCCAGCGATAGCATGGACACGGGTCTGCAAAAAGACATGGCTCTAACCCAGTCCCTGCCAGTTCTAAGCTGATCAAAAGTCACATTTCAGTTGGAAAAACAAGACTGTGGGATTGCTTGGAGTGGAACTCACACTCCCAATGCATGGAAATACTTCCTTTGAGGGACCTCAAACTCTATGAACTACACAGAACTTCAACACACAAAAGTTTGTCAAGCTACGTTGATCAAGTCCTACCATCCATTGCTCGATGTCTCCCCACTTAGTATCCAGCCCATAATATTTCTACAGACAGAAAAGGGAAAAAAAAACGGAATTTAGATGAGAAAAGCAAACACAGAACACTTCAACATGCACTGCCAGGCCTTGGCCAAGCCACACAGCTCCACACGAACATGCCAGGGAGAGCTGTGCTGGGCGGCACCAAAGCCCTCCGCAGAATGTGCCTGGGAAAAGCTGCCTGGAAAGGGGAAAGGGGAGTTTGGGGATAACCAGGGTGCTCAGCAGCTTCTTCTCCCTCAGCACGGCAAAACCCCCCGTGCTGGGGGACAGGAGCAGGGAGAGTAATGAATCTTGAATTCCTGACCCAGTTAAGTCAAGACTCATTACAAGGGAGGCGAGCGCAGGACACTTCCAGGATGAAAATTGCTGGTCAAATCATGTTTCCCGTAAAGGTTTGTCAAACTGGGCAGACAAGTTGGATACAACTCATCTCTGGGCACCTGATCCTCTGGATTAGAGCTCCACAGAGCTCCTTTCATCTTCTTGCCTACATTTGACCCACCTGACGGCGGTGGCGGCACCAACAAGGGTACAAGATGACAAGATCCACCAGTGCAGGTGAGGACAACACTGGGGAACTTCCCAATGAACTTGAATTTCCTCCAGACAGCAAGCTGCTCAAAGATCCACAGGTTTAATGGGACTTTTCTTCCTCCTCAAACAAACCTGTCGAATCTGGTCTCAGGAATTTTGCATTTTTGATGGTGCCCATAACATTCCCGTGTGAATTAAAATCACTGGCCTAAAGCACAGCAATAGCCAAATGGAAATCCTGCTTAATGAAGAATAGTATGCATTTTAGAGCTTTCTTACAGGCTTGAGGAAGCAGGAGTATCAACAGGCAAAACCTTAGGAAATGGTAAAAAATTGAGAAACCTGTTCTATTTTGCACTCTGGTTTTAGCACTCACTCAATGATATTAATGTAATTTTATTTTCACCCTTCAAAACCTCATTCACTATTTATTGATAAACCAAAACAAACAGCTGCACATTTTTCAGTGCTGTATTACTTTATTCCCACTTCAGATTCATAACCCATGCAACAGCCCATTATAAAATTAACTTTTAGGCACATCTCCGCCTGAGAAAGACCCCTGAAAATTCCATGAACTCCCAGAGCTGTGTACATGATGAGAACCTACAGATTATATGCTTTGTAGTAAAGCAGGTCAGGTAAAGCCTTATTAGAGGCTTTTTAGCCATTAAGAGACAGAGAACGTTTCCTAACACTAGACATCAATTTCAAAAACCAAAACACACTATTAAAATGGAGAATCCTTTTTCACATATAGGAAGGCTCCATAAATTGTAATTTTTTTAAGGTTTGCTCCTTCCTTTTCCTGCCCTCTGTTCTCACTGTCTGACACTGGCTTCTGAATTCAGCATTGCAGAAGGCAGATAAGGAAATAGCCCTTACAAGACTTGCTATGTCACAGTTTAAGTTCCACTTACAGGCTTTTCCTTCTCCATTTCAAATCACACTGCTACACGCTAAACATCCCCTAAAGAAAAATCTTAATGAATGAGACTGCCTGGAGACTATTTTTAATTTACAATCTTTTAAAGAGCACATGTCATATTGGACTGAACTGGCAGCTTTTGAGCTTTCAAGTATTTTGACCCCTCAGAGCCACTTTTTTCAGTTCTCTCTCTACACTGACTCTTCTGTTCTGCCCCCAGGGGCCTGATTCCAGCGGGTTCACAGAGGAAATGGTGCTTATCCATTCATTTAGGTTTCAGTTAGAGGCCCTTGCTGGACTCAGGTTCCCTTCCACCTTGAAAAGTGATATTACAATTAAATAATAAATGATGTTAATACCCTTGAGAGAGAATTCCAGATGAGATTTGCTCACTAAGTGACAGTGAAACTGCCAGACTCGCAAACTCGCCACGGGATGTTGTGGGATAACCCACTTATCTCCTCATCCATGTCAGGACACCAACAGTAAACAACCTCCTGGGCTCCCACGGGGCTGCTTCTGCACCAGAAGGTTAAATTAGTTCCCATAAAGGAGATTAATAACGAGCCTGTTGATCCATGGGCAGACATTGAGTCACTCAGCCTGTAGTCAACTCTAGAAATAAAACCAGGAGTGAGAGAGATTTGTTGCCGAATTGATGGGGTCAGGATTAAATACCAGAGCACATGATTTGAGCAGCTCTCTTCATATACATACACACACAAAGAGAAGAACAGCACTTCCAAGAAGCACATGCAGGGCTGGGTCAGGCTTTGAAACATGCAGTTAGGGCAGCTGGAGTGCCAGAACAAAACCAAGCACACTGTGGTTTAGGGAGACATTCATCACTCAGCAAGCAATAAAAATATCTCAGGAAAAAAAAGAGAAATATTCAATAAGGTAGGAAATGGCAGGTTTGAAGAAAAATGTGCTTTCTCCCTCCCCATAAATCTTCTTGGGGGCTATTTCTGTTTGTAGGTGCCACACAGTTCACATGCTGAAGTGTAGAACAGGAAAACACCACAACACAAACCCCAAAATCTCTGTTGCTACATAGCAAGTGACCTCAGTCAGAGCTACTGTTATCATCCTCTTTGCCATCATCGTGGAAGGGAAATTGGGAGGAGGGAAGATATCATGACTTTAAACTGAGGTGAAGGAGGATTAAACAATATAAAAGCAATTTTAATGCTTGGGTGTCGTTGGAAGGAAGGCCATACAGTTTATTTACCAAAGGATTATGAATTCAAAGACAGCATCCCTGATTTCCTTCAGTGACTTTGTGCAAATAAAGTCATCTGAAAGTCGTTCTTCCTGCTGGCACCTGTTAAATGCTTGCCCAGCCTGAAATACTTCCAGTGGTTCTCTTGGCCTTCAGCACAGGGACAGAGGTGACACAGAGGTCCTTGGTGACACACGGAGCCACTGTATCCTCCTCTGGCCCTGCTTTGCCAAGTTACTTTTCTGTCACTGCTTATTCTTTGCCAAACAGGCTGTAGAAAAAATCATATTAAGTGCCTGATCAGACATTTTACATGGCTCATCTTCCCCCACTCCCCTTTATTGTCCACTCCACACGATTATGGGAGGGGAGGGCAGAATTACATGGAAATTTACAGCCTGTTGGGCATCTCCCACTCCTTAGAGGATTTCCTACGTTGGACTTGGAGGTCTTTTGCAACCTAAATGGCCGTGTGATTCTGAAATCGTATCAAGACTCACAACATGGGAAGGCATGCAAACAAGAATGAAAGCGAGCAAGCCCTACCTTCTGGACCTGATAGATCTGGGGGGGAAAGGGAGAGGGAAGAAACAAGGAACAAAGCTAGCGTGAATGATGGATACATAGCAACGCAACACTCCACAGCTCGTTCTAGAGGGAAAAAACAGCATTTATAGAGAAAATACAGCAAAACATCAATACAGAGGAGAGCACGGTGAAGCCCTGTGGATTTGGGTAGGACAAAAGCAGTGTTTGCATCATAGGCCTTCTCCATGCACTCGGCTAGAACACAGCATTCCTGCTCCCATTCCCACAGGTTTGGGGATGCACATGGGACATTTTATCCCCAGGCTTTGCACCAGGCCAGAGCCCAGGCCAGCTGTGAGCCAGGACCTATCATTTTTCCAGCCTCTCTCCAGAACAGGAATGGATGCCCAAATATTTGCCCGGGACGAGTCGTGCATCTACCACCACAATAAAAGCAAACAGCATTAACTACAGACCAACTGTTCCTCTTTGAAGGACAGAATTTGTCCTTGAGGGATGAAGCACAGTTACAAAAGCACCAACCCCACACACCTTTCACCTGTGCACAGCGCAGCGCCAGTCTGTGAAAATTCCGTGCACATATGTTGCTGGCCTTAAAGAATCCCTGCAGGCTGCTCGTTCAATTTTTAATGTTTCTGTGGAGCCTCACACTGTTTTCAGGCCTTAATAAATGCACTGCTGACACTGCTGTTCCATAGTCTTGGAGCACTTTGATAATACACAAAACCTTTACAGCCACTCTACTGCATCTGAATTTTGTGTTCTTGGGGAAGTGCCCTTGACTGATGAGCTTTGTGAATCCACGTGAAAACAGAAAACATGTTTTTTCTCACACCTTTCCTAAAACCAGAAATCTTTCTGGGTTCAAAAAAAAAAAAAACAAAAACCAAACCCAAAGAACCTTTCCTGTTCAAAAACACCTGGCTGGCTGGCTGCACAATCCTCCAGTGGGTCAGCTGGTGGCAGGGTAGTCAAGTCTCCCAGATTTTGGGGTATTTGGAGGATCCCTGCCATTCACTGCTCTTAGGGATACCTCATGGGAACCCGGATCCCAGTGCTGGGACGCAGAGCTTGTGTCTCTCAATCCCTGCCCTCTTGATCAGGTTCCCCTTCACAAAGGACAACTGCACAACCCAGATTAACGCTTCAGCAGCTTTAATTCCCATTCTGACAAGCGCAGGAGGGAAAATTAGGACCCATTTAAAAACGAGCATTCCCACACAAGTAACTACTCCACTTGCCTTTTCTTAAGAAAGCCCTGAATAGGAAAATGAACTGGGCCCTCCCACAAGGCTGCACACAATTCCAACCTCGGGCTCCTCCGTGGCACACTCAGAGTGCCTTTCATCCGTGCACAGGAGCCAAACACCACAGGTTCAGATGTGGCAATTACCACACAGCTGATTAACCTTAAAGCTTTAACTTTTCCATGCTGATTTATTCACCCACACCTCAAGGCAGCTCCATGGAAGCTTTATTTCTCAAAGCCCAGTGCTGCAGGCTTGGCACAGCAGGTATTCCCTGCTGAGTCCAAAGCAAGGCACGCAAGGAGCTTTGTGCCCAGGACCCAGATTGCCAAGGGACAAGATAACAACGAGGCCCTTGTTCAGGCCAGGCACCGTGGAGGGAGCTGGAGAGGCCTCACAGGAATAAAGCCAAGTGCATCATCTAACTATTCCAGCTTTTTATAAAATCTGCAGTTTTGGAGGAACCCATTAGCCAACAGGGATTATAACAGCTCTGCTCCTAAGTGCCTGATCCCCCAGCAGTGCACTAGGGAAAGGTGTCCCTCTTCGCAGCAGGGAAGTTGGAATTACGGGATTTTTAAGGTCCTTTCCAACCCAAGCGATTTTAGGATACTGTGATGACATTGTCCTCTGTACAAAGTGTGGTACAAGAGAAAACACACACTTTTAAACAGTCACCTCTGTTGCAGATGTGTCCCCACCAAAAAGAGTCAATACACATCTAAGCAGCAAATGCTT
This sequence comes from Picathartes gymnocephalus, assembly GCA_013390045.1. Classification (NCBI taxonomy): domain Eukaryota; kingdom Metazoa; phylum Chordata; class Aves; order Passeriformes; family Picathartidae; genus Picathartes; species Picathartes gymnocephalus. The sequence goes on from WEKY01032091.1 coordinate 111,333, forward strand.
TAAAGAGCACTTTCCTGTACTGGGGTATGATCAAAAAACCCAAATGTGTTTCGTCCACAGTATTAACACCAGACAGCTTTCCTGGTTTCCTCATCACAGGAGGTTGCCCACAAAAATAAAGTTTTTTCATAGAAATAGCATTAAAACAGGACAGAACAAGCCAGTGTTGCACGGTTAGATGGTGGCAGAAGAACAGTCTGCTAAAAACATCTTCCACATCATCCCTCTCAAAATTTTCCTGGGTATCTTCACACTGAGTGTGTAAGACACAGATTAAACACCACAAACCTCCTTCATTTCTTCCCTGCTTATGTAAGTATGAAGTTTCATAGCCAGTCTCACCCCTCCCCATTCAGGCCACAGGAATCTGCTTTTCCTTTTCTTTTTTTTTTTTTTTTTACTAGAAAGCATTGGTAGCATGTTTTTCTCCAAAGAAATATGAATCCAAAGGGGGAAAAGTATGTGCAAGTGAGGTAAGGAAGGAATTTCGAAACAGCCAAGGCAAGTTTTGTGCTGTGCCCTTAAAGCAAGAGCTGCAAATGAAGCCAGGAGGCCAGCACAGTGCACTTGCCTTGAATCAGAAGTACAGGCTCATCTCCTGTGTGAACTGGCAGGGAAGAATCTTATCCCACCGATTAAGGAGTGGGAGGAGATCAGTCTCTTTTCACTTCAGGCACTAATATCAGCTTACACTGTGGTCTCCAAGTGTCAGCCCTTGAAGAGACATTTAAAGCCTTGCCAGCAGAACACACAGAAGACACTCCTACAGAAAGCATTCTCTACAATTAGCCCTAATGCTGCAGCTTTTACATGTCTCGAAACATTACTGTTAAATACTGCTTGGGAAAAAAAGGCGTTAATACATTTCAGGTCAAGCTTCTGAGAGAAAAAAAAAGTGCACAGGAAAAAATTCTTCTTCCCGTTTTACCTCGTAGCCCCATGAGAATTAACAAATTGTTACTCAGAAAAACTGGGCTGCCCACTCCTAGCTTGCTCTTCTGCTTGAATTAAAAATAAATACCTGCATGCAGGAATTTGTCTCAGGACCAGGCACATCTCAACAGTACAAGCCAAAGGGACTGGCCTCAGACTCTGCAGCTGGAAACCAAATGTTTCAAATGCACGGCAGCGTGGTGTGGTAAACCAGGACCCATCACTGCTCTGACTCCCACCAGTGGTGAGAAAATAGGGAAGGGAGGAAATACCACGTATTTGAATTGTCCTTCCAGCTCAGAACAGGCCCTGGCAATGAGAGCTGTCCTGCACTCACTGATGTGTGGAAGAAAACCAGAGAATTTAACCAGACTTCCAGATTAATTATTTACGTCTTTGGTGGGTAACAACAACAAAGCAGCTCTGAATGAGAAGTCAGAAGCATTCAAGCTGTTACGCTTGTCAGCACTGTGCCTTTCCTAAAGCCTCATCACCAAGAACACACTCCCTAATAAATATATAAATTGATTCGCATCTCTGTGGTTCAAGAGTGATCAATACCCTTATCTTCAGAGGAACTTCCCACGTCCTGGGCTGATGCCACAGCATGGGCAGCAGGAAAGGGGGGGGATTCTGCCCCTCTGCCCTGCTCAGGTGAGACCCCAGCTGCAGAGTTGCCTCCAGCCCTGGGGCCCAGCACAGGAAGGACCTGGAGCTGCTGGAGAGAGTCCAGAGGAGGAACCAAGATGATCAGAGGGATGGGGTAGCTCTGCTGTGGGGAAAGTCTGGGAGAATTGGGAATGTTCCTACAGAAGCCCAATCCAACAGGAAAGATGGGGCAAGACTATTTACAAGGGATTGGAGTGACAGGACAAGGGGAAATGGCTTCCCACAGCCAGAGGGTAGGTTTACATTGGATAGTGGGATGGTGGAGAGTCCCTGGCACAGGGTGCCCAGAGAAGCTGTGGCTGCCCTTGGATCCCTGGAAGTGTCCAAGGCCAGGTTGGACAGGGCTTGGAGCAACCTGGACTATGGAAGGTGTCCCTGCACATGGCAGGGGGTGGAACAAGGGAAGTTTTAAGGCCCTTTCAGCCCAATCCATTCTGGGATTTTGCGATCAGGTCACGATTCTTGTGCCCATTTTTTTTGTTCAGCTTCAGAAAACACTTCTCATGTACCCAGCTTATACTTTCCTATGAAACTTAACGCTCATCTTCTCCTCCTTAGCTTCCTCTCCCTGGAGGAAAAAAAAACAACAGGGAAACCAAACCAAAAAACCCAAACCACTGGCAGAGTTACCCTTCTTTGTGCTGCCTGGCAGGAGGTGGTGCCAGGTGATGAGACGATACCACCTCTGCAGCACACCTGCAATCCTGCCCCACTGCAGTGCAGTCTTCCACAGGAACTTTCCCACATCTCACCCTGCAACTGAGTGTTCTCTGCCAAAAGCCCATCTAGTCCTGCTGTACAATTTCTCAATCAGATGTGTGGACTCTTCATGCAAAAGTCACCCAGTTACTTTAAAATGAGGGAAACGAAGTGCAAGATTGAGAAATGTCATAAATATGAAGTGGTGGGCAGGAGAGGAGCCAGTTTCCAAATCCAAATCATTAAAATACCCTCTTCCACAGCCATAGTTATAGCCTGTAATGGTAGCACCTGGAAACTTTTAACTCAGACCAGCAGTGTAAATATATTTTTAAGTAATCCATGCTCCACAAGAAGCCTGCCAGGGCATGCACACGGCTTCTAGCATGAAAAACTACACGCACACGCAATAAATTCATTTATTGCTTTTTAACTCCCAGAAGGGAGTTAGGGCTCTAAAAAAGCCTTCTGAAGTAGTAAAGCAAGTGGTTTAACTTCTGGTTATTTAACACAGCAGTAGTGGAAAAGTGCTCTTTATGTCTCTGAGAAGTTTGCAAAGGGAAATGAAGATGGCAGAGAACCAGGTGTACAGATCCCAGCATCACAGCAGGTTCCCCTCCAAGGAAGGGGTAGGTGCCAAATATCTAGTGTTCATCACTGCTTGGGATTTTCTGTATTTATGTTTTATTATACCTGCAAGACACTTGTGGCAATGAAAAACTTCCTGCAGTTATCCTTAATGTCTCTACCTGGCATCTGGGGGCTAAGATTAAACTATTTCAGAAAGTTACAGAATATCCAAGATGGCAAAATATTAAATAAATGTGTCATTTATGCCACAAAGCAGATTGTGATGGGTATCTGGCTGAGCTGTCAATGACTGCAGTATTTCAGAGGGACATCCTGCCCTACTCAATTGCTATCTACACAAAGAAGTTTTCACAGGTTTTCAAACGACAAGCTCTTAATTGCAGAAGCTTTAGTTTTCACACCTAAATTTCAGTTTACCAAGACACCCTTTGCAGCATCAGCTTTTAATCTGCAAAGGGGTCATCAGCTCCATTAAGTCACCTGTAAATTAGATGGTGTCAGCTGCCAGGACAGCCCTGTTTACTCTGCTGCCCAAACAAAACACGTGGTGCCTGTTCAGCACAGACCTCCCACGGCTGGTCTCAAGTCCCTCCGCCCCAGCTGCCAGCACAGCAGCTCAGCAGTGACAACGCTTCCCACCATGGGCCAGGTTGCAAGAAACATCCTTCAGAAAGCAGCAGCTGCAGCAGGAAAAGGCTCCCACCTTCCTCAAGCTCTGGGTTTGCAGCGAGGGAGCTGAGACACATCCAGACCTGCCTCACCAAAAGCTGAGCGTGGGCAACCTGCCCAAGAGCTTCTCTTGTGGGCTGGCTGCTGCTGCTGCCTGCACTGGCACTGCTCTGCTGTCACATCCTGATCCACATCCTGCTGCCACCTCCTGATTCACTGCTCCAAAGCTCTACCAGATCCTGCTCTGCACCCTACGGCAAATGTAGAACCAATGAATTACAGAATAGCCTGGGTAGGAAGGGACCTTAAAGATCATCTTGTCGCAGCCCCTGCCATGGGCAGGGACACCTTCCACTATCCCAGGGTGCTCCAAGCCCCGTCCAGCCTGGCCTTGGGCACTTTCAGGGATCCAGGGGCAGCCACAGCTTCTCTGGGAAACCTGTGTCAGGGTATCACCACCCTCACAGGGAAGATGTTTTTTCTAACATCCAATCCACCCCTGCCCTCTGTCCGTATGAAACTATTTCCCTTTTGCCCTGCCACATGTTTATCCATATCATGTATTCCCAGACCCTGCCCCTAGACTCCCTACTTCTTCCTTCTCCTTCAAAAATCTACTGAAAAAATTAAATTGTGATTACTGTTGTCCCTGTTGCAGCTACTCTGCTGTTTCACTGAATGCACATCACCAAACACAAGTTTTGAGCCCTTCTGGTTCACTTCACCAGGTAATGCTTTGCCAAATCCAGCTCCTACCCTTGCTCCTGCCAACAGCAGCCCATCCTTTTTACAAACTGGGGGAGGGCACAGCACCTGCTTCACGGCAGGAAGCAGAACAACTTCACAGTGGAGTTATACAAGGGCCAGGAATCTTCCATATTCATTGGATTTCTAACGAAGTGATAAGGATCCACCACCTCCCATATGCACACAAAGAAGCTGCATACTTCAAAGCTTAACATTAAACAAGAATTACTAACCACCAGGATTTTCTGTGAATAATTATGCTGGCTTCACTGAGATAAAATCCTTGCCACAATCCAGGTTTTTCTACGATCAACAGTAGTTCCACGCAGACTATTTCAACAAAATATAGATGAGCCCTCTGTTCCAGGATCTCTGAACATCCTCCTCCCTGGATAGAACCCAGGCACCCCCCAAAGTCTTGGCCTTACCTCTTTCTGCTGCCTCTCCAGCTCTTTCATCCGGATCTCCCGCGCCTCCGCCCGCGCCGCTCGCTTCGCTGCGAGTCTCGCTTCAGCCTGGAAACGGGAACACAGGGATGGGATGAGATGAAAGCTGGGCAACCCAACGGGGAACACTCTGGAAGCAGGGCAGGGAATGGGAATGGGGAGGCTTGACTCGGCAAGGCTGTAAACACATCTGTAGGAGTTAATTCCCTATTGCAGGTAATGGCCCTGCCTTCCCTAACTTGTTATCTTCACAGTCAGGTAAAACACCCCCGTGCAGGCACTACCCTCCCTGAGCACTTGTGTTTAAAAGACCTTTTAATTACTATTTGTGTGGCTGGAGAGGAAGCAGGGAGATTTTTTTATTTATTTTGCTCTTTTTGGTTTGGGTTGGTTTTTTTTTCCTCCCCTGCAGCATGGATTGTTTTTTATTGATGAACTAATTTGACCAACAGCAAACACATTACGTGCCATTCTTTCTAACCACTGACACTCTGCACACATACCTGGGCGCAGGATTTGGGTAAATACTGGAGTTCAGCATGCACAGCTAAGGCTGAAATGATGGAGAGACAATGCACTAGCTCCATTATAAATCTCAAAAATTCCGTATTCCAGTCCAAACATCCCTGGAATGGAATTCTGCCAAGAACGGACCTCTTGAGAGATCTGTGCTTCCTCACTTCAGCCCAGTTGGAAGTGCTGGAATATGCTATAGAATAACATTTTAAATATTCTGCTTTAAATCCCAGGCAAAGGCAGTAGGTCTTACAGAGGAAAAAGTAAAATTAGCTTGGGCTTGGTACAGTACAGCCGTGAGCAGCTCACCCAGAGGAATTCAGAACAGCTCAGCAGGGTGCCAAAGGCACCACTCACACACAGACAGTCACCCTGGTGTTACACCCAACTCCTCTGCTTCTGAAACTTTTTACTGTAAGTATAGCATCCAAATTGACAGGAAAAACTGCCATAATATCAAGGTCAAGCACACAGAGAAATCAGAACGCTGGTGTTTTCAGTAGCACTTCTAAACAGAAGGAAAACCACAAAAAAAAGAGAAAGGTGTAACTTCTTTTCCCTTTCATAAGTGCATTCACCACTCCAGCTCAGGGAAAAGGGTCACAGCCTTCAAAAACACAAACGAAACATGGAAAAAAAGCCAAAAAAAGGAGTAGGACGGCTGAAACTTGCAGTTAACAGAAAAAGACTGATGAAAATCAAGCACCCATTGATGTATGGAAGGAGCCTTGTGATGATGTAGATCTAAAAACCTCAGACTGGAGAAGACCAAGAGGGGATTTCACCAATCCATACAAATATCCCAAAGGCAGGTGCCAAGAGGATGGTGCCAGACTCTTCTCAGTGGTGCCCAGCAATAGGATGAGGAGCAATGGCCATAAATTAAACCACAAGAAGTTCCACCTCAACATGAGAGAGAACTTCTGTACACCAAGGGTGGCAGAGCCCTGGAACAGCTGCCCAGGGAGGCTGTGGACCCTCCCTTTCTGGAGCCATCCCAAACCCAACTGGACATGTTTCAGTGTCACCTGCTGCAGGTGACCCAGGGGATTGGACTGGATGAACTCCAGAGGTCCCTTCCACCCCCAAACGTTCTGTGATTCTGTGAAGTCTGAAAAATTACTTGTAACAAGAAGACAAGCCTTCTCAGAAAATGAAGAAAAGTTCTTTGCCTTGAGTTCTTTGCCTGAATTTCAAGGTAAGTGGCTCTGCCATGGGCAGAAACAGCAATTCCCAGCCCTGCTGCTGCTGGGCAAAGCCTGGGTGGAATCCCTGCCAGGCAGTGCTGTGATCCACCTGCAGTGTTTGAAATTGCTCATGACACCCACAATCCAAACAAGCCCTGAGATGTGTGCTAAAGGCACGAAATCACAGCTCTGGAAACAAGCCTGATATCACCTTGACGTGATCCCTTCTGTTTATTTAAAAATAAATGCTGGCAAATCCCACCTGATAGAGGTGAGGAGTAATACCAGCACAAACTGGTTTTTCCCTATGGAAAACAAAGGGCCCTAAAGTCTCCATAAGCAAAACACACCAAACAGTACAGGCTGTGTATCCCCAACTTCCCTCCTGACAGAAAAAGGCAGGAACAAGATTATTTGGCTGTTAACATGATCATAGCTGTCATCCTTATGAATTTCAATAACCAGCAACCTTTAACATCAGAACTAGGTGCCTATATGTAAAATCCAGATGTAATTCAAATTATATGTACTTCCCCTTGTTTTCCTTGTATGGTAAGGGCCAAAGGATTTAGACATTTGCCAGCTATGTTGCAGAATTATATATTCTCCCAGAACCAAGCACAATACAATATGAAATGAAGCAACTTGAAAAGTAGGAATAAAAATTAAAAATTTAGCCAGTTTTTCTCGGGCCTTCCTGAGAATGAGGCTCACCAGTTTCTAAATTACAGATACCAACTGCAGGAAGTTACATGAATTTTACTTTGTGCAAAATCACACATGTAACCTGTCATTTCTTAAGATATAATTCTGGTTTTAGTGCCAATCCATGGGGCATCTATACTTTATTCTATTTCATCTTTGCAGCCCTCCAGATGCCCATTTAAAGTCAACCTGCAAACCTGGTAAGAATAAAAACACATTTTCACTCAGCAACTTTGACTAACAATGCCTTACATCTTGGAACAAGCATATTGTTTATTTATGAACTTCTTTCCATGAGCACGTCAGCCTTAAGTATCTTTGAATACAAACAACAGAAACTGTATCCTGAGTTCTTGAACTTTAAGCTAAAAACCTGTTGTTAGCATATACTGTTACCTTTGTAATAAATCATCAAGTGTTATTCCATAGTGAACACTCATATTTTAAAGCAACTCATTTTCATCACAACAAAACAAATAATTACAGAATTGTTTGGGCTGGAAGGGACTTCAGGAGGTCTCCAGTCCACCCTCTTGCTCAAAGCAGGGTCAGCATCACATTCAGATCACGTTGCTTAGGGCTTGGTGCAGACGGCTCTTGAAAACTTCTGAGTTTGGTGGCTCCACAGCCCCTCCAGGCTCCTGTTTCACTTCCTGAGCGTCCTCACTGAATAAAGGAATAAATCCCCTCCACAAATCACATCAGAAGCTGCTCTTGCCTCCTTAGTAACCCCAACTTCTCTGTCAGAAGGCTGCTGTACCTTAAGGTCTGCATCAAGCACTAAGGAATATTTTCAAGCATATTCTCAAGGGTGTCTGGGTGCCATTTAGGTGATTAGACAGTTATTTTCACCGTGGTTGCTGACCAAACACCAGCTCGTTTGTGCTGGACAAAGGAGGGTTTGTAAGAAACGGGCCATCTTTCCCTAAAGGGTTTTCGAGCCCATGACAAAATGAGAGAATGCAGGACAGGAAATATGCAAGGAGAAAAAATAGGCTTCAATACGTAAGGCTACCCACGGGTCTTTGGAGGGCGCTCTCCAGCTCAACAGAAGTACATCATGCTATATTCAGGCCAGCCATTAAATGGACAACCTGTGGCCTTCATAATCCCATTTCTAGCATGCTTTGGTGGATGGAATTACTTAATTTGGAATGAATTTTTTTTATACTCTGTAGGTGGCATTGGTGACAAACCTGGCGTCGCCTGTGAGCTCAGAGGAAGTAAATCCATCAGGGCAGGGATGAGTCCACACCTCACTGTGTATGATGTTATCCAAGCCAAACCAAAGTCTGGTAGCAACCCTAACACCCAACAAATCCTGCAGCGAGTGTGGGAGCCAAGTAGGGCCAGTTGCACACAGGTTTTCCTCTGCCAAAGGCCAGCTCAGGTCCAGTGGGTGTCCCCAAGCACAGCACAAAGCAAGGACACCCAGAACAGCCCTGCTGCCACCCCCACCTGCTCGAGCTGCATACCTTTAGGACATGTGAGAATAAAAACGCAGATCAGACTTTCAGACAAACACAGAGGAGAGTCAGATTTATTGTGGGCCTCTTCCTCAGAAGCACAGGCGTGACTGAACTCATGGGAGTTTGTCAAACCACACTCTCTGAGACTCTTGGACTCTGCTCTGAGCTATAAATACCTTGATTTCTTGCACAGCCCGCAAGCAGCAACGCTAACTTTACATTTCTCTCTCTGTGCTGACTAAACCAAAACAGGCTTTGCCTGGCTGACTTTGGTCTTCATCCAGCCCAAGCACTTGGCAGAGCCCAGAGTTGAGTCACCTCTAAGGGCAGTAGCAGAGACAGACACGGCAGCCTGCAAGAGACACTGCTGAACATTAGAAAACCACCCAAAAATTCACACACTTCTGAAAATCAGCTTACTAAAAGCTGTCCTTTAAGCGGCCTAAGGCATAAATAACTATTCAAGGGATTAAAGATTTAAAAAAAGAAATTAGAAATCACTAAGACTGAAGGAAGTGATCTTAAAATCATCTAAAATTCACTAGTGACTCAGCAAGCAATACACGCCTCAATCAAGTGTGACAGACCACTGTCAAAGACAGAAGAATAAAAATATGAAGCCTAATTGCACTCATTACAAAGCTTTCGCAACTTCCCTTTTATGAAATATTGCTCATCTGACAAGAAGAACTGGCAGCTTTAGCCCTACTGAGCATGTCGTACAAAAAAACCCAAACCTCATAAGAGGCTTCTGTAAAGCTCCATAGGCAAAATGAGGGGAGATGGCAACCACACTGCTGAGATGAACACGGAACTGGGCACCAGCTGTAAAATCATCACCTTAATTTATGGAACTCGCTCAAATACTACAAATATACACACTGAATTCCTGTCTTTTTATTGCAGTTGCTCAGAATGATTTGCAGTCATCAAGCCCTGAAACAAATACACTGCTGAACTGCAAAATGCTCGTTGCCTTTGCTGGGCTACTTGCTCAGCACTTGACACTCCAGCTTAAGGGTCACTCAGCCTGAAAATAAAAACCCAGCCCTGTGCAGCAGCAAATCTTTACCCTGGCTTAAGGAGTTCAGTATATTTAGCTCTGAAGAGGGAAAAACTAAGCAGGTTGTAACTGGAGCACAACTACATCTGAAAAAAACCCAAACCAGGTATTGGGTATCAGCTGGAATGGATGAGAAGCATCTTCTGCTGCCTGCAGCAGTGGGGAGAAGTGGGAGCATGGGACCTGTAGCTGCTGTGGAGTGACCCCTACACAGCCCCCTTTTAAACACCAGTGGTGGGGACGAGGCCTGGCTGTGCCCGTGGCCAGGGGATAAAGGACAATGGTGAGGAAAGCCGTGGCTTCCTGGCCCCGCGCGCCGCGCTGGGGAAGCTGTGCTGTCATTATCGCGGCGATGAGAGAATTATTTAGGTGAGTTGCTAAGGTAGAGGCCAACCACACACAGACACACATCCTGAAGGTGTGCATTCTCAGAGCCTTTCCCTCCTGAAACGGTCAGGGCTTCATTGTTCCCCTGGCAGCCCCAAGACACAGCCAACAAAGACAGGAAGTTATGCTGCTTTTCTGAGCGGTGAAAAATGACTATGTTGACTTGCCACATAGTTACATGCGTAAGAGTTTTCCAGCTATACAAAGCACCCCTCAATTCCAGTGCACTCAAAATTACCTGCTTCTAAGAGTAGTAATCAAAGTCAGTGTCGTATTTTTTTGTGGAGGATTGAAGTGTTAGCTTGCCAGCACCAACCATACCCGGAAAAGCTCTGTGATCCTACTGCCAGAGAAACCTTAAAACACAAGTCTGCCTGACTAAATTACACCTGCTCCCTATAAGCAACCACTGCTGTGCATTGCTGAAATAACTATTCTCAGGCTGATTTAAACTTCTTGCCAACATGCTTCAGACACAGCCAGCCAGTCATTTTTGGGGCCAACATAATTTTTCATGATGGATGCTGTCCCATTCCAGTATATTGTGCACTGAAAGAGAGGGAAGCCCAAGTCTCTTCCTCCAATATTACAGGACTGTTCATTCTGTTTAGCCAAGTCACACTTCATCAGTCAAAAATCTGGTAAAGTTTCTTGTTGCACTCCTACATAATTTAAAATCTGTTTAGACATGCAACACCTGATGTGGAATATTCCTGTGACACAGCTGACCAACACAGCTACCGGGTAGAACCAGTACTAACCCATGGCAATGTTTTTCCCGTCTCCATTTGAGCAACATGTGACCTAAACCAGGAGTTCCAGGAGCTCACCGGTGAGTGGTGACTATTTAGCATCGAAACAAAAGCGACTATAAGGACTTCTAAGTTTAAGAGATCAAACCAGCATATTCATCTGACTTTTTTTGCATACGACTTATAAATACAAACAACACTTTGCACCACTTACTCATATGGTAATGAACGCGTGAATCACATAGGGCTCGGTCAGTCCACATCCTGCTCTACTCCTCACCTTCCTCTTAAATGCAAATTACTATTCAGAGGCAGCAGGCTGATGAACCTTAGCCTACACATAAACATAGGGATTCCCTTCTAATATCCCCGTACCGGCGCCGCTGGCCCGACAGCCCATCCTGGGCTTGTCTGACAGCTCCTCTCCCCCTTGCAGTGACAGCGGTGAGCCCGAGTGACAGCTCATGCCGAGGGATGCCTGACCCGCCCGTGGCCATCCGATGGTCCCACGGGGCTGCTGCGACACTTTACTTAGCAATCACTTAACCGGTTCCGCTGGCACACGGCTCCCGGAGCAGCAAGCGGCTCGCGTTTGGGTCAGCGATTACGCAAAGCGAGCCCGAGACAAGCTCCGGCGCTGGGCTCACACGGCGCCGGCCGCCCCCGGCCACCACGTGGAGAGCGGGGCGGTCCCGGCCGCGCTTCCCGAGGCCCCCGCAGCCCCGGCCTTACCTGCTGCTGGGCAGCCGGACTGAGGCAGTCGGCAGCCGCGTCCATGGCTCCCGCTGCCGCCGTCTGTCCCCGACGGGGCCCGCCCGGACGCGCCCGGCACGGCCCGGGGGCGGAGCGGGGAGCGGGCGGGGAGCGGGCGCTGCGCTCGCCGGCCGGGGCAGCACGGAGNAAGGGCCTCCTCGCCTCCTTTTTGTCCCCCAAGGGAGAGAAACAGCCCCAGAACATCCCAACAACTCGGGGGCACGCCCGCCCTCCCTCCGGGCTGCACATCCGCCAGATAACACCCAGGGCAGATGCTTATAAATATATATTCATATTCACTCCAAGTGGCCTCTGCATGGCAGAAACAAACCGCCCCACTGCTGTTAATTGCTGCAATTATATCGGTGCTGTGGATTGCGTTGTGTAGAGCCGAGCTTAAAACGAGCCATGCACGCTGGATGGGCTGGCGTTGGTTTTATTCTTTCAAAAATGGCATTACACGCTAAGGAATAATGAAAAAAAAAAAAAAAAAAACAACAAAAAAACCCCCAAAACATGTAACTAAAGTCTGACAGTACTGCAGAAGAGCAACCGGGAATAGCGGCTAGCCAAAAAATAAGGACACCCTGCATTTCAAAAGGCCTCTGGGGATGAGCTGGATGAGCCGAAGGCACAGAAGGATTAGAGGGCACAAGTGGTTTTAAGTAGCACTCAATGGGACGATACCCCAAGAACAATTGAAGGCACGGTCAGGGCAGATATCCCGGCTCCACGGAGATTAATGCCATCTGTTGATTCCACCGGATTTCACCCAAAGCATCTCTCGATTCCCCTTGACTTCACCCCAAGCTCGCACACTCATCCCTTCACAAAGGCCAGGGAGGAACCGCCAGGGCCAGGAGAGCTGCGAAGCTGAAGGAGCTCGTTTTACCCACTGCCATTCTTCAGCACAACAGCAGAGCACTCGGGGAGTCATCTCTTCCTGGCACGGGATTTTCCAAGGCAAGCCAAACAGGTTGCTCCTTAGCAACTCAGCCTGCACCCTCCTCCCCGGTCAGCGAGCCCAGGGAAGCCTCCACCCAGCGACTGAGCTCAGTTTTTCCATGAGCTGCCTGCCCAGGACAGGGAATCTGGCTGCTCAGGCTGGCAGAGCACACGCTGCCATGCTGCTGACAGTATTTTAGCTACTTTGGAAGCGCTGGCACTGTTTTACATTTGGGGACTCGCTGGCAGTCACTGGACCCAAGCCATGTCCCACTGTCCCTGGGAAGGCCAGTCATGGTTCCTCTAAATAGGAGGGATTAGGGATGTCTAACTTGCACCCTGCCCCTGGGAGAAACCCTGCTTAAGTCAGGCGAAGGTTTACAATTGTAAAACAGACTGGTTTTATGTAAATCATTGAACTACAGAACGGTTTGGGCTGGAAGGGACCTTACAGGGCATCCCATTCCACCCCCCTGCCATGGGCAGGGACACCTTCCCCTAGACCAGGCTGCTCCAAGCCCTGTCCAACCTGGCCTTGGGCACTTCCAGGGATCCAGGGGCAGCCACAGCTTCTCTGGGCAACCTGTGCCAGGGCCTCACCACCTTCACAGGGAAGAATTTCTTCCCAATATCCCATCTAACCCTGCCCTCTGGTAGTGGGAAGACATTCCCCCTTGTCCTGTCAGTCCCATACACCTTGTCAAAAGTCTCTGTCATTCCTATAACAATTCCTTTAAGCACTGAAAGGCTGCAATAAGATCTCCAAAGTCACATCTTTCATTAAACTCCAAAGCCACCAGATGAGCATACAAGTTATTTTTAACTTCTTTACCAGGTAAAGGACCCAACTTTGCTTTAACAAAATAAATCTGAACTGTCTCAAATCCACTCCAGCGTGTGCACAAATTAATAAATACTGTATGTTCCTGTGAAGCATCTGTAATTTAAATCTTCATTTAACAGTCACTTCATCCTCCAGCAGATCTGTCTCTTGTGAACAGCCCCAAATCCAAGAGGAGTTATGCCCTAATTCCCAGAGGCTGCTCAGCATGTAATGTTGGTGCTGGTAACATCATAATTTGGGGATTTCTGCAATGTTTGGTGCTCAGCTGTGAAGAAGACACTTCTGGACTATGGCAGCTTACCCCAAGGCAGCCAGGACCAGCCACTGGAGTTAATTCTTCAGGAAAAATACATATTGTCTTACATGCAGAAGTTTTAAAACAGAAGGGGAGTGATGTCAACTGTGTAAATCTGAAGCATCAGAACTACTCAGTGTGACAAATATCTTCATCTTAGCTTGAAACAGACGATTTGTTCTGGTTCTTGGTTAACAAGAATTAACCTCCCCATACATTCACTGGCAAATCTGTCCAGGTTTTGCATTGTCACTTGGAAAATACACTGAAAATACAAGTATTTCCTACACAAGGCATAAACTACTCCCCCAAACACACCTTTTCCTATTTACTTTCCAAACCAAGATGTTTGGTTTTATTTGGTTTACTTGAGGAAGCACTTCACACATATCCAGGGAAAAATTCAAACAAACAACTGTACTATAGACCTGCTGGGTCGGAACTGAAGGATCAAGAGGTCTTTTTAATGCTAGCAAACTTCCATTTTTCAGTAACACAGAGCTGACAGTGCTCTCAACACACACTTCAGCATTTTATAATTGATTTTATGTAAAGAAAGGCACGGAATTCCAATCAGGTCCTGACAAATCCCCTCAAAACTGCAGTGCCTATCTTGTCATAGCTCTCTCCTATTAAGAAAAATAGCCTCTTCTAAAACTGATATTTATTTATTCAGCACACAGTTCTTGTGTCCATGCATTTCCCATCTGAAATAGGATGCTGTGGAAGAGTGACATTAATTCCAGGACATATCTAAGCAGGAAGAATGTTCCCAGAGGAAATATGCATTGCACGTACTACAATGCTAAACTGAACTTAAGAAAAACAGGTAATGGGAGATTTAGAAGTGGGGGGAAAAAAGAGTCAGTAGACACTTCCAGAAACCTGATGGGATAACTGTGAGTTGGGTATGTCTAAGCAAAAATTTAAAAAAAAAAAAAAAGGAAATTTACTTCACTTAGGACAGCAGCTCTGATTCCAACGACACAGACTCCTTATCTCCCCGTGGGGAACACACCTCTCCTTTGCAAACACACACACACAGAATGCATGCCTGCACTCAGAACAATGCAGGCCTCCACAAATGCTGGCCCAAATCCTAGAAATCATCTTTGCAGAACTGCAGTTTACGCCTAACAGCCGAGGAGCTGTGCCAAAAGGAAGAGGGAAAGATCATCCAGTCATCCTCCAGGTATGTTAATATCACTGATAACTCAAATTCCAAGCAAGGCTGACCCCCAGCACAGCTGATGCTCGATTGCTTTTTATTTTGTCCTTAAGGCATGTTGTAGGTAGGTTAAGAGGCATGGAAGTAGAAATAAAGTAGTCAAAACCTTTAGAGACAGGTTTATAATGTGAAAAAACCTGCACCTTAGAGCAGTCTGGCTCAGCTTGGCCCACCTCAGTATTAATTCTTCAGCAATACAGCAGCCACTTCCCAACACTATCCATCACCAACATATATAACTCAGATTATATAATTTATATCTATTAAAAGGAAATTCTGTTGTGCATATCCTGCATTCTCTTCAAGTGGTATCACTTTTGGTGGGCTTGCTACTGTTGGATTATTGGTTGGACTTGATCTTTCCCAACCTCAATGATTCTATTACTCTTAGAATTTCAGTAATGTCCATATCATATTCACTCATGGCTTTCCAAACAGTGGCAGCAGAGAAAGAAAGTCTCATTGTGTGGGGAATAAAGCTAAAAAATACTTTATATTACAAGAAATATTTGGTTACTCTAGTTTTTGTTTTGGTTTTTTTTTTTTTAGTAAAGTTCATAGTGTTGTTCTTTGAATGCTGGAGAAAGCCAATAAAAACCTCAGGAGTGACACCCACTCGAAGTCAGACAGGAAAAGTGACATCTGTGCCTCATCACTTCATCATCCCTGCCTGCTGGGCCATCCTGGCACGCCTGGAGCTCAGCTGGCCAAGGGAACAAAACCTCCTTGTAGCCCGTCACCAGGCACTGGGACTGCAGCGCACGCAGCCAAGCGCTCCTTAGGAAAACAATGTCCGGTTTTCAGCACCGAAATCCCCTGCCAGGATCAACAGATTATCTTCTGTCCAGGCTGCATGGTGGCGCTGGGAGGAGGAGGAGGAGGAGGAGGAGGTGGAGGAAGGAAACTGCTGGGTCAGACACAAGTCAGACTGAGTCACGCTCCAGCAGGGAAGCTGGGAGGCTCTTGGGGACCCAATGGCATATTTGTCATTCAGCTTCAAAACAGTGATGCCATCAACATTTGGATATTAAAGCCTGACTGCTTCAGCTTCAGAAATATGAAATATGGGTGTATGAAAGCTTCAGAAATTGGAAATATGGGTGTATGAAAAGTTACGTGATCTTCCTGTTATAGCAGAGACAGATTCAGGAGTGGTTCCCGTAATAAAAATTCCTGTCCTAGTCTTAAGCTTTTCCATTCCTTTGCTTAGTAATGAAAAAAAAAAAAGATCAAATCAAAGGAAAAAAAAGTTTTGGTTGAGATCATCTCACAGAACCTGAGTGTACAGATATCTGTGAAAAAACAACAAAAATGATCCAGCAAGAGCCTTTTACTTGTTGAAAAGTGCTTCTCTGCTGGTGTATCCACAGCACAAGGTGTTGCCACCTCCCAGGCTCTACTTCCAACCTAATGAGATTAAAGAGTTGGAATTAACCATTTCCACCACAACCGTAAATTTTGTGAATTGAAAACCCAACAGTAATTCCAAAAAATTCCATACAAAAAGGCAGAGGTTCTGCACTTTATTCTACTCCCATCAGGGACATAAGGTGGGAAAAACCAGCATTTGCAAGCTCTGGGAGTGCCATAGTTAAGTCACTAAGCTTTCCAACTCAACATGCAAAAAAAAAAAAA
>WEKY01032091.1:127878-227083 GCA_013390045.1 Picathartes gymnocephalus
AAAAAAAAAAAAAGGAAAAAAAAAGACAAATCAAATTCACAGTAAAAATGAAGTCCAAAAAGTCAGACTTACAGCTGAACATCATTAGGGCTTCAACTCAAATATTTGACTGTATTCACTAGAGAGGATGAACTAGGATGGCATCCTAAATGTACAGGGATCACATCTTTACCTTAAGATCCTCTGCAAACACCAAGGAATCTAATTATCAAACATTTTAGCAAAAAAATCGACAGTTCCTTTTGAGGAGTATCCAATTTTCCCATACAAAGAGGGTAATAAGGATACCTGCACTGGAAACCTGACCAAAAGAGCTGTTATGGTGTTCCCCATGACCACCCTGAGTGGACCCTGAACCCATTTTCCTGGGTCAGGCTCATCCACACCCTGCAATCCTACAAGACTGAAGTTTGGTGGGAGATGAAGTGATGGATTTTTTTCATGGAAAGTTTTTCTTGCAAGGGCATTCCAAGAGTGATTTCCAATTTTGCTTTTAGGGTTTCTCAGAAGGCCAGAGTTTTGGTTTTCTGTTTTCCTTAATTCCCAAGCGCCAGGAGTGGGAACAGGCAGACGCTCTGCTCTGACATGCTGAGGGTGCTGCTGTGAGTTCTCTGTGTTTAAGTGATCAGCATTCTTGGTCCTCTTGCTTCACATTTTGAGCCAAAGACCGGGAAGGGGAGGAGGGAATGAGACCCACAACTAATGAAGGAATTTATAGACAAGCACTGTCCACTCTGGAGAAACATTTGCTGATGTGTTTGCCAGGAAACCCATCTTGGAGATATAACTTAGGCATGTGAGCAGAGGCTGGAAAGTCTTGTTGACACAGACCTTCCCCTCCCACAAAGGAGGAGAATGTTTATTCTGCAGTGAACAGCCTGTACAGCTCTACATAATGCAAGAGACAATTAAGGACTTGCATCCTACCTCGTAAATTATATTGCCATGGAGTCCCGAGGAGCTGCTGCTAAAAATACAACAATAAACAATATTTAGTCTAAACAATAACTGAGCTCCACCAGGAGTTTGCATGGATTACCAAAGCAAATCCTGCCACAAGGAATGGATCTTAAAACACCTCTTAAAACCAAGGTATCTTGTTATCATCTTGGCAGTGGTTTAGAGGCATTTATTATCTCAGTAAATGTTTTTGTTGGTGGGGTTTTGTTTGGTCTTTTTTTTCATAAGCACTGTAGCTCCATTCTCCAGCACCACTCTATATATAGAGAGCACCACTTCCACTGCTATTTAGCAATCAATCACTCGTCCTGTTTCCACTCCGAAAAAGCAAAACAGGGATGAAAGAGCAACTCCAGGATAGGATGTTGGCTGGCAGCTCCTCAGTTAGTATCAACTGACCACATTTACGTCACTTCTTCAATTGGCATTTTCTCCCTAAATAGCTCTCTGGTCAGTAGGTGGTTGCTCTCACCAGGGAAGAATTTGGATACTCCTCTACAGCTGTTACCCCCAAGAACAAATCCATATGTTTTCTACACCCTGGATAATACTGCAATCATGACTTTACATCAAGACTGTTAACTCATGGGAGTAGTTTTGGGGGAGTTAAATTGACTTTGGAAACAGCTGGATCACTCATACAAATAAATTAATCCATCAGAAATTATACCTAGAAGGAGAAAAATAAACAAAATGCACTGGCAGCATTAGCAAACATGGGCTGGAATTTCACAAGGAAAGCATAAAAATCTTCCCAGTGTTGTCTCCTGAAACAGTTATTTGCATCAAACTGCAGCCAGTGGTTTCTTCTACTTGTTTTACCCAACTTTTTTTTACAAAGAGAGAAGTTTCTCTTTTGCAGTGACCACTTTTAGTTCTCCCTCTGTGGCACCAGAAGTGTTTTGCAGCAACTGTTGTCCTCATCTAAAATTTAAATAAAACTGAACCTCAGAACACCCAAGTAGAATGGCTGTATTGCAGAGTGCTGCTGAAATACCATATTTCTGTTTGATTGCAGAACTGCCTCTGCAATTAAAGTCACTCAGAGTTTACAAATGAAACAGTTGAGTTGGATTTCAGACTTTTGGTGCTTGACTTCTCTTTGCAAGCAAAGCTCCAACCAGCATTTCCCACTGGGAACTCGTCCTCAGGCAGCAGCACGCAGCAGAAAGGCCCTTAATAAGGGAGCACACATGTAAAATTAATTCAGCCACTGGTACACATTACTGAAGAGCAAACACATTTGTCTTGACCATAAAGTAAAGCACAATAACCCCATTTGGAACCTTCAATAAACTGCAATTTTTCATCTGGTTCCTTTACAGCATAAACACAGGTTGGGGAAGGCTCTGGGGCTGGGTGGATGCCAACATCTTTTTGATGTATGGACATAAACAGAGGTTTTGTTCCTGACTGGTAAAAATATTTGAAGTATACATATGAAGCAAAATTCAGGGACTGCTACAAGCAATGTAATCT
Organism: Picathartes gymnocephalus; assembly: GCA_013390045.1. NCBI lineage: Eukaryota > Metazoa > Chordata > Aves > Passeriformes > Picathartidae > Picathartes > Picathartes gymnocephalus. The sequence continues at coordinate 130,318 of WEKY01032091.1, forward strand.
TTGGGGATCACCTTCTGGTCCCCACTGAACTGCAAATTTCATCTGAATAAAAGCTGGCAAATCCTGAACACAGCTCTGCACCTAGAACATATTAAAATGTAGATACAAACCCCAGCAACTGCTCAAAATAATGCTCACACTACCAGCCAAAAGAAAAGAAAATCACAAATTTTGAAGTAAAAGGTTGCTGATGCTGTTCTTGGGATTACCCAGTCTGTGACAAGAAATGATATAAAGCTCTAAGAAAAGGCATAAATAGAACACTAAGTTCTGCTTTTTTTTTTCTCAAGTCAAGTGCACCTGCTTCCTGGTTTAATCTCAGCCAAAATCCCACCTTTGCCTGCATCACAGAAAGAATAAATACATTTACAGGGAATTAATTATTGTCCAACAACAGCATGGGTCTCCACGGAAGCACAGATTTTGCATGCAGGCACATTAAAGATTGATTTATTCTTTTAAAGCCAAGTAAAATGAAGATCAAAAGCTTCAGGTAATACTGAATACTCTGCAAAGCTGAGATTTGATATCCATATTCCAGTTCCTGGACAGAAACAGTTCAACATGAGTTAAGTGATGGAAACAGCAGTGCTGAGACAAATCCTGTCATTATTGTGAAACGGTGTAATATTAGAAATTAGATCATGTGAACTGCTCTTGTTTCAGTGTCACACTGATGTGGGCCTTTCCCATTTTGCAAGAGGTCAGGACAATTTGTCTTTTAAGCTTCAGTGGGAAATTCCTGGAAGAGTTTCACGCCAAGAACTGGTCAGTGGAGTTGCACAGGTCTTTGCCATCAATTAGGAGCAATGAAGAAACCCACAGCACTTCAGTTTCTTGTCCAGAGGACAGAGATTATATGTCCAGAGCTTATCTGTCTCTCTGGAGGAAAACAAACATAAGCAGTATTTTTACATCTTCAGGCACAGCACATTAGACGTGGAGATTTTATGCCAACAGAGCCACTGAGAAATTACAAGAAAAAAAAAATCTTTCCCCCAGCTACAGCATTTGCATTTATTGGGGATACAGGAGAGTACATGGGAGAAAGAGCTCTTTGTTTGGGGTTTAATTTTCAGGAGCCATTCACTTAAGAAGGGCAACAGCCTGAGGAGTGCAAGTCAGAAGCGCTGACTACAGGAGAGGAGGTGTAAGAGGTTTTACTGCTGCCAGTACAGCATGAGTTGCCAAGTCTGCTCCAGCTGTGGAACTGGCTCATCTCTGCTCTGACAGAAAAGTAAACCCTACTAATATATTAACAGCACAACAGGATGAGTTCTTGGAAAAAACTAAATTTAAAAAGTGAATTAAATACTTTTACAGATTTAGTACCCTTGATATAAAAGAATGTTCTGATTTATAGAGGTACAAAGAAAAGCAAGTCTTCAGGTCATTGCCCCACCCAGTGTATCAGAGGAGAACCACTGATTAATTACTCCATCTAAACAGACCAAGAATGAACTCCAAGCTTGTTTGAACCGGCCTGAACCCCACAAGAGGGAGCAGCAATCAAGCAAATCAAGTAAATCAAGCAAAGCACACTTTTCTGTGTCCCTAAGGAGACATAATTTCCACCTCACAAAGCTGGACCCCTGAATTTCCAATATAAATGTTTAATTACATGGTTACTCAGTCATTGAGGATGTGGATGAAAATTATCATTAGAGGATAAGAGACCACAGTAGAGGGGACACACCTCTGTATTCCTACTGAGGACATGGTAATTCAGTCTTAAATTATCACCATTATCAGATACATTTCAACCACTTATGTGAAGAAGCAAACCAACAAAGCTGACAGGGGAGTGGGAATGTTTAGAATTTGTGTTAAGTCCCCAGATCCTCAAAATAACCCACAAATCCTAGCTAGCTTTATTTTGTCAGTAATTCCTGTTCTGCATCCTCACGCTCTGCTCATCTCCAATACTTTTGAAGAGCTCAAACAAAACCTACAGGGTTTTTTATTTAAATACCAACCAGCCTTTCAAAAGGTAAACAGCTTCCACATTCAGGCATCACTTCAACAGAAAAAAACACCATGAAGAGGTTTGAAAAGGTTCACAATATTATTTCCTGCAGGCTGCCACAACCTTGTGGCTCAGTGGAAGAGCAGGCAGCAATGTGCTGTGCTGACAGATGGTTTTTAAGTAGGAGCACCTCAGAGCCCCAAACAGAAGTTGAGGACTCAGCTAAATGCTGTTTTTTAGGGGCAGAACCTCCTGCATTGTTTTGTGTCCTACCTCCCAGGCTCAGTATTTTAGGGCTTATTAATGATTCACTGCCTTTTCTTAGTTAAGAGTGGGAATTGTGAAGAGAGACCCTTTAACTATAAATTATAATAGAGAGGGGAGACTGGTGGGAACGTTTTGACACAGGAATAGACTGAGACAGACTTTCTTCTTTTTGTACCTCTGGGCAATGTCAGGAGGGGCAACAGAGCACAGCTGAGCTCGGTCACTGACACAGGAACCACAGCTGAAACGCATCATTAGTTCTTCTGGCAGCTCCTGGAGGGTGCTTGGTCCTCTTCTCACCCCTCTGGTATTTTTTGTTGCTGCTCTCCTTTCCCAGGCTTCTCCCTCTGGGATCACCCACAGTGACCTCAACAGGTATTTCATTATATGCACATCCTACTGACTGACAAAGGGAGGAAAGAAGGAATCTGAATTGAATTGAAGCCATCATAAAAACCCCAAGGATTTTACATTCATCTGTAAAAATTCAACAAAGTGCCAATATCACAGACACAAAAAAAAAATAAAAAAAAAAAAGAGAACCCAAACCAAACGAGGCATTTTCACATGTTCTGGGTTCCTTTGGCAATAGACTTTGCACACATCAGTAACCCCAATCTAGACTTTAATAAAAGCTCTGCCTGCTCCCCTGATTTTTTAAAGCTCTCTGTTATGGATGCAGAAATACTTGGAGCTACAGACATCTAAACAACAAGTTTTAGAGGCACGTCTGCAAGAGAACAGAAGATTTATTGTAAATGATTCCAGAATATTAATGTCAAACATTAACCATCACAATGAAGTTTACTACTAAAGCTAGAGTAGGCTTTTAGGTTATATTAATAAAACAACTCACAATACATAAGAAGTTATACAAAGAATAATTTCCAGTATCTTCTCAGCTCTGAAAACAATTTCATGGAGAGTAGCACTTCTGGAAAGACTCCCAGCAACTTCTCCCAAGCTTTAATGATGCTCACAGCCTTGTCACCTGGCAGTCAAACAGCGTAAGAGTTTCGACCAACTAAAATTTGGAGAGAAGACCTCAAAGCCTTCCATATCACCAGAAGCAGTGATGCTTTAATAGGTAGCCAGTCTCCGTGGCACAACAGCACCAATTAAGCAGGAAAGTAACAGAGCTCCTTGAAACCTGAGATGCTGCCTGAAAGGGGGAAAAAAATCTCCTTGGGGTCACTGAGAATTCCTGGTGACCTTTTGCAAACGCAGATAAATCCCTGGGTTTGTCCCCGGTGAACTCCACCAGTGAACTCCACCTGTGCTCCCCAGGCAGGTCCAGGAGGATCCAGGGCACTTTATACAGTTGAGAAATTCTCCCGTGGTATGAGCAGTGAGCTGAGAAAAATGTACCCTTGCCAAGCCAATTCCAAAAAAAAATCAATCAGTGCAGACTCAAGGGCATGAGTGACAAGCTTATTCAGCTACTCACAGCAAACACCAGCAAGGGAAGCAGCACTACCTGACCACCTCAAATGACTCTTGAAGAGATGCAAGAATTGTTGCTGATCAAAATATTACCCAAAAAATTGCCTTAATAAATTTCGGATGGAGCTGCTGACAGCATCCAGCTACAAACTGATGTAACGAAACACTTTTCCATCTTTTAAGTCCAGCATAAATCTTTTGATAGGAGTGCATTTTTAAATACGCTACACCAAAGCAGCACATATTACTTAGGGAGTAAAAGCTGCTAAGGACCCTAAGTGTGTAAATATAGCATGCAGCTTGGATTTGCTCCATCCACAAGGAGCTGAGAAACCCTACTTTCACCTCCCAAAAGCATTTAACACTACTTTAAATCTAGCCAATGCTGAGGAACAGACTTGTGAGCTATTTATACACAGAGATAAAGGTGCCAAAAAAAGTTTAAAAAAAAAAACCTCTTGAGGTCACCAAGCCTCATTCTACCTAGGAGATGCAGTTTTCCTGCTATTCAGCCACTTCATACAGCTTCTAGCAGAGAATAAAGTAAAAAAGGGAACTCTTTCTCTGAAAAACAGGTTTAAGTGAAGACAGAAGCTTGAAGTGCTGAGGATTGGGCCTGCATATGAATGCATCCAGCTTACACCATACATTAGCTACCAGCAGGTTTAAGTTTTCCTCTGAATAAAACATGTGGAGCTGCAGATTTCACACCATTACTCAATTAATGAAACTGTCACTTCAGTGGGCAGCAATATCACAAAATCAGTCACTGCTCCATTCATACAGCGGGAAAAGGCTGTGGAGTTCTACTGTTATTAACCTGACAGGGATTTCGAAATCCTGGCTATGCCAAGGTTATCAGGAAACCACCTTGAACATTCAGAGGACACTCCCCAGTGAAGTTAATGGCTCTACAAGAGCTGCAGTCAGCAAAGTCTGCTTCACTGCAAGCTTGTAGTACAGAGCCTGGAAACGCCATTGGAGTGTGTAACTGCAGCTTATGCAAATCCATAGAGCAGGCCTGGGAAAAGCAAGGCTAAGTCCCTTCAAACGGGAGAAGCCCTGCACAAATCCAGCTGTATACTAGGAATAAGCATAATAAACAGCCCAAGTTTTTATAAAAATGCCTTTGTAACTGTTGTGCTGCAAAAACTGCTTGGAAATGCTCACACACTTAGAAGAGTACCTACCACACCACACTACACTTGCTAAGATGCTGCAGCTCACATCCCAGCACAAGGAAAAGTTATACACAAGAATAGGTCACGGTGCAATCCATAGCAAAGGCCCATCTAGCATCTAGAAATTAGGATGTGAGAGAATATTGCTAAGCGTCATTATTTTTTAAAACTTTCCACCATACTATTATCAGAAAAACTGATCCACATAATATTCAAGAGACAAGTAAGCGTAGAGTATCATCCCAAGGAAACTTTACCTACAAAGATACACCTGAAACAGCTCTTTAGCTATGCAAGAAAAACTAAATTGACTGCTTTTTGAAGAATTTAAGCAATGTACAATTCAGGAGGAATGAGTCACTTCACATTAAGCACATATCAGCATTTGCTTTATGGCAGACTGAAAGCTGAGCACTGATACTGACAACTGGGTAAGCAGCAGCAGGACAGGTCCCCTGCCCAGCTTCCATTCCTCACTGGCCCGTTCTCCCACTAAAATTAGGAATAAATCTCCTCCAAACATCGCCTTGAGGGGTGGGAGGGAAGGATGCCTCTGCTCTCTGGCATTTCCAGCAGGAGCAGGGATGTGCAGCGGTTTCAGTGGGGAACACCCCCAAAATTCCATCATTAAGGAATGCCTTGGGGATGCAGGCCTGCCTGCTGGCCACTGCAGCTTCTCTCCAGGGCCCTGGCAGCTGGCCCAGCAGCTCGCTCAGCCGCTGTCCCACTTCCCGACAGCAGGCACTGAATCCCAGCCCGGTGTCTCCCCATGGGCACTGACAGGGTTTCACTCCCGCATCAGACACGAGACCCTGCTGAGCTTATCTCAGGCAGCAAAACAAACACTGGCTCTGCAGAATCCTGTCCAGGCCCGGCTTGGGAGGTGCCACTTCCGAGTTCAGCGGAGAGCCCAGCTGCCCGACTGCCCAGTGCAAGGGACACAGTGCACACACGCTGATGCTTTAAAAGTCTGCCTCTCCTGGGCCACTTTTGAATCATTTTTCATGATCTGACCTCCTCTGACTGATTCTCCCACTAAAAACACAACCAGGATGATTCATTTTCAGGGACTGATACAAAATTGCCCTTCGTTTGTTTTCAACGGGTGTATCACCTTTGGCGATAAATTATCCACCTTAAATGTAACAGAACATTGTTGCAGATAGGTTGCATTATTTACTCTTCACAAATAAGTATTTTTCAACTCTTTTTTATAAAATGTCCTTTTAAATGTTGATGTTTTGGTGACATTCAGCTGAGATCAGAACTTGCCTGTCTAAATATTTGACTACATAAGGGTTCTAGCTGTGATGGACAATGCAAGTGTAACAGTGATACCATTACAGGGTCAGCAGTACCTGATTTATCTGGCCAATACCATCACCCATATAAAATACCACTCAGTTGATCATTAAACATGGAGTTTGCTCTATAATAGATGTTTCACATGGCTTAGCTTTTGTTCTCAAAATGGCACATAATTAGCAAAGTAGGTGACAGGTTTAGTGTGCTACTCCTAGGATACATTCCTCTCTTTCATGCAGATTCCCGTGGCTTAAATATATTCTGGAAAAGGAAAGCTTTATCACAGTCACTGTAAAGTCATATACTCCCACCTCCTCACAGCAAAACATTGCACAGCTTTCATTCCAGCCACCTCTTTTATGAGGGAATTTAAGTGTTTATCGTATTTCCCTCTTTGTGCAGTTATTTTATTAGTCCTGTAAATTCCACAGAACTGTACTGCTGGGAGTACTGATCATTCTCACTGGATCTATTCGAGCATTTAAATCTTGCTGTGACATTGCACCAATTGCAATAACAACCATTCCTCCAAGCCAAGGTGAAGGGGGTTTTTTTCCCCTGAAGATGTTCAGGATCGAGCCTCGGCCACGTTCTTCCACCAATTCCCCTGCAGCAGTAAGAACCCTAAATAGGCCGATTATCACCAATCCCTTAAAAACCTCTCTCCAGAGGGTGCCCACAGAGGCAGCTGCGCAACCTGAATATTCACTTTGGCATTTACAGGAGGAATTCACACGTTTCTCCCGTGCTGAATCCGTAACTCCTGCACTATTCCCATTCTGCAAGCACGGCTTGATCCGATCTCCTTAGGGAATTAATGCCCGGAGCAGGCACGGCAGCTGCCACCCATCCCGTTTGTCCGGGAACAGCGACAGCTCCGGCCTCAGCCACGAGGATCCGAGCGACAGGGGACAGATGGCACCGGCGCTGCTCCACAAATCTGCTGCTCCAAGGCATCGGGCCGGCCTGGCTCGGACCGCGGGGGGATGCCAAGGGATACTCTGAGAGTTCCCTTTGTTTAGCCCAGCAGCGGCGGCACCTCTGAACAAATCGCCCATTCCTTCTTGTCGAGCCATAGCCTGGCCCTGAAAAAAATCACAGGAAATCAGTGATTTCCCTGCTCATCCCCCTGTGGCGTCTCAGTGCAGAAAGGAAAAAAAAAAAAAAAAAAGGAGAACTGGCCATTTTTCATCACGTTCACGCTGTGAAGTCTCCCCATGACAACGCAGCTGATTTGCACAAGCACTATTTCAGTCGCTAACAAAAGAAATGAAGGATAGGGAACAAAGGGAAAATTGAGTAAGAAAGGGGGGGAAAGCAGCACCCTAGTGCTGGAAATATGATTCAAGTGTTAAAAAATGGAATCTGACTTACAAAGGGTATTAAACTGGCGACAACTGTGCTCTTTCACTTGTGCAAAAGATGGTTCTGGCACAGGGGGAAGAAATGAGACCTGGAAATCCTGTTTGTTATAAAATCTAAGGCCTGATCTAGCTGTGAGACTAACAAGGAGAAAACGAATTTAAGTGCTGACCTGTAGTTCTAAAATTAGTTTCATTAAATGCATTTACTACGAGCAAATGCCTTTCTGATGACAGGAAAGCCAGGAAAGGACTCCAGAAAGCTGTGTGTTCCTCAGACCACACATCACCCTCCAAAACTAGATTCTTGCCTGTCTGGTAGGTAGCAATGCTCTTTATAAATATAATTATTAGTAGGTTTTTATGGGCTTTCTATGTTGTCTTAACATGACCAGTAGTTAAGATCCCACCTTTGCAGCCCCCAGTGTCAAAAAGCACCAGCACTGTTCTGAATCCAACAGAGCTGCCCATAGCCTTTACAAAAAGAACAAATGTTCAAGTGTTCACACAGAGCCATAGTTCTGCTAAATATAAGTGGAATATTATATTCCTGATCTTAAAGAAGCATCAGAATTGACAGTATGTGACCACGTTTTTTCTAGCACACAAGCTGTATAAAAATAGTCTTTTCTCCTCAAACCAAGACTTTTATGCCTCACAGTAACATTTAAACCCTTTGTGCTACAGGGGCGTTTCATCGTGAATTTAGCACAGTTCTCGGGCTTTTTTTATCCCCCAAACGTGTTCACTAAAGCACTCAAAGACCACTCCATTAGATTCACACTGCACTTCCCCCAGGCATTTTCAATCCCAGCTTCCCAAGCAATGGTCCATCTAAACATCACTGGGCTTTCTAGGAAGCCATTTCCAAGAGAAACTGAAATACAAAAATTTATTGAGAAGTTCCTATTTTTCATTACTTTAAAATAAAACCATCAATTCTCTTCTTGTCACCACCACCACCAACCATTGCTCAGACGGGAAATGAGAATCAACCTTTCGAATATGAACCTTTTTCCTCAGATACTCCCAAGCAGGTGTGCAGTTTCGTGGATGCAAACCTACAGGAGTCATTTCCTTCAAGCATTCAGAGAACACAAGATCAGGACCTGTGCAATGTACACATTAGCCCTGATGTGACAAAGCCACAGTGCAGGGAGACAGTGAGCCTAAAAATCCCACTCAAAGGTCTCCAAGTTGAGCCTTAACTGCATAACCATTTTTTAACCATGTTAAAAAAATGCAAACAACTACAGAGATGGGGTTTTTAAGCCACTGAGAACTAGATAGTCAAGAAAACGTTTTCACAGATCTGAGCCTTAGGCTTTTGATTTCAAATTCACTGGTAGCTGATAGGTTTCAAAGTGTTCATGCTGCTCCAGAGGACCTTAGGGACTAAGTGATCTTAAGTAAAATGTTACTAAGCTTTGTTAACACACAGGTATTTACTGAATATTGCATTTAAAAATCAGCAGTGTATTGATTTTTTCCAAATCTAGACTTAAGCCAACATCAACAACAGCCTATGCAAAAATCTGAAATACCCATCAGCTACACCATTAGTAAAGCAGGGCCTGTAATTGTTTTAGTTTTGCAATTTTTAAAATTTAACATTTTAGCAAATTCAACCAGACGGGAACCTTGGCACATGATACAGTGAATTTCTAACCCAGTTCTCCAGCAAAATCCTGGTTAATCCAGTCACAATCCCTTTATTCTCACCCTGTGTTTAGCATTAGTTTTTATTTTTGCCAACTGACACTTTGTTCATACACCTGAGCAGAATGTTTATTAGAAACAGAAAAAGGACTAGTTCATAAAAACAACCAACTAAAGTCACCCCCACCGTCTAAGAATCCATGAGATCCACAGCCCTGGGAGCAATGGAAGAAGTTCAGCCCTACAGAGCTGAATCTATACGGGCTAAATTCTTCATGAACACTTGATTTCACCTGAAAGAAATGTTTTTATTCCCAGCTTCAGGGCTGGAAGCAATGAAAGTCACACATGTTGTAAACAACTGCCTGCAGACACAGCAATGAATTCCTGCTTCCACCAGGAGAACAAGAGCGTCCATCTAAACTTCACGTCCTTTGAACAGAAACAAGACTCAGCCACACCAGACACAGACAGCTCAACTGAACACAAGGGGTTTGTGGTTAAAAATCTAGGAATGAACATCCTGCATTCTGATGATTAAGATATTGAAGTCATGTTTAACCTTTAACTGAACAAATGCCTCAGGAACAGGACCAAGACAGCTACAGTATCCTGAATTTTAGCACCTTCTTAGCAATGCTGATCAGAGGAAGCCGTAAAATACTCTCCCTTTCTTCCTTCCACAGGATTTGTAGGGACGAGGTGGTATTAACTTTTCATTAGCAGGAAAAGCACTGAGAGTGCTCCCAAATCTGCCTGGGAGACTAAGATTACTGAGTGCAGAGATTGCTGTGTGCAGTTTTGGGCACCACAATATAAGAAGGATAGAAAGTTATTAGAAAGTGTCTAAAGGAGGCACCAAGAAGCCTCCACCAGCAAACCATCCCCAGATTAACAGTGGAGTTTATTTTCTCCATCTCTTCCATCCTAATTTTTATCACAGGCATCCAATTGCAACAGCAATTCCTTATCAATACAGACCTGACAGCTGCAGATGAGAGTTTACAGATCCCACCAGTGACAGCCTAAGGCATTAATTCCCTTCCACAGTGTCATTTTAAGATTATTAAAAGTGCTCAGGTGACTAATTCATGCATTCAGGCAGTCACAGATTAAGTCAGGAACTCTCTGTGTCAATGCTGCAACCTAAGGAGAAGCAAGTGGAACACAAAGAGCGAAAAAGCAACGTAAATTACCTAATTTGGCACACTTTTGGTTGCAAAATGTCAGCTGCTAGAAGTTGTTCAAGCCCTCAGACAAACATTTCCTCTGAAATACTACTTAGGAACTGTCATCTCGCTGCCAGCACTGCCTTGCTCATTTCCAGAAATCTGCCTAAAACCTGGATGTTTGTGTTCAGAGAATTGTTACTAATTTAAGAAGTCCCCGCCTAGTGCCTCAAACAGACTAATTCTTTTAATTTCTAATGTGCTAGCAACAGAAGAGCTATTTTTCCATGGGCTCAGATATTTATACAGCCTTATTTTTGGTGTGGTGAGCTGTTTCAGGATTTATATGCAACCTATGGCAGAGGAAAAGGAAAATATGCTGCACCATATATTCCCACTAAGCCAGCTATGGCTTTGGATGCCATCCTTCATATATTTAGATTCAGGCAAAAGCAACTTTACCTGAGTAAGCTGAGGCTAAAAATAGTGTCATTTAAGTCTTATTAACAAATCTAACAGTTATTTTTATTCTTTCTGTTTTGATTCTGCTTCCTTATTTCTGTTTTAAGAGAAGTTCTTTGATTTCAGATGGAATTAGCCTTAAAATAATCCCACTCTGTATTTCCTTTCTCACATTTGTCTTGGCAAGAGATTGAAGGACAGGGCATCGAGTTTCTACACCAATATCTGACTAACATCAGAGATTCCAGAAACAAAATCACTTTCCACAGCAGGAAAATCCCAAATGGTAAGCCACTATCATCATGACTTTTGGAGGGGAGGGGAGGGAAAAAAGGAAAAAACTAAAACCAAACGACAACAAAACCCCAGGGATTTAACTACAAAAAAAATTTTGCAGATTATGAGCTCATTTTCATATCCAGCTTTCATGTGCAACCTGATAGACTGGACAACTCACGGCATCCGTAGTGCATCCACAGGGCTCATGAGCTGCTCTCTGCGATGGACTGAGCTCCGCGCACATGGAGTTCATTAAAATAAGCACTGTGGCAAAAAGGAAACCATTCACACGAGAGCAGAGGGCTGCAGCTGTCGACCAACTCCAAATAACTCCCATAACTCCCTCATGTAACACAGCCCTTCCTTATTTGTGCCTCCCTGCCTGGGAATGACTCCAGGGAAGATTCTCACCCTTCCCATCCAATAGGAAAAAGGGTAAGGGGAGCAGATCAGGTTCAAGCTCAACTTACCTTTCAAGACTTCAAAAATCCAAGCAGAGATTGGTGATAATAGTGTAGACCAGTCTTAAATTACTCAATATAATTATTAATTTTGATGCACAAGGTGTATAAATAATATTATCTCCTCAAACCAGAAGTATCAACAAAATCCTTGCCAGACAGCTGACACTTTCTCTGTGAGGTCTTGTTTGTAAATCACAGCTCTGCTAGGGCCTATTAGTCCTCACCAACACAGCCACTTAATCTTTATTTCCCTAACATGTAATTTCCCTTAATTATATTTGGAGAATATTTATAAGGTTATTAAAGTTAATTATAAGACTCAGAGAGGTCTTTTGCCATAATTACCAGTGCAAATCAAAGCTCTGAGTAATTTTTTGAGGGTTTGTTTTTTTATTTTTGTGGTTATTTTTTTAAAGAATCAATTTGATCATCTGTAATTCTGAACTGCTCAAGATGATGGAACTGCTTCACCCAGTATAATGAGCAGCTGAAACTGGTAAATATGAATATGTCTTTGTGGACAAGCTTTAGCATCCAACTGTAAGTCTGCAACAGACCTCTCAAAATTCACTTGGAGATATGAAATGGGCTTTTGAGGAAGCGTTGAAAAGAACTGATACCCTTCTCTTAAGCTTTTACATAAATCTTTTTACTTCCACACCTGTTTGGAAAGCCATGCTTCATACATTTTAGACTCAGGGATATATTTAGGCTCAGACCTCTACTGGTATTTTGCAGCAATTGGGAAATCTAGTTTTTAGGTAAGGGGTGACACCTGAATGACTGCGAGCATCAGGGGGAAACGTCACAATGGGAAAAGCAGACACTGCCACCTTTGAGGAGGAGAAACGGGGTGTCTTGGAGCTGCCAAGGTGGGAGCCCACTGGGGGGTCTCCAACAGAGGCTGCTTCAGTTGTAGTTGTCACACAGAGATTTCCTGTCCCTCAGACTCCACTCTCACAGCCCATATGGGAACGATAATATTGCATCTGCAGAGCAGGGACATGTCTTCATAGAACCCTGCACAGAATCTGAGAGGCAACAAGTGTGACAAGTCCCTCCCCTTTTAGGTGTGCCAGCTCTTCAGCTTTCAGCTGTCATCTTCAATGTCTTTTTTGACAAAAGCTCTGGCTTCAGATGGCAAGTGATCACAGCGTAATCTTGTAAAAGAAATGAGCTCAGCTTTCAGCCTCCCTGCATGGGAGAAAACCCGAGGCACAGTAAGAGTGCAAAGCTCTAAACGAGTTTTTTTTCACTGTTTTACCAAGAATTTTTACCAGAAGTAGGTGAACATGAGCATTCCCAGCCCATTCAGAGATGTCATTTATTGCCCCTTTGCTTGCACACACTTCACACACTCCTGAACTTGACCAGGATACTTTTCTACCTCTTCTCAAAAAGTTCTTTGAGGCTCCTGCTAAGCAATCATGGTCTAAAGCTTCTGCAGCTGGCTTAAGAGAAGAGCCAGGATGCCAAAAATCTTGGATGTAAAGAAGTGACTCCAGTCCAAATGCAGTGATAAAAGGTGCACTATATACAAAAGCAGCCAGAATCTCTTGGCTTGTCCTGTCTATTCTTTCACCTCATTCATAAATCCTACTGATTCTCTTCTCCAGGATTAAATATTTAAAGTTGTATAGTTTGAACTTGCAAAACTTGGGGACACACATACACAACTACTCAGATTTGCACTGGAAAAGAAAGACGTATTAGAGGAGAAGAACTGCCAAGCACAAAAGCTCATTTTCTTTAGATTTTACTAATAAATCAGTACTGCTTTTAATTACATCCCTGTCTTCTGGAAGTATCCTAAGACAACATCCACTGAAAGAGGGAGCTTATACTCACAGAAAGTAGGTCCAGTGCAATTTCTGCTGAACTCAGGCTGTGGTTTCTGAAGTGCAATTCCACCCAATGTAATCACTTTATAACAGATTTCAGATGCTAGAGACCAGCACTAGATTAAAACCATCCTGACACAGAGATAGTGAAGGGACATCAACATCAAGGTTAACCTTCCAGTCAATTCATCTCAATAATCCTTCAATTCTGGCTTCCTACCTTGCCAAAGCCAGGCAGAAAAAGACAAGCCTTCTTCAAGAAACAAAAAAAAAGTATTTCCTGCAATGGTTTCACTAACACCCAAGATGCTGAATCCAAAAAAAGCTGCCAACGACCTCTAATCTGTTTCGGAATGGAATTGAAAGTTAGCCAGCAAGCAGAAAAGCTCTGTGACACCTGAACCAGAGAGACTGAACCAGTTCACACTCTGACCTACTTCAGCCTAGGTAACTGCTCAGTACATTTCCAGTGCTGAGGGAAAATCCAAACTCCAAAGGAAAAAAATAAAGGAAACGACAGCAGTTTTCCTGCACCATGCACTCCCAGAGAAGTTATTATTTTTCTTCTTCTCAGGGGTTAACTTTGCAATTTGGATGCAAATGTCAAAGTCAGCAGCAGGGAGGGGAAGAAGACCGAACCTTAGGGTGACACCATTCCAGAGCCAGCATTGCTTCACCTCTCCAACAACAGGAAAAGTGAGGGAAGCAGCTGCTTGGGAATTAAGGGAAGGAGATAAAGATGCACCATAACAGGGTTCTGCTCTCATTCTTTACTGGTGTCCTGGATGAACACACAGGATCATGTCCCCTCCCTTAATTATGGCACAACTTCCAAGCAGCTGGTACAATCAACACCAACATTTGTTTTCAAAGATATTTTAAGGTATAAGATACCTCTCCTTTTTCTCCTCCCCTTTTTTTTCCCCCCACAATCAATTTATTTTCCCTTTTTTCCTCTTTTGAATAAGTGTCACGGTTGCGCAACATGGCATTTGAGAGATTTTCCCAGAGTTCTCTGCCAGGCTCACTCTGCTCTCGGTTTGAATCCATGTCCAAGTGAGGGCAGCTCACTCTACATTTCCATTCCAGCCATAACCCTTTCCCCTGGAATTTCCAGCTATGGTAGAAAAAGCCACCAGACAACAAAACAAACTACACTCTTGTTTTCTGCACTTCACTTAAGAGTAACCAAAAAGAAGACTGAAACTTTTAGATTTGATGAGCTTGGAACATTCCATAATGGAGACAGCTGATGCCAGCATGGGATGCATGAAAGTGAGAAAGCAGAACACTATCTTCTAAAAGCAGCAACATTAAATGGCATTCAAGCAAAACAAATGCAGAGCGCTTTGACATCTGACTACTGCAGCATTCAGTGGCATTACCATAATTTTCTCTCATGCCCCTGAACTAGCCCATTTCTAAAATAAGCACTGACTGACAAACTTCTAGGAAGCTGTGTGTGTGGGTTTGGGGTTTGGGTTTTTTTTTGTCTTGGGATTTCATTTTTATGCAGCATAATCTTACAGCACAAGCAACCAAGCAGGATGAGGAGATAAACCAACATAGTGAAAATTCCTTGCTGTGCTCACATCCAGCCCTCACTTTGGATATCTTTTATTTAAGAGAGACCTTTATGCTGAAAGTTTCATTTCATTTATTTTTTATGGGAAAAAAATGAGGATTTCTAGCCGTATAATCTTTCAAGGGACTCCATCTTCAATAAAACTTGGGAAAAAACAAGGATACTTTGAAGCCAACATCTCTATTGATTGAGTTGCAGGGTGTCACACAGGGCAGTGGCACAGCCAGGCCCCTGAATGAACTCCTTTCAAGAACCACGGAGCTGCAGCATCTCATTAATGAAACAACACTCAGGAGCAAGATTCATGCATAAATAATTATTCCTGCTTCTAAGAGATTAAAAAAAAAAAAAAAAGAAAGTTTTAATTCAGCAGAGTTAAGACCAGCAGCTGATAAGTAAGAGCACAGAAGTTGGCCAAGAGCCACCATTTTAGGGAATAAAAATATTTATTGCCAACTCCCACCCTGCCTAAGTATTTTCATGTACTATAAAAACAGGACTGGCTTTAAAACTATTGTGCAAGAAAAGCTGTATCAAATAGATAACTGAGCATAGAAGATTATCAACTAGGTCCATTATGTTAGATTAAAAAATCTCATTTCTGTACCTCCCAAGGTTTTCCCTGCACAATCAGGTCACACTTCACAAAGAACTCCCTGAAACACTACAGAGTTGGAAATTAAATCCATTTATACAACTGTACTAGTTTGGCAGCATTGGGATGAATATTTCATCTCACGTATCCAATGCCTGCTTTCCTGTTGTACAACTGAGGCAAAAGCAAAGTGAAGAGTGTGACAATAAATAAATAAATCAATCAATAAATCAGATAACTACTTTATTATCCATTTTGAAAGCACGTATAATATTCTGAAGGAAACAATTCAATGTATGACGTTAATTATCTGCATTTTCCTTATTTGCCAGGGCACACCTTCCCTCTTTTTCCCGGTCTTCATCAGCCAGCAAATCCAGCCAGAGCAATCACTTACTGCATCTCAGATGGAATTGTGTCAAGCTTAGCACATTAAAGAGAGTACTAAATGTGTGTTGCTTCTATATATAAACTGCCTGTCTGGTGCACAGTATGTCTGAATTATACAGCCCACCTGGCACCGGATCCAAGTTCTCCTGGATGAGGGGAAAAAAAAAAAAAAGTCCCCCTTTGGAGTTATTTTCAAAGCACCAAAGCACCCCATAATACTCTCAAGGAGCAAGGGCACACACCGTCTTTGAAAAAAAGCCATCACACCTACCACTTACACTTCATTATTGAGTTTCTTTAAGTTAGCAAAGCCTTTCATAAAGAACGTCATCCAAAGCAGTAGAAAAAGAAGTAAAGATTTGAGGTTAGGAGGATTCAGACAAAATCCTGCAGGAGTGACAAAGCTGTACCACTGCTACTACTGGACCTTAACAGCTGCTCCTCTGCTCCCTACCAGCCTCACACCTTTCCCCCAGGTGGCCTCTCCGTTTTCTTCCCCTCTGCCTCCCCATCCTTTCTTTTTTAAATATTAAAAATACATCCAAGAAACCATCATGCATTTGTTCACAGAAGAGTGTGTTTTATCCCACACAGAAATAAAAATACCTAAGGTTTTCAGCAGTAGCACAAGACAGGTATGACATAGGTATAACACAGCTACCCTTGATCAAATTTATAAATCTCTGCAGGCTTTCCCAAGGTGACACTCAGATTTTTGGCTGCTAGGCAGGATTTCCTGCCGTGCCCATGGTGGAAGATCGTGGAACTTCCAGAAGTTTACTGTCAAAAACGCAAGGGAAATGAATGTCTAATGACCACTGAAGGATTTTTAACCTGTCCAATTCCCAGAACTCTTGTTCTCTGCTTCAGCACGTGTCTCTCCAGCATTTGGGCAGCACTGCCTGCTCAGCACAGCCTCACTCCTCATCTCAGGCTTCTTTTAAACACACAGCATTTATTTTAAAGAAATCACTTGACTGTGACCAGGCCGCATAATCAAACCAGGCTACATGGACCCCACACTAACAGCACTATCTAAACTGTTAGGAAGTCAAAATTATTATTATTATTTTATCTGTGCTAAGCTCTCATGGCAACAGTTTTGATCCTCAACCACATAGCTCATTGACAGAAGGAAAAAAATCAGTGTGTTGGAACACTCTCACGGTAAGGCAGATGTCCAGATCCTACTTCCAAAATTTAATACAAAAATGTCCAAACAAGGGATCATGCTGTAGAAGCCACACAAAAATGTGGATACTCAATACTGTTTGAGCACACTTTAAAAAAAAAAGTAAGTCCAAGACAACTTTTTAGTAGTGAAAAAGGTTTCATATGCACTGAGTGCCATTTTCCTTTCCCAGCCGGGTATCTGAAAATAGATATTCTCCTTTTTCCTCATTTAAGAGACTTTTGCCCTGGAAAGGATTGACCTAAAATTCAAGATATTTAAAAAACAAATTACTATTTAGAGTTAAGTACTTTAATAAGTGGGAGTTCTAAACAGAAACTTTATCAAGTATAAAATCAGAACAAAGGCTTCCATCTTCTTTTACACAGCACTTTCATTTCAAAAAGTGTTAAATACCTACAACTACATACATCTAATAGACAAAAGTTTTTCCTCGTGCCTAATTTCTCTCACAAAAAGGCAAGGAGACAAAACCTCTTCAAATAATTAATAATAATAATAAATCCTTAAAGGCACATCCCTACCTGACCTGAAGCAAATATAAGCCAAAACAAATTTTTCCATGCAAACATTAAGATTCAAAACAGGAGATGACCTTTAGTGCACTCTTCCACGAGTGGAATGTTCTCATCCACAAGCAGATTTAATTAAATTTAGCTCTTTAGACTGATTAGAGTTAATAAAGCAATTTTTTAATAGACCGTTTTATTATGTTTACAATGCGCTGTTTTGTTGGATATTGTGCAACAGTTACAAGCTTCAAGGCACTGTTTTTTCACCCTCTTCAGCTGCACTGATTTTATATGAAATCTAAAAGAAGGGCCCAGAGTCATCATAACCACTGGAGAAGATCAGAATTGCAGTATATAAATTATATTGCATGAGGGACCCTACAAGAGATGTCACATGGGGTTACTGTTTGAATTTTATATATAAAACAAACCATGTTTCAAATTCACCATACACAAGAGAAACTCCTGTAAAAATAAAAAAAATTCACCACATACAAGGGAATTATTGTAAAAATTGTGATTTTTCATTCCCCTCACCATTACACACTTCTGTTAAGCACTGGACCACTTCTCTGTGTAACAAGTGTTTGGAGGGATCCAGGTGGGAAAGAGTTTCATGGAATTCTTCAAACAGTACCACCTTCCTACAGAGGGACTGAACTTCTGATTAATTTAGATATTCTGCTATAAGAAATAGCCCACAGCTCTCCCTCAGGCTACCCACATTCTCAAGGGAAAGCCAGAATACTTCAAATACAGGCTGAAATTCTCCATTTGTAACATCCACCAAGGGAATGCCAAAACCTGCTTGAGCAAATCCGATATAAGGGAAAGTGTCCAAATCCAGAGAAACCACCTTAAAAAGGCCTGACTTTTCTTGTTAGTACAGCTGGATGCTGCAGAGGATGGATAACAGCTTCCACTACACTGTGCTGTACTGGATTTTCTGTCCTTCAAGCACAAATATCAAACTTCAAACATTTAGCAATGGCACTGAAACCACGGCTCTCCAGGAGAAGAGCCAAGTCCTACACTCAGTTTGCAGAAAAAGCACACAGAGGATATTTCACAGGGAACACGTTTTTTAAAAATTCACACTTTTCCGGCAATTTTAAGAGGCCTGTCAAAAAGTAAATTAAAAAAAAAAAAAAGAAAAGAAAAAAAATGCACTGTCCTCTATATCTCACTACTGCAACCAGCTCAAAAATTTGTTATCTGTGAGATGCTCTTACCTGGGCGGCACACAGGAGTTACCCGCTCATGCTGCTATCATTCCACAACCCTCTCCCTCCTGGAAAGAGGAATTCCCCGAGAGAGAGCCAGGACATGTCAAGACAACTTGCCCAGAGTTCAGCGATGGCGTTGAACCACCCTTCAGCTGCGATTAGGGCTAAAAAAACAGCATTGTTTGAGAAACGATTGGACAGCTTTTGCGTGGGGGTGGGACGGGATTACTGCCTCCAAACTGGGTCTGAGCAGTAATGGATTACCTGGAGAATCTGTGTCCTAACCCTCACTAACAAATTAATTCAGTTTGAAATGTGCGACGGGGCCACACACACCTTGTCTAGGGGTACAGCAAGAGTGACCTTCACAGCTATTTTGCTGGAATTCTGGAAATCGCAGAATGCCACTTGGAACGCATCAACAGCACAGGGCAGCTCGCCCTGGGGCAGCTCCTTCCTTTGCCTGCTCCGTTTTTCCCCAACAGCCATTAGCACCCGGTAGATACAATTATAAATTGTATCCTCAGTCACACAATCTATTTAACACTGGAATTGTGCCGACCTGGAAGTTTAAGGTCAGGAGCAGCTGTGTTTGCAAAAGGGCAAAGTAACAAGAAGTGGTGAGAGAACAGGATAGGCCAGCAGCAAAAGCTTAGCCCTTGGAAAATCACATTCTATTAGAGGAAATTACAATGAAACTCCAATTCCCTTAAGGTTTTCTACCAATTCTTGAGGTGCAGCAAGGAATCTTAGAAATGTTATTCCCAAGGGGTTTATATCTGATCACTGTTCTCACAGAGCATCCAAGACTTTTTTTTAGATGCACTGTATTGATTTTATAGTGGGAAGACCGAAAGATCAGCCTTGTTCAGCCAGCAGCACAGGTAGCAGACCCCAGAGAAGCATCCCTAGGTAATGCAGATCTCTAAAAAGCTTGTTTCCGTACTAACAGATTCAGTCTCTCCTAAAAAAAAATGAAGCTAGATTTTTGTTAAGAGCACTGCAAACCCACTGATCTTTATTTTCTAATGCTAAATTTGTAGATTGCTTCGTTAGACAGCAAGTTCTGGGTTACCCCTTGACTGAAAATTATTGTTAAGTTTGACAGGGTATGCTTATTCCATCAGTGATACAAAAGC
Source organism: Picathartes gymnocephalus (assembly GCA_013390045.1). Classification (NCBI taxonomy): domain Eukaryota; kingdom Metazoa; phylum Chordata; class Aves; order Passeriformes; family Picathartidae; genus Picathartes; species Picathartes gymnocephalus. The sequence goes on from WEKY01032091.1 coordinate 150,354, forward strand.
ATTTCACCAGCACATACAGAGAACCTTTCTTCACTTGCTCCAGTTCACCACATAATGACTTCTTTTTTTCCCCAGGGTAATTAAACAAGAATGCACAAATATTCTTTAAAACACTATGTAACCCTCTATAAATAAAACAGTGACATTCCCTACATATACCAACATTATCTCTTGTATCCACACTGTTTCCCAGAGCCCCTGGATTCCTCCACAGTTCATGTAAAGGTTAGGTCACATCACTGCTTCAATACGCTCACTTCACATTGGGGCAGATTTCAATTTCATATGGAAGAGACAATGGAGCAGCGTGACCTTTGGGTATCACAAAACATGTCCCAAAAGCCCACTTCCATTTTTAACAGATGTTGGTTCAACATATTTGTCAATGTAAATCCTCTTAGAGCCTGGCAGCCACGCAACAAAGGAAGCAAACCAGGACCAACATATGCATTTTTCATATGGGAGAACGAGCATTTTAAGGAAAACAGCTTATGGGAAATGCACAGTTGCACAGCAAAGAAATAGGGTTGTAGACCATCAAAAAATTGACTTCTTTCCTAAGAGCACATGAAGTTGTATCTGCTATTTTCCTGGTAGGTCTGATGATAGAACTTCAAGTTTCCAATCAGAGAGAAACAAAACATAAATACAGATTAAAAAAAAAAACCCAAAAGGAGTAGGCTGTTTTCTCTATAGTCAGCAAGAAGCAAACACGATTTCATGGGTGAAGACTGCAGCACTTTGGCACTGATAAAAACAGCCATATCTCAACTATCTGACTCTGAAGCAACGTGTGTTTTAAAAGGGAAAAAATGTGAAGCTACAAGAGTCCGATAGGAGACCAGAGCCCAGGGATTTTTCCGCATGTGCAGCACACCAAGAGCCTTTCCTTGCTCTCCTGTCATCCCAGCATGTTAGCTGATAAATGCTCCATAATTAGAAGACCCAAGTGGGGATGCCTGAAATCCATCTGACCTGAGGGAATGAGTTTAAAAACCTGACCCAGCTTTTAGCGTGCCAGATCCTCCTGTATTCCATTTCTGCCTACTGGAAAGGGCTGGCAAAGGCAGACGAAAGAGACAGACTCAACTAAACATGGTATTCATTGGGATTAGAGAAAGGTTATTTTGGGACGTAGGAAGTACTCAAAAGAGGAGGGCAAAGGGAAAAAAAGTAATATTAAATTTAAATCAGATGCTGGTGAAGGGAAAGGTCACAAGATACGCACAAGCAGAAAGCAGGAGGGAAGAAATATTACTCCTTTACATTCCCTGTCTGAGCAGAGCATCTGTTGGACTTGGGTAATGGTTTACAAAGAGTCACCAGTGGGACAGAGGTAACATCACTGCAGGCAATATTAACACACAAGTCACTGCCCAAAGAGCTGCAGCAGCAAACACACAAATTAACTCCTTTCATGGAACTCTCTTCCAGTAAACTCGGCCGTTCTGGGAGAGATAAATCAATGTGACACTAATTACATCCAAAAACTGCAAGTAATGACATCATGGTAGGAAAAGCACAGCTCTGAGGGATCTACTTTTGAGGAAGCCAGTTAGAGATACCATCTTGCTTGTTTCTTTGACAGAAGTTTGGACACAAATTGAATATTTCAGTCTCGTTCACATAAACCTTCCAAAAGCTAAGAGGAAAGGAAACTGTAACCCTGTGACCCAACTACTGTCTTTGCATTTCTTCACGTGCCAAAGATAACAAGCACTCTCATACTTAATTACCAGGTATTAAAAATAGGAACATGGCCACAGTGGTGCACCTGGCAATTACGGTTCACCAAAGCCTCCAACTTCTTGTACAGCAACATACAACACAAAAATAAAACTTAAATACTGTCTCCAGGAGCAGGGGAGCTCACGAAGCACTGGAGAACTAGAAGGCACACAGTGTTTTTGCAAGTCTAATGTGAAGATTAAGCTGTATGACAAAAGAAACTCTTCTCTTGCAGAGAAAAGCAGCGTGCAAGAAGGAGGAAAGAGAGGTGATGAACCAGCAAAGAGTAGAAGCAATAAGAAATGAAGAGGCTTCCTCATTCCTCGCCACACCTGAGATGGGAACACAGCTCGGATTTGGCATTTTCAGATCACTTGCCTTGTCTGCAGCTCAACTCTGAGAAGCTGGAGGAGTGTTTAGGTGGATAAACCCATGGCCCATGCCAAGCTGGCTCACAGGCACACAGAAGGGCAAAGCAGATGCCACTGAGCAAATCCACCTCTCCTCCAATCACACCCAGGCTATTTTCTACTGAAAGCACACCTCAAAGCAATCAACTTCCCAGTTCTAGGTCAGACATTTTTAATGAGCAATTAGCTCAGACACTCATTTTTCTCGACATCGAACATGATCTTAAGCCCATATATTAACAAAAGTTATTTCAATGTATTCAGTGAAACTTTCAAGTCAGAACTAGTCACTTGAAGTTTTAGACCAGAGCTATGTCCTTTATGTTGAAGTATACCCAAACCCCAAAACATCCATCCTTCCTCAACCCAGAAATAGTTTCATTAAAACTTGCACATTTTTATGTCTGAGAATAAGACAAACATGCCTCCTTTCAGAATTCTTCACCATGAAGTAGCACACAGTGAATCAGACCTTCACTTACAGGCAAACATGAAACATTGAGAGGATGGAGGAACAGAGCACAGAATTGCAGGCTGGATGCTTAAGTGCAAGTCAAATCCATCTTGGGAGGACACTGCTTCATTTAGCCAGGGATCCACCCATTTCTGCCCAGATTTTGGTTTAGGCACATATCCACATCCCAAAACAAGCAACGCTCAGTTTTGCAAACAGCATTAGTCAGAGTTTGCTTGTGTATTCTCCTCTCCCAACACTCAAAATTCTCAGCTGGTTAGGCCATAAAAGCACTCCTAGCTCTGCTTATTGGGAAATGCTTCCCAAAGCCTTGCCCTTCACACCTCATGCCACTTAACTAAGTCTGTTTAAAGGCAGAATGAGAAACCATCCAAATATTAACTGGAAATGCCTTTGGTGCTGAAGTCTAGGTAAGGACACATGTCAAATTCTCCCAGTGGGCAGAGTTCTGGCACATTCCTGCCAACATCAAAGTGCCACTTCTGTGCTTTTCCCAGACTTTTGTACCCTCCCTGCAGACCCTCTAAACCAGGAATTTTTAACAGCATGGCCAGAACTTCCACATCTTCATAACAGAAAATTATATCACATCTATATCACATCCAGCTACCTGAAGTCATTTGCACACCGCAAGCACTGCATGGCTCTTCCTGCATAATTAAAACCATCACGTGTCTTCCACTGAAGTACTGCTTTATTTAGTATTTATTGTGCCACACCAAGCTTTAATTTCAAAAGCTAAATCTTTTACAGCCAGGCCTTTGAGAGTTGCCTTACCTTTCTTGCAACCGACTACTTCTTGCAACCTTCTACACCAAGCCTGCCCATAAGGATGCTCTTAAAATATATTTTCGCCTGATGTAATGTTCTCATTTCAGTGCACACACTGATTTATTTTCCCAGCATTTGCCAGGAAAGTTCTTCAGCCTACTTCTTGTTCCGTAACTAAAATAAGGCGAAGGAAAGGAGAGTGTCTTGGAGTTAAAGGTTAAAAATCCCTTTGACAAGAAGCCCTTAAGCTCTTCCCTCATTTTGTGTGATGAAGCCCAAAAATCAGCTATTTTTCTACTACATGCAAGGCCAGCTGTGTCACTGGCGGATTCAGAGGTGCAAGAGCACCACTTACCAGGGAGCTTTCTCTGCTTCTGGTATTGAAATGACCATGTACCTTTCCTTCTCTAGGGTTTAATACAAACCCACAAAGCCACCTTTCTGAAGGAAAATTTGGTTTACTGCAGCTCCCTTACCCCCTCCCCCCACACCATTCCAATGGGCAGCTTCTCCCCAAAAAGTATTTCAGCACCAGCGAGACAACAGCTGATATTTCAGAGCTGCTATTTTAAGGATTGCCTACGAGTGGTCCTGTCTAGCTAGACAGATTCACTGCTCTTGGCAACCTGCTGACTTGACAGGAGGGACAAATACCTTGCTTCACAAGCCCAAAATACTACCTGGATTATGCTCCTTGCAAGCAAAGGATGAAAAAAAAAAAAAAAAAAAATCCCAGTGTTGAAAGCCTTGCAAGTACATTTGGGCTCCAACTTTATCCAGCAACAGGCCTGGAAAAACATCCTTCCAGATGAGGTAATGATTAGTGTTCCATCCTGCAGCCAAGCTCAGCATCTGGGCTTACAAAGACAGAGGCTGGATTTCCCATGCTGTTAATCCTACCAGTAGTCCCTTGCTTGACTGAAACAGGAATCTCAATTCCTAAACAGCTGCTTCCTCAGACAGCAAGAGAACAGCTGAAGGGGACTCGGGCCAGGCACGGACACAAAAACAGGCAAGTAATTATTTCAAGTTGTGAGGCAGATTGTGGACAGGCTCCAGTCACCCGTTTAACCAACATGAGATGGGTCTTAAGATTTTTATCTCCCTTCTTTAAATTGCTCCTTCACGCATTTACTTTGGGAGAGTTTGTAAGTGATGCCAACGCCATTTGTTGGATATATGGATGTAAAGCATGAGGGAAAAAGGAGCGTTTGAGGAAGAGCATATTTGCCACATAAAATCATCTCAAATTTGGAACAATTACCCACGCCCTACTGGCAAGCATCGCCTACAAAGTCCTCCTTCCTTCCTATATTTAGGTCAGCCTGGCTGAGTCAAGCCCTCCAAGAGCATCCCTTGCTTTCGTAACTTTCTGTTCTAGAACAGAGAAGCCAGACGTGCTTTTTTCAGATCATTTGTTTGGATCATACATTAACACTCATAAAGGCAGAAAGCAATGAAATAAAAATATAAGTCTAATACTGGTGCTACACAAACCAGGCTCTTTCTAACGGCTTCTCTTGGAACATTTACCCAGCTTACAAAAGCCTTCACACATCTGTAACGCCAAATACTGCTCAGAAAAGTTCCACCACTACCCTAACGAGGCACCCAGATCTTACATGTAGGGAATATATCCTAAGGGAGTGTATCCTTAGGGAACACACTGCTTTAAATGCTCTGGTTTGCATTAACAATTCAATAAAGTTTGTGTGGCTTGTGTTCCCATATACAAACAGCCACTCTGCTTGCTCTAGCTTCAGCTTGTATCAAATTGTTTCCATCTCTATTTATGGAAGTCGCCAAAACTGCTGTATAAAACAGAGTGTTCTCCCCCAAATTAACCCCTCAATTTAACAGATTCCACATTCGGCCGTCACAGCATCTCTTCACTAGTCCCTAAACTCCAATTTAGCCTATTGAAGTTACTCAGTTAAACTTGGCTGGCTGGTTTCACCTGCATTTTGAGCCTTTTCTAATTAGCAACACTTTCTGCTCCTTCATAGCAGTGTAACATTCCAATTTTTAAATCACTAAGAATACAGGTCAACGCCCAAATTGATTATTTCAGTGAAATAATCAAATGTATGGTCCATAAATGGATCATGCTAGTTTTATTAAAAAAACTAATTATCTGTGTACAAAGATGTAGGTGACAGTTCTTGGAAGTGATACAAAGTATACAAAAAGTGAAGGCACAACCCTCACAGTTTTACTTTCTTTAACAAAAAAATAAATTATGCTGCTTGAATTACTAATTTCAGATAAATTATTACCTAAAGAGTTCTTCTCTGTAAAATGGTGGATGAAGAAGATTTCTAGCACAGAGAGGACACACGGCAGGATCATTTTTCTGAGCAATATAACACACATATGTCTGCAAAACTGTGGCAAAACAAAGTGTCAATTACTTTCCTAAAAAGAACAAGAAATTGACCTTGTCCTCCCTCATTCAAAGAAATAAAAAACAGTAACTAATATTATCTGCCTACAAGAGAAGTATCTCATTTACACGGTTCCTTGTTGGATTTGCAAAACTCCTGCTCACCTAACAATTATCACGGCAGCTAGCAGAGTGGAAGTTAGCAAAAAAAATACTCCCCTAGAAACAATGTCTCAAGTAATCACATCAAAGCCATCTAATCCAAGCAGGAAGCCAGCTCCTGGAAGGTTCAACCGGGCAGGGCTGTGCCTTCCCGAGCCACGCGCGCTCCATCCCGACAGATGAGCGTGCAGCACGCAGCTCCTGCTGGCTCTGCTGGCACAGACCTTGGGCAGTATCAAGCTGCTAGATTTTGCAAACGCTGCTGGCATGTGCTCACTGAGACGAATGAAAGAGCCCAAAAGTTTCCATTGACCTAAACACAGAATAATCTACTGGCGTCAAGGCGAGCCTGAAAGCGGAGAAGCCGATCATTGATCGGCTTCGCTGCCACCTGCAAGCGCTGACGCCCAGGAAAAAACAAGCTCAGCAGCACCAGCCAGGTGTGTGAACAGCAAATCCTGAGTGGCAGTCTGCGAGCCTGTTAGAAACTCAGAACACATTGTTTCGTGTTAACTATATTTACATATTTGCCATCCACTTAATTACCATGTCTGTCAAACCCCGCAGCCAGATCTGGTGGTACAGCATTACCCTTTCCTGATGGGAGTGATTTGCACTAACTGCACCTTCTCGTGAAACACTATTTCAGAAACTGCCTCAAACATTAAAACTACTACTGATTAACATGACTGATACTGCTGCTAAACCCTTGTCACTACAAGATGCTTCACTCTTACAATTTCCTTCCTCTTGCCTAGTTACTTCCCCTCACGATTGCTCTCACGGCCCTCTTACCACGCCAGGCTCTCCCCTGGTCTGTCCAAGACATAGAGCAAGACATCTCAGCTGAAAATCCAAAAAAATTTACATTGGAATGGCAGGAGTTTCAAAAAGTCCTTACAAGTCTTGCTGTCTTCTTATAGGAGCACATAGTAGAGCGAGAACAGTGGATTTGTCAAAATACCTGATAATCACAAAATAAAAGGTACCTCTGTGAATCAGTCTAGTTTGGATGCTCTCTTGGGCTTCCATATGAACATAGGGAATATGAGACTCTAGGATCTGCAAATAACTTGCAGGCACCTCTGGCTTCTGGATAACAAAGGACCAAAGCAAAGAGAGGAGTGAAAATCTACAGTGCAAAAGCAACATGTCTGTGTCCCACGTTTGTCTGAACACCTGTGAGGAAGGCTAGACGAGTTGAAATATCAGAAACCCTCCTACCTTCTTCACATGGAGACTCTCAACATCTTTGCTAAGAGGAGACAAAAGGCTTAGTTGACATATTTTAAGACTGCATCATACAGAAAGATTCATCTGGGATCCTTTGTGTGGAGAACAGGCAGTTAAACAACAAAACAATTAAAGTGCTCCAAGACAGAGTAATGCAAATAGATAAAATAATATGGGAAAATGCTGAACCTTGAACTTGGCAGTTCACAGTTTTAGCACTCGAGGGAAAAGATAAAAGACATGCTTGTGTTGGGCTTTTTGAGCAAATGGAGTTGTCCTTTAAACAAATCCCAGGAGAAGGAAGAAAAAAAAAAGCTACCAACCACCACAATATTTGAGGCCTCAAACCACCACACAATGCAGTGAAAAGCAGATCTAAAATAAAGTGAAAGTGGGAGAAAAACGTGCAACAGAGAAGAGCAGCTGGGTTCCTTGCTAGAGGCTGATGCCTTCCTTGATCAAATGACAGAACAGCCAGGACACAGTTGTGGAATTCAAACCCTCACCCCAGAACAATTCTTAGGATAGTATCGTGACTCTAACAGACAGCACAATCACTCTTACTTGCTATCTCACGTCCAGGACATGAGACATTCTTGTCCTCCTACCTCAAACTCCATCCTTAGGAACCTTCTCATCACCCTGCCAGAACAATCTGCCTTCAGAGAGCACACTCAATCACTCACACAAAACTCAGCCTGCTGAACGTATTCCAAAGATGCTACAAACCACTTCAAAATGGTGCACACCAACTGGAAAGGCATTGGTGGTAGTAAGGAGCATGATGTTACAGCTAACTCAATCTACCAGCCAGTGCCACCAAAAATAAGCCAAGCATTCGCATTCACCTGATCCTGCTGCAACTGTGGATCAGGAAAGGAAACTAAAAGAGACCTAAAACTCTTCTAGAAGAGCAATTTGTCTTGTAACCCATCTTGGGGTCACACCAGCACCAGGTGGGCTGACACACATAACCCACCTAGGGGAAGAGGATGGCCACCTTCAGCAGCAGCACTGAAGCAGTTCAGACACTGAATCACAGAACAGTTTGGAAAGTCAGAAGGCACCTCAGGTTAACTCCCTGCAATGGGCAGGGACACCTTCCACCAGACCAGGTTCCTCAGAGCTCCATCCAACCTGACCTTGAACGCTTCGAGGGATCCAGGGACAGCCACAACTTCTGTGGGCAACCTGTGCCAGAGCCTCACCACCCTCACAGGGAAGAATTTCTCCCTAATATCCCCTCTAACCCTGCTCTTTTTCAGTCTGAATCCATTCCTCCTTGTCCCATCACTACATGCTCCTGTAAATCATCCCTCTCCATCTTTCTTGTAGGCTCCCTATCGGAGAAGAACCTCAGGGCTGCTTATCCCCCTCTCCCACACTGGAAGACTGCCACAGCAAGGATAGAGAACAGCTTGTGTCAGATTTAATAACCATAAAAACCAAATTCACATTATCCTGGTTACCACTGGACCAATTTAAGTGTACACAAGAAGAATACGGAGGCAAGAAGCAGCAGCCATCAGCTGGTTTAGAAGGTTAAAGTCACATTGAGCACAATGCGGCGTCTGGTGGGCAGCAATACAAAAATCAGTTTCCAAGTTAGATGGTTCACTTATGCCCACACCCAGCATCACCTTGCAGCATTCTGGTTTTCATTTTTCACTCCCATCCCTGGAAGTGTTCCAGGCCACCTTGGACGGGGCTTGGAGCAACCCGGTCTAGTGGAAGGTGCTTCATGGCAGGGAGCTTGGAACGAGACGATCTTTGGGATCCCTTCCAACCCAAACCATTCTGTGATTCTATGATTTATACGTATCCATAACACACCCGAGCGGCCTATTTTCAGTTCTCTGCAGCAGCGGCTGGCGATGGATGTCCCCTCCGGAGGGGCTGGAGCGGAGGGGCTCCGGCACCGCACGCCCTTCCCTCACCGACAGCCAGAGCGGTGCCCGGGGATGGCGGCACAGGCGGCGGTGAAGGAGGGTTTCCACCTCGCCCTTGAGCCGCCGTGGTGCCGGTGGCCGGGGGCGCCTGCGCGGCGCTCGGGGGAGCCCGTGGGGGAAGGCGAGGGGAAGAGGATGGAGAAGGGAGAAGGGGGGATGCCGCCCCCCGCCGCTCACCTCGCGGGCGATCTGGTTGAGCGCATCGTCCTCCGCCGTCAGACGCTCCCGGTTCGGCAGCCGCTTGCGCCCAGCGCCCGGTGTCCCCATGGCGGGGCGGTCCCGACCGGCCCGGTCCGGAGCGGAGCGGAGCCGAACCTGGNGCCCCCCGCCCTGAGGGGACGGGCTTCCTCACACCCCCCCGACACCGGGATGTGGGTGCTCGCTGCCCTCACAGCCGAAACCGGGCCGTGTTTGGGGATCCCTGTCCGCTGCCCTCACAGCCGAAACCGGGCTGTGTTTGTGGGGATTCTGCTCGCTGCCCTCACAGCCGAAACCGGGGTGTGTGTGTGGGGATCCTGTTCGCTGCCCTCACAGCCTAAACCGGACTGTGGGTGCCTGCTCGCTCTCCTCACACCTGAAATTGGGGTGTGTTTGGGGGTCCCTGCTCGCTGCCCTCACTCCCGAAACCAGGGTATGTTTGGGGATCCCTGTCCGCTGCCCTCACACCCGAAACCGGGCTGTGGGACCCTTGCTCGCTGCCCTCACACCCGAAACCGGGGTGTGTTTAGGGGTCCCCGCTCTCTGCCCTCACACCCGAAACGGGGCTGTGGGTGCCTGCTCACTTCCTTCATTACCCAAAATCGGGCGTGTGTGTGGGATTCCTCCTCGCTCCCACCACCACCCAAAATCGGGATGTGTTTGGGGGTCTCTGCTCACTGCCCTCACCGCGTGAAATTGGGGTGTGTGTGTGAGAGGTGTCCCTGTCTGCTGCCCTCACCGCCCTACATTGGGGGGATGTATTTGAGGGACACTTCTCGCTGTCCTCGCCATTCGAAATCGGTGGGTTTGTGTATCTGCGGTGGGGGGGTCCCTGCTCACCTCCTCACCACTCAAAATCGGGGTGTGTGAGGTCCTGCTGCTCCCCTCGTGCCCCTTCCTGCTCCCTCACCCCCCTGTGGAACAACCTCCTTCCCGCTGGAGCGCCCAGGCTCCCTCCCAAGCTGCAGGAAATTACAGAATCACAGAATGGGTCAGGTTGGAAGGGACCACAAAGGGTCATCTGGTGCCACCTCCCTGCTCCAGCAGGGTCATCCCAGAGCATCTGGCACAGGATTGTGTCTGGACAGCTCTGGAATATCCCCCGTGAGGGAGACTCCGCACCCTCTCTAGACACTGTTCACTGCTCAGTCACTGCACAGCAGAGAAGTTCTGCCTCCTGTTCCTGTGGAACTTCTGGGCATCAGTTCCTGCCTGTTCTCATGTCCCATTGCTGGGCCCCATGGAGCAGAGCCTGGTCCGTGCTCTGGCACCCACTCTTTGGAGATTTATACACATTACAGAGGCCCCCTCTCAGCTGTGTCTCCCCTTGAGGAGCCCTCACTTCCTCAGCCTTTCCTCGTCAGAGGTTCTCCAATCCCTTCATCACCTCTGCAGCCTCCTCTGGACCCCCTCTAGGAGCTCTCTCTTGTTCTGAGGAACCCAGAACTGGATGCAGTAAATTTACCAGAAATCATGGAAATGGGCATCAAAACCTCACCAGTGGTAAAGCTGGGGGGTTCTTCTGCCACAAGTATGGGGGGAGCAGGACAGAAACACAACTCTTCGTGCCCTGACACCTCACACAGCTTCGTAGCCCTGTGGGGTCTCTTCAACAATGAATTTTCCTATTAAGCATAAGTGGACGTGATTAATTTTAGTGTCAAGTACATCAGTGCTTAATTAATTCACTTTGACAAGGAACATGTATTTTCTGGGATTCCTGCTACAGCCCTTGCACCTCAATTTTCATGCTAATTCCCTAAATATGAATTAAAATCTCTCAAGCTCACATTATTACACAGAGAGAAAAAAGGCCCGCAAAAAGGGCTACAAAACCCACCTACTCCCTTCTGACCAGAAAGCTGTGTTTAATCTTCATGGTTTAATTTTACCATCGATTTAAACTAGATTGAGGTAAAAGGCAACACCTGCCTGCTCAATATTTATTGGCAATTTTCGTGTACAACACCTGAGATTTGAGCCATCCTCAAATCGGGGTAGTGATACTGCGTCGATGCTGCTCCTTGCATCTGGGACTGTTTATCTTTGCAAGAATCAAATGATTATTTTGTCAGCAGAAGCGGATAGATGAGTCCCTCACCTTGCTTGGACAGCAGAACGTGCATCACACCCTCAGATTTGGTGTCAAGTTTACTCTGACCCCACACAAGCAGATTAAGGAGGACCTGCTCTGCAAGGCAGCACAGGGGCCTTAAACTGAGCTCTCACCCTGGAGGCAGAGCTTTGCTGGGTCTGGTTTTCCTAGATATCCCTCAGGCTTCCCTTCCTCACCTCCCCAAGCCCTGGCTTAGCACTGCCACCCTTTCAGGCTCTGTATAACTCATTCCCTGAGCCCTTATCCTCGCATTTGCCCCTGCCCTTTGAGGAATTCTGGCGAAAGAGGCGGGGCAGTGCCTTATTTTTAGGTCCCTGTTACCCAGGGATTTCAGCCACCTGTGCAGCTGCATCACCGTATCCATGAAAGGCATTTCCCTGTTCAGAGGTCCAGTAGGATTTGCATCAATGCAGTTTGCCTGCCTGGCTGGAAGCCTTGCAAAGCCTTGGGCTAGGCGGGTTTTTTGTCCAAAAACCGACTATTGAGGAGACAAAGGAAAGGGGAGGAAGAAACAGAGGAGAAATAGAAATCTAGGGGGGAAAGGGAGGGGAGGAGAGGGGAAGAGAAACACAGGGGAAGGAGGAAAGAAATGGGTGGGAGAAAGGGAGAGGGAAGAAACAGAGGGAAAAAGAAATCCGGGGGAAAGATGGGAAAGGGGGAGAAGAAAGAAATAGAGCAGGGGAGAAAGGAAGAGGGGGGAAGAAATAGAGAAAGAGAAATGCAGGGCAAGGGGTCAGAAAGATGGAGGAGGGAAGGAAGAATTAAAAGATTAAAGCAGAGAAATTAGAAGAGAACCTGCTACTGGATGACTGCAGTCAGATTTCAAATCACACAATGAATGTGCTCTGCAGTGTAAGAAATCCTTCTTTTTTCTTGCATTCCAGACATGCATAGTAATTTTTTTCTTTGAATATAGACAAAATAAGCCATCTTGCTATAAAAATACTATACATAGAGAATTTGTCCAGATAAATGTGAAATAATGGTTCAAACCACGTTGGTTTTGGCTGCACTGTGGAGCACAGTGAGTGAAAATGAAACACTGAACATACATTCCTTATTTTAACAAGCAACACAAAGGCGAGGCTCGTTTTGTCTGAAAGTCATGGCTGTGATGAATGATAGTCAGACAACACTGAGTATCCCATGCCAGTTTCAACGGGCTCTATTTTAGGTGCATAATACACCCCTCATTCTCCAGTATCCCGTGTGCAAGGAGGCTGCTTTGTGCAGAGCACACCCCAAAAGATACAATTTTCCCTCTGTGCTGCTCTTAAACCAAACCGTCTTGTAAAAACCTCACTGTTGAGGATCAGAACAAGCAATCAGCTGTTAAAACTGGTGGTGGTGTACTTGACAAGCCTCTTTTACATAATAAAATGGGTGGTTTTGTGTCCTGTGCAGGAAAATGTGATTACATATCTATTAGAGGCAAGCTCTGGGATAGGGGAATCCAGTGGCTGAGTGAGGGTGTTAAAAGCAAACGCAAGGCCACCTCTCCACTCCACTCTAAGGTCATGGCAACTGCCAAACCAGAAATGAAGCCTGACAGCTTTAACAAGATGTCCATTAGTCCAAGGAGAGTGGAATGCTTTAAAGACCTTGGAAAATCTACACTGAGGAGGCCAATATTTCGGATTGTCAGGATACGTGAGATGAGCAGAGCTCCATTAGCATTGCAATATTTTGCAAACATAACAGCAGTGGTATCCAGCAGAATCTGCAGATTTATTAATGGAAAAAAATTACATCACAAACAAGTATATCCTGGCACTGAAATTCTGCAGGAAAGAAAAACAAACAAAAAACCAAAAAAAACCACTGGTGCAACTAAAGGGCTTGTACTTTATTAAACTTCCTAGGGAGCCCAAGGTGATCCTCTCCAGCAAATCAGACCTCCTGGGAAAAGCTTTCAGGTGTGTTGCCACATCTGAGCAGTGTCAAGGCAGAGCTCAGGAGACTGGTGGTGTCCATGCATATTTTGTCTGGATGAAACTCCTTACTGTTATTCTGTCTCTTCAAGTCAGCAGGGTCATTATTTGCATCAGCAGAGCTCTGGCCCGTTGGGAGCCCTGCTTGGCTTTGTCATGTCTAGCCCGGGATTTGCAGTCATACAGCAAAGCCAGAACTGATTAGTGTCTTCTCAGGTGGTCCAAAAGAGAGATCCATGGGCTTGGATTGGCCAAGGAGAATACTATGGGCTTCCGAGCCAAGCTTTAGGAGGACTGGAGAAAAAAATCCCACACCAGCAGCAGACCTTGATCCCTTTTACCAACAGCAACGTGATGTGAGCTTTTTCTGAAGAAAGCTTATTGGTTGGCTTCGTCTTGCCAAAGCCCCTCAATGAGTTACTGGCCTCCTCTAATCACCTTGGCATGCCATGAGAGATAGATTTCCATTTGTAAATTTTTCACAGGTCACTGAGGATGCCACTTTGGGAATCTCGAGGTCTCAGCATTGGATCACTATTAGGGTTGAGGAAGAATCTTCCCTTGGAGGGAGTTTTTCAAAGGTTAACCTTGGGGTTGATTTCATTTAGTATTTTCATCTGCACCTTGCCACAAGTAGGACAATACTAATGAAATATGTTGATGGCACAGTGTTAAAGTGCCACCAAAGAAAGGAGGGTAAAGTCATACAAGAGGTTAAGGTCTTGAGAAACAAGTAGAGTGAAATCAAGCAGACAGCCAATACCATGCCAAAGGCTAAATTAATGATCTCACCAATTGTTAATAAAGGAAAAGGAGGAAGTTCTGGGGTCATAAACTGGCCGTGGGTTGGTTGCATGCCACCATCACAACAGAAACACCAAAACATTGCATTTAATATTGAGAGCACTTCAATGAAGGATCATTGCACAACCATCTGCAAGATCTTACCTAAAATGGTGCCTGCAAGTCTGCTTTTCCACATTAAAAATAAATCAGACTTGAATAGCTGTGGAGAGGAAAGCTCCTAGGATAAGCAGCAGGAGGACTTTACTGAGATGAGAAGGGGTTGGCTTGTCTGTCCAAACTGCATCTCTCTTCTATAAAGCTCTTTGGAGATAAGTGGGATGGGGGTGATGCTATGTAAAGCTTAAAGCCAAGTTAGCATAAAAGCATACAGCTAAACAGGCCATCTATAATTTTAGTCTGGATACCAGAGATTTCTTGCCAAATTTCTGAACATGCATCCCAAAATAGGTCGTGAGTAGCTGGGTATGTCAAGTCTGTGGTAAGCACTACCCTGAGAGTCTGTCTGCCTTAGCAAGCACTAGTCCAAACACTACAGGACTTCACCCTGCCAGTAAATTTGGGACATGGGTATCCAGCCCACCTGACACTCAGCAACCCCAGAGAAGTTGTTCTTGTCCCATCGATGATCCAGCTTAGAGGGCACAAGCCAGCATTCACCCAGACCAGCGTGTGCACGCTCTGTGTGACTGTGCCAGGCAGGGAGCTTACCTGCAATGTGCAAACCACGACTGAGCTCACTGAGAACAGCCCATCTCGGGCAAAAATGGGAACCCACTCAAGGCAGCCTCTGTGGACTTAATCTAATTAGCAGCAGACATGCCACAGCTCAGTGTTTGAGCACAGCAAAGTGAAGGCAGCTCCACAGCAGCCGTGGCTGTGGGGAGCCAAACCTGTCCCAGGCTGGCTCTCAAAGCCGGATGGTCATGCTCTGTTGTTTGCTTTCTCTGCTCCTCTCTGCTATTCCCAGCCTGCCACAGCACTGCGAGCTCCAAATTTGGCTGCTTCTCCTGCAGCTTCCCATCTTGATGTGTATAAAAAGCTACATTTTAAGAGAGCCCTGTGCTATTTTCAGAAGAAAAGGCATCCTAGTCTCTTCCACCTAGTCTGAAAACACTCCTTGTTCCCTACCTCAAGTGCTGTGGGCATAAAACCTCTTCCAGACTGTGGGATGCCTTGCATCCCCTCTGCCTGCTCTCCAGGCGGAATGCAGGCAAGAGATCAGTGTACATATTTAATTTGGGAATACAGCCCCTACATCTGTCCAAAAACATAGTCTGAACTAGTAAATCCTTCAGCCAGACTAAATCGCGCTGGCTTCAGTGCAGACAATGCATTACATCAGCTGGAGCAGCTGAGGAACTAACCCTGCATCACTTTGGGATTAATATATCAAAGCATTCCTGCTGCCGTGGTGCCGGTGTCCTCACCCCACTGACAGCCCGGAGACATGGGAGTGAGGAATCACATGGCCCTGATACAAGTTTCCCTGTGTTTTTCCTGTTCCGTGCTGTGTGGCCTCATTCACTCCCATCCCAAATGTTGCAGAGTTAGGCTGAGCCACATTTTCCAATCAGGCCCTCCAGATTTTCTTAAACACCAGTTGTTTTGGACTGGAGTAAAACATAGCCACAACACATGGCCTTAAAACAACCAATTGTTTGCAAAAGACCAAGTGCTTGCACTAATTAGTCATAGTGTTCTGTAAAATGCCGTATGAACATGTTTTGGAAGAGCTTTTGGGAAACCACATCACAGTTAAAACTCCCTCAGCTGGAGTGGAAGAGGGGAAGGAGGTGCAGTTTATTGTCCCCATGGAAATCTATCCAGATTCATCCAAGGCACAAATCAGAGGCAAACCATCCCTCTTCTGAAGCACAGAAAGCCATGCTCTGCTTCAAGCCATATTTCATTCTTGTCAGGGAAGAGGTATTTTCCACTCACCTATTCTACAGCAAAGTGAAAAATTGCCAGGCCTGTTCTCAGAGAACGTTTCCAACCACTTGACATCAGACAGAAGAGCACCTGTGTGATGTCTCATGGTTCTGCTTTATGATCCGAAGCTGATCCCTACCCCACCTCCTGTCACCTCTCCAGTCACCCACCCACACAGAACAGCAGCGAACCAGCCAAAGCAGCTAACAATTCCTGGCTTACCTAAAGCCATGCTGGTGCTAAAGGATTTCACATTCCAGCTGGGATAATTACCAGCAGGGCAGGAAGGCAGGTCATTATAGTTTCCTGAAATTAAGGACTTTGCCTAAACTGGGAAGTGAAAGATGATACTGCTAACAAAACATTAGAGGAAACGGAGACAAAACATCTGAGATGATACAGTGTGTTAGATCTCGTGCATCTGATTTTAAATCATAACACATTTTTCTGGCATCCATAGCGTTCCTGCTTTTCCATGCAGAGTGACTGATGAATGACATCTGGGACTGACTCACCTGCCCAGTGTGGTCTCCCTGTCCTCTGCCTCGCTGGGAATCCTGACCCAGTTCATCCATCCCAGCCCTGCAGCAGGTACTGTGCTCTGCCATTTTTCTGTGAGCTTTTCCTCAGTGTTAATTATTGCAGCACTAAAATCCTTCTGATCCTTCCCTGTAGGAATGTGAAGTAATCAGCTCCTCTCTTCTCCATCAACAAAGAGCCAAAACAGTCAGGCAAGCGTTGTCAGAGTCTCCAGTGTTTAGTTTTCCCTCCCATTGTAGCAACAATTAGAAGAATAATTTTTCCCCCCTCTGAACACGAGTTGCTGCAGAACCCTTTTGTTTCAGCTGCTGTAAAAACAGTAAATAAATAAATCAATACATAGATAAAGCATGGAATGCCCCAAACTGAACAGAAAGCAAAATGTTTAGCATCTAGAAACTACCAGTTTCCACAGCCAACTGAACAACTTGTCAAGGATCGCGCTGGAAAAAGATGGCAGAGCAGGAGTAGAATGGCCTCTGCCACCAAGCCTCTGCTTTTCCTTCCTCTTGCCTTCTGCCTTTCCTATCTGTTCGTTTCCCTAAGGACAGCTACTCAATAGGGTTTTCAGCCTTAAGCCATGAATCTCTGGGCACTGTTAGGAGGAGGCACCTCCCCAGGGGCTGACAGGCACCGCCTTTGTTGCTCAACTTCAGTTTCTGCAGAGGTTTTCATCCTCCCTGTCCTTGGAGTTGTGGTGGCAGAGAGGAAAGGCAGAAAAGACACTTCCCTGCATGGCCTCTTTTGGAGAAGTTGCAAAGTTAAGTTTCCGAAACATCCGGAGCACATTAGTGGTTCAACTCAACTAATTAGAAATTCCCAAAATAATATTTAATACCTCTTTCAATTATGAAAGGAGTTGCTTGAGGTAACAGCAGATAATGGTGTCGTGTCCCACCCCCCCACCCCCGGGGCATCTCTGTTCCTTCCAAGTTTATTGGCAACAGATGACTCATTTCACCTCTGCCCAAGCTGACTGCTTCACAACTCTTCCAGCAGCATCTGGCCTTAAACGAGGTTACTCAGGCTCAAACTGATGAAATAATTTCTATTCTTGTGCCTATACAGACCATGCCTGTAACACCCAGTGCCTGGGACTAAAAACCAACTGAAAACCAGCCAAATATTTAGACGTGACCTGAAAAAAGCAAGATTGTGCTGTGGCCACAGGCCTGGCTGCCATGGAGAGGCAAAACCTGTCATAAAATACCCTCTGAAGTTTTCTGGGCTAGGCATCCCCAAAGCTGGGTGGGGACTTCGGGGAAACTAAGCCTATATTCACACCCACGTGAGCTTTTCAAGTCTGTGCTAGACAGCATTGCTTAAATATTTCTCTTTCCAAGCACAGGCAAACCATTTTCAGTTGCATTTGATACAGCTGCCTCACAAGCACAGAGAGATGAAACGCTTCTGGGGGAGATTGTTGAGCAACTTTTGGCTGTCAGGGAGCTCCTCTATAGCCCTTTGCTTGGAAAGGTACCACCAACAACCATTTTTAGGTTTCCTAAGGGAGCATGTGTGATCACTCTGCCAGTCCCACATTAGAAGCTGAAGCCAGCTGGCCAGTTGCCACCAAGTTTTTCTCAGAGATCAAGGTCCATCCCAAATGTGATATCCCCACTGGCAAAAAAAGCAGCACATGGAGCTCAGGGGAGACACCAGACCCTGCACGTGGAAGAAAGTGCTCAAATGCTTTAATCACGTAAAATGCTGCCAAACCTGCACCTTGTTAGATAACAATGTCTCTTGTTTCACAGAACCATTTCCTCCATTTCCATAGCCCTCAGAAGCCGGCTTTTCCTTTGAAGTTGGGTACCCAGCCTGGAGCCAAAGGTCTGTGCATGGGAGCTCTCCTTGCAAAGTGGGCTGGACTCATGGGAGGGATCCTCCCGGCCAAGGTCTGCTGAGCAAAGAGAATGTGAAGTTTGAGACAAGCAAACTGTTCAATGCAGACATCTTTACTTGAGCAAGCCACATCCATTCCCTTTTCACACAAGCTGCTCTTTACTTATTAGACATATGGCAAGAATGTCAGCACGTTCCTCAAGGCTATTTATTGTGACCTGTCAAGTGTAATTTCAGAGGTGAAAACAATCTCACCTGTCTCTTCAAGTGCTAATGCTGTAGGAAAACCTTTCTTGTGGTTCACACTTGTATTCTTTCTGTAATTTGATGCCACCAGACTTCAAATGTTTATTGTAGTCAGTAGTTATTTTCCCTCCTCGGTCTTTAACACATGCTAATATTCACCATCACTTATCATCTGGGAGCTATTTATATTAAGCTTGTTTAATGTTTCCAGGCCAATCTCTGGAGTGTTTTAGCAACGTTAATAATTAATACAGGAAGACGAGCATTTTAGAGGCCTGAAGCAGTTCAGGGCAGGCTCACAGTTTTGAGCCACAGTGTAAATAATCTGTTCACCATTACAACTACACCAATCCTTAAAATATGTCTTAAGTTTTTATCACAGTAACGGTGAAGACCTCAATTTTTTTTTTTTTTTTTCCATTATCAAAGGCACAACCCTTCCTCCTCTCAAAACAAAATAATCTTTTAATACTCCAGGGTAGTGGTGACAGACCTTGCCTGTATGATCACTAGTGGGCTACCCTGGGTTTTCATTACTTCATCATACACAGAAAAGGAGAAACAGCAAAGACCAGGACACTTCAAGCATTTCCATCCTGTGCTTTAGCTTAGCCATGTTTCGTATGAAAACTTGCACGCAAACAAGGGATGGCGCATTTAACAGCACAGGTAAGGCGAACAGCTTTGAGAATATAATTTGTTGTGATCTCTGGATGGATCGATTATTTTTAATTTATTTTGCTGCCTGTGGTTTCAGGTGTTTGTTCTTGAAAAAAATAAGAAATGAGAGTGTTTTTCGGGTACAAACTGACCCATCAGGAGCAATTTCATGCTATTCCGGGACCACAGAAGACCAAAAATGCTGACGATGAGCATAATTTCTGAGCAATACAAAGTCTAAGCATCATTTCAAGAGTGTGGGAGCCTTGATAGTGATCAGACCTCCTGTGCTGGGCTACCTGCACAGGGCACACCAGGGAGCACATGGAACCCACGTGGATGAGCCAAAGAGAGGGGGAGAAACTAGTCAGGGAAGAAAAAAAGAACTCTTCCCACAGGCAGATAGCAAACAAGTGGCAAACCTGAGGTTTCAGTCTTTGTTTTCAGCTCGGAGTTGTGCCTTTATCGCCCAACTCTGCTGCCTTTCCCACACAACCACTCTTCCTCAAGCAAGGGAGGATTTACAGTGCCCAGGTCGATGCTTCCTCACAGCAGTCACAGTCAGGGAGAAGCAAGTGCTACACAACCACTGAAGAACCCTCCAGGAGCTCCTAAACTGCCCCACAAAGATCTGTGTGCTTGTGCCTCCTTTAACTCAGAGAAAGGGGGAAGGAGAGGCATCCTGCTCAAAGTTATGCAGCAGGCAGAGCCAGAAATACAAGATTATTGGAATTATCCTTGCGTGCTTAGCCTAGAAACTTTATTTTGACCTGCTCTGGCATTCTTGTGCACCACTGACACGTCAGCCTTTCCTTCACAGTTAAAAATTAAAGAAGAAGGCTGAGGTAGAGCAGTGGGGGGATGTCTACAAGGGGGTTCCAGGTGTATTTGATCCACACCACTCCTGCGGCCAGACCTATCCTCCAAATTCTCATGATGTAATTACATCAGGCGAGCGTAAAATGAAATGCAGTCCCTAAACCTTTGAAAAACAACCCATGGCCAGTTTTTACTAGAAAAGTTTATTTCAAATGAGGAACCCTTCACTGCACAAGCACAGCAAGGTGCATCCCTAGGTTTGTACAGGACACTCCAAGTTCTCTACTCATCCAGTATCAATGCAGCCCCAGTCTCTATTTGCACACCCCTCACCACTGAAGCAGGTCTGATCCTCAGCATCCTGGATATTTTCCCTCACAAAGAAGCAGGCAAGCAGACAGAGATAACGTGGGAAAAACTTCTGGCTCCCTGGTGCTCCAACAATGCTTTATCAGAAATGTTCACGTTCCAGTTGTTTGGAGAACAAAGAACATGAGGAGCTTGGCTGTCCATCCACACTTCTAGTAGGAGACCTCAGTTCATCTCTCACAGACTGGTGTCTGTTTGGCTGCCCAGTTCAGAAATGAGACTGGGCATGATCATCCTCGCAGTCTTAAATGGTAGATGAGCTGTGCCCTCTAGTGGGGTCTGGTCACCAGGAGCTGCAGAAGAGCCTTCCACGGGGACCTGTCCCAGCCCACGTGAGGGACACACTCCCCTGGGCTCTGGAGGCCCCCAGGGCATTTACACCAGCCAGGCCACGGCACTATGTTTGGGCACTTCATCCCCACCATCTTCTTTTATAAATGCCCTTCACAAAGGCCTCTGAGATATGACAGCTTGGGCAGAGGAGACTGGTATGCAAATAACAGAGCAGCACAAACTGCAGATGAAGTTCCTCTTAGCAATGACAAAGCCATCCTTTCATAACGCTTCAAAGCCTCCCAGGTTTTTTTTTTCTGCTAAAAATTAGATGCTTAGTTTAGGTGCAAGAGCCTGTGGACCCAAACCAGAGGGTAAAATCATTGCTGTGGGCAAGGATTCCTGCTTGAGCAACCCCAGCCCAAGGTATCCACACTCCTAGCCCTTCCAAAATCCTGAAACACCTTCCTACCCCCTTGCTGTGCCAGTGCAACTGTGCACAGAGACTCACACTGAAGGACTGACTGATCCAAAGCCCTAGAAAAAATTATAAGGCTTTAAGTTGGCTCCTTTGGGAAACAAGTTGAAGGAAAGGGATGGGAGCACATTAAACTGCTTCTGAGCTGGAAAAAAATATATATTCATAGAGTTGTTAGGAAATGTTCAAACTGATCAAAACACCCCCTAAATTCAGCTCTAGCCTCTGATGGGTAGGTCCTGGGAAGGTAAACTGTACATGGCTTTTCATCATTGAAGTGAGAAGTAATTGAACTGCAGTGCTTAGGCCTTGGAAGTCACAGGACACACTTTTCACTTCAAAACTAGGATGATATTGTTTTTAAGCTTTCTTGTAGGACTTCTGCTTTTCTCCCTGTTCCCTGTTACTATTAGGACTAGATTTTATTAACTCTGTTTCACTTCCAGAGATCTTACTTGAGGGAAATACACTGACTATGACGAGTGACAGAAACACAGAATTATCTTTATTCAGATGTTTAATCATCAGATCTTCCCATTCTGACTCCAGGCCCGTTATTCCAATGCAGTATAACCTGCTGTGATTTCTCTCTCAAGATATTAAACAAAAGCAGCCTTCTTCAAAACACTGAGCCCCAGATGCCTGGGGTAACCAGCTATTACCTTAATCAACAGGGAGTAAAACTCTCAGTTTTTGCTCACTTTGTACCTCCCAAACTCAGGAGCAGCTGTCTTGCAGCAGAAGCGTTTTGCCAAACAAGTAGGAGTGTCTTCTCCCACAAAACAAATCCCCTTTGCAACCCCAAGCCCGGGATATCTGAGCCTGTACCTGGCACAAGACCAAAGCCAGGTCTAATGTTCGTCAGCAGAAATTGCCAGATTATAAAAATCTGGAGAAGATCCCAGATATGCAACGACTCTGGCTGCACCCAGCCCTCCCTGGTCCTCAAACCTTGGGGGGTCCGACGTGCTATTTTACCCCCATTTCCTTGGTAGTTGGGCTGCTCTTGGATCCCAAGACGTGGGGAAAGCCCCACCCAACCCATTCATCCATCCATCCTTCCGTCCGTCCGTCCGCCGCCCACCCACCCACTGCCAAACGCCAGCGTGGGAAGTGGGGAGGGAAGGACGGAGGGAGGGGTGCTGGGGGCATGCCCACAGTGACACCAGCCTCTCGCCGTCCTGCCTGGCTGCCAGACCTTAGACCTGGTGTCAGGTCTAAGGTTCACAGATCTCGGGCAGCCTCTCACCTTTGACACCGCTCCCGCAGCCGGTGCTTTCGCTTTTAGCTGCCCCCGGCACGGAGAGGCTCGAACACGCGGATGGGGCCGTCATCCTGTCACCCCTGACACGCGGGCTGGAACCCTGGCAGGACAGCAAGACTTCGGGAAGGTAAAGGCATCCTCTGCTCGGGAATTCCTCAGCGGGCAGGCCCCCAGCCCCGGCCTGCCCTCTCCAAGGTGCCTTTCCCAGGCAAGCTCCGGCAAGACTCTGATCCTCACAGAGCAACTTCACATTCAAGGCACGAAGGGTGGCACCGTCCTCGGTGACTCCTTGCCCAAGAAAAGAGGTTTCAGGAAGCCCTCTGCCCCACCCCCATCCTCCCAGAGCTGTTGCGAAGGTCTCAGCAGAGCTCTCGGTCTCTCCCACAGTCCAGGGCTCTCCCGTTTATTGCTGCCTTACTTCCCTGCATGGTTCATGATCCTTATTCCCTTCCCCTTTAGCTCTGAGGAGAGCTGCTTATTCTGAGAAATCATCACGGTGTAAATCTAATATTTAGACCATAAATCTTTGCAGTTGGGATTTTTGTCTCCCCTGGTAACCCTGGCTTAAGTGAACCTTCCGAGTGGCCACTCTCTTACTTAAGCCAGAGCTTAAGCAGGTAGGAGGAGGCTCCCAAAAGCAGAGGAGAGCTTTGAGCTGAGTTAGAAGTCAGCTGGAGAGGTAGATGCATGACAGCTATCTTGTGGCGGAGGGGGGGAAATAAGTATTTAAATCTGAAAGAACCTGAAGTATTATGTCCAAAACCTGCAGGGTTAAATACTGCAGACTTACACAGTTAAGTGTTGAAGTCCTGTAATTTTTCAGAGATGCTTATTAGTTGTTGTTCTGGTTCACTGCTGCACCCCTGCAGAAACTCAGCAAATGGTTTTAGGACCCAGAAAAGCTTAGACACCAGTTAGGTATCGCTACACTTAAACAACATTAATTTCCCAGGAAGCTAAATAGAGTTTTAAATAAGATTTCTCAGCAGCTCCATCCCCAAAGGTATGCATTACTTTTCTTTTTTTATTGCTTTCCTTTGGAAATAAAAAGCTTATTCCCTGACAATAAATACAACAGGATCCCTCTAGCCCAGGTTAAAGATGCAGAACACGATTTCCTGGGTGCAGCAATCCTCTGTTGGAAGTGAGAAACGATTGGTGTTGTGGATGTTTGGGTACTCACCTTCAAGATAAGTGTAGGATCAAGCAAGCCTGCCCCTAATATCTATTGCTAGACACAGCTGCCACAAAATATTAAGCTGCATCTGGAGACTAAATCCACCAGCAGGGTTTTTACAGCTGATCGAAGATGAATCGGTTTATTTTCTCCGACTACACTGGATCTGAGCAGGTTGAGCTTTCCCTGCCCCTCAGCATGGCCTCCTGGCACAAGGAGAGGACCTGCACCACCTCAGCTGCTCCCCAGCTGCTCTCTAAATTGATGACAGGAGATGTCTGGATGCTTTTCCCATACTCCCTTATCCAGCAAGTGCAGGGTTTTACTCTGTACTCTCATTTTCCAACACCATTTCCCCCCACCATTTCTCCCTAAATTCCGTTTTCCATTGAGGCAGAATAAAGCCACTTGTTTTTTACTTCCATGCCCTCGTCCTCTGGTGGGAAGGGAGTCTCACCCTCAGCCTCTTAACATGGGAAAAAAATTGTTTCAAGTGAGCTTTGGCAAAACTCGTTGCAGTAAATCTCAGGTGAGTTCTGCTCCAGCACCAAGCCAACTTTCTAAGGTTGAACAGAGAGCAGCAGAGGGAAATGATGAAAAACTGTGTTTAATATAGACAACCTTGGGTAGTTTTCAAGCAGCTTCTTGCTTCCTGAGAGAGTTTTATGGCTTATCATTGACAATAACTGCCCAGAATGGATGGCACTCTTATTTACAGGCAAATGTGTGTAATCAATACCATAAGGAGCACATTTATGCTGTGCCACAGGGCTTATCTTTTTCCTGCTTGAAAAATATGACTAACTAGCTGTTCTGCACAAACGATGATCCTGCTCTTCATCACAGGGCTGCATGACCTGGGCAAGATGATGTTACCTCTGTTTTTTAAGGTGATTAAAGCCCGTCTCACCCAGCAGAAAAAATACTTGGATCTAAAGAAACAGACCTGGGTTCAGCCAAGGAACGCTTGTAATGACAGCCTTAATGAAGAATTAAAGGTCTGGAGCTTGCCAGATTGCAGAGGGAGGACAAGGAAAATAAAGGAGACACGTGGGATGAGCAGCTCACAGGAACAAGGGGCTTTTGTCAGGGAAGGGAGCTGCAGAGAGCAGGGAGTTCCATCCCTGGTGCTGCTGTAGGTGTCTTTGTAAAGGTCCTTCTTGCTCACCAGCCAAGTGCCACAGCCAAATTCCTGAGGCCCAGGTAGAAATTGCACCAAATCTTCATTGTAAGTCTTGCAGATCCCTGCTGTCTGCCTCACCAGGGCTTTCTTCCACGTGCAGGGAAGCCCCCCATTCCAGCAGAGCTCACCCTGGCAGCCTGCTCAGTCCAACACCCCGTGAACTTTCCTCTTCTTTGTAATTTTCCAAGTGAACTGAGTATTTTTGGAGGAGGAGCTCTGCGAGGAGGAACCAGGGCAAAGCAAGGCCAAGTGTGATTTGCTGCCCTGAACTGGCAGTTCCCACCACCAGCGGAGCAGTGGCACTTCCTTGACCTCAAGGCTGGGAGGAGGGGACACACGGGTCACCCGGGAGGGCTGCCACTGACCAGGGCACAGCCAAGGCTCTGCAGCAGCTCTCTCCGAGTCAGCTTTGAGGCAGTCGCTGGGTCTGTGTTTCCCTGCCACCCCTGGGCACAGCAGGGCGCTGCAGTCACGCTCTGGGGTGACACAGGGGTGGCACTCCAAGGGCTGGGTTCGTCTGGGGGTCTTTACCCAGGAGCTTTTGCCATCTGCTCTGTGTGCTGCTGCTCCTCAGCAGGGCCAGGGCCTCTCACTCCTGAGGCTCTCCTGATAATAACCGGGATAACTGTGGGACATCAGCCTAAGCTCCTCACCAGGGCTCTGGGGAAGGAGGTGTGCTGGAGAGCAAGGCACAGCCAGAAGAGATTTCCCTCTGCCAGGAAATTGCTGCAGCTTGTCTCCTTAGAGGAGACGCACCAATCTCCTTGCCTTCATCCGAGGAGGCTTCTGGCATCAAGTTTCTTCCTAAACATCTCCACCTTCTGGTCGCAACTGACAGCGGCAGATGCTTTGACGAATTAAACTTGCAACTAATGGTATCACTGACTTTGCTTTTATTCCAGCGTATTTTGGAGTTGAGCCCCACCTGCCCAGCTGCCAGTCAGGAGCTGCTGCAGGAGGCTCAGGTGACCCTGGGATGGCTTGCAGGTGTCCACTGAACTGGGCTGGTTTCCTTGCAGGACATGGCGCAGACGGTGACACCGGGCACCTCCCCAGGGGGACCTCGTCCCTCCTACATGTACAAGGTGGTCCTGCTGGGCAGAATGTTGGTGGGCAAGTCAAGCCTGGCCTACAGATACGTAAGGAACGACTTCAGGGAGATGCAGTCAACGGTGGGATGTGAGTGGCTCCAACAGCTCTGCACCAGAGACCAGGCCTGATGCGCTTCCCTACGGCAGGGTGGGCTGCAGGAGAACTGCTTGGTCCATCTTGCAGTCTGTGCATCAAGCACAGACCTGCTTTGGAACATGATGCAAGTTTGCCCAAAAGCCAGGACCTTCCCCTTCACATCTCTGCAGCCCATTTCCTCAGCACCAGGCCACAAGCAAAGCCACATCCACGTCACACAAATCTGGCTTTCTGCTGCTCTTTAGAGCAGCAAAATGAGTGAAACCTGGGATTCAAACTGTGCAGCCCATCTGCTCTTCGCATGCTGTGCTGCCCTCCCAGCTATTCAGGCACCCCAGGAGGGTTTCATAGAATGGCTTCCATTAGTTTCAATGCCCCCTGCCTAAGTCCTACAGCACCTAGACATCATATATATTCATTTTACATGATGCACCTGGCTTTTGCCTTAAGAAGGCCCAGCAGGCACAGAGGCTGTGATCCCACCTGTAACTGAAGAGCCAGCTGGTGGAGTAGAGCAAAGTGGAGCTTCTCCTCTTGTCCCTCTGCCTTCCCTGCTCCCTGAGGGAAAGGATGGAGGCTCCCCTCCAGCCGGAGCCCTTTCTGTGGATATTCCCATTCACAGCTCTGACCCACCAGCGAGGTGGAGCTGGCTCTCTCTCTGGGGGCTATTCTGCAAAGCTCAGAGTTATCCAACATCAAACGTGCTGTCATCCACCCAAATCTGCTGCCAGGAGGGGCCACATCAGCCCAGTGCCAGTGATCACAAGAAGTCCCCCCTGGATTCTGTGCATGAGAACACCATCACTGGCCCTCGGGATGGGTTTGGCCTCAGGGCAGGGGGTCTGAGCTCCCTGCTCTTGCTCCAGTTGAACACACACCCTGCATCTCGCCTGCAGGCTCCTTCTTCACACAGACACTCGACCTGGAGGAGGCCACTGTCAAGTTTGAGATCTGGGACACAGCAGGCCAGGAGAAGTACCAGAGTGTCTGTCACCTCTACTACCGGGATGCCCACGCTGCCCTGCTCGTTTATGACATTACTAACAAGGTAAGGCCCCTGCCAGGACCGTGCCACCACCCAGGGCTGATTTCTGCTGCCATGAATCCCATCCAAGGGTAATTTATCCCTAAATGTGTTTGAGAGCTGGTGACTTGTTTCCCTGAGAGGGGCAACAAAAACCTCCCCACTCTCCTTGGTTTGAAGCCACCCAGCCAGCTTGGTCTGAGACAAAGGGGTCAGACCACTGGGTGGTTTTGTCTCCATCTCTCCAGCAATCACTCAGCAGAGCAAAGCTGTGGCTGGAGGAGCTGGAGAAGAGATTCCTTCCCAACGAGATCGTGATTGCTCTGGTGGGCAACAAGACAGACCTTGCTGCTGAGCGAGAGGTCACCACTGAGGTGAGTGCCTGGGGTTCCCTCATCACCCCTCGCAGAAAGCACTGGGATACATCCAAGGAAAATTTCCAAGGAAAGCCAAGAGTTTAAAAGGTTTTCAGACACCTCCAAAGTCCCCATACAGTTATTGGCCCACCAGGAAACAGCACCATAAAACAGAACAAGCAGCCCCAGAGGGGGCAGGGGAATAACTCTGCTTATCTCCACTTAGGAGGGGGAAGAGTTTGCACGAACAAAAGGCCTCCTGTTCATGGAGACGTCTGCAAAATCCAACCATCAAGTAAATGATGTCTTCATGGCCGTGGGTGAGTTATGGGATGGCTTTAGGTGAGAGCAGAGGTAGGTGAACCATGGTCCCAAGCCCCTGAAAAGCTCACCCCTTTCATTGCTCCTGCTTGTCACTGAAATGTTCCTCCCAGCCAGTCCAGCCTGCGCCACCCTTAAGGCAGAAGGATGGACGGATCCATCCCAGCATGTTCCAGTGTCGGAGAGGGCTTTCAGGCCTTCTCCCAGAGCCACAATTTTATTTTGCAATGGTATCCAGTCTAGGTGCAATAGTGTCCCCAGCTGAGCTGTTCAGGGAACTGTGGGATGGTCCCCTGGGGTGGGACATGGGGTGGCCACTGCATCCCAGCCACTGGCAGGAGAAAAGAGCCCCTCTTTGCCTTGTGTTTCCTCCTAGTACAAGAGCTCCTGAGGAGGGAAAAAGAGAAGCCATCGAAGCCATCCTCAGATGGGAGGTCGACCGTGGACCTGGGGGCAAGCGGGGCGAGGACGAGGTGCTGCTGAAGCTGAGGATGTGACTCTGCACCCAGCAGGGCTGGACTTGGCCTCCACGAGGGGCAGTGACAAAGCAGTGGGGACTCAGAACTGCAGGGACAGCTCAACCTGACCACCCTCCCTCTCAAAGCCAGCTCAGAGCCCATCCTGGGTGCACGGGGTCCTTTCAACCCTTCAACCAGGAGATAAAGCCCAGGGGTTTATTCCACCAAGCTCCCATTTCCAGAGAAGAGCGTGAGCTGCCAGGAACACTGCCACCAATCTCGACTGGTGACATTCCCTCACCCCCAGCTGTCACCTCCTCCATCTCCTTTTCCATCTGAAAAGGGAGGGTTTAATTTCCTGAAGCAGAGATCCCGGTGGTTTTACACCCAGGCTGCAAATAAAGATAATATTGCCCTAAGGGCGTGTTGGTTTTTTTTCCCTGTCCTGCATGTCAGCCTGTAGGGAACCACAGGAAGCCTGGAGGTGGCAGGGAGCAGAGCCAGTGTCCCCCTCACCCCACTGCAGGGGTCACAGCCCATCCTTGGGAGCAATCACCGAGCCAGAATGGGGCCAAAGCCCACGTGCGGTGTCACGGTGCCCTGTGCCTTGCTGGGCCTCCCCTTTACACATTTTGAGTCAACAGTGGGAACTCACCTGGGCTGGAAGAGGAGAAAAAACCACCGGTGCTCTCTCTGATGGCAGCACCACTCACCCTGTCTGCAGGGCAGGAATCTCTGAATTCTGGGGCGTGGCAGCGTGGTGGACAGAGAACCACGTTCTCCCCAGGAGCTTCTGTCCCCATCTCCACGGGAATGGGGTGGCTGTTTCTGACCCCAGCTCATGGAAATGAAGGTGCTGGGGGCACTCCTGGGAGCTGGCACGCTGTGGGACCCCAGGGGATACACCAGAGAAAGGGGTCCCTCTGAGCTTATTTTTAGGGTGCTTTTTGGGGGTAAACCCGGGAGGGAAGGGCTGTCGTGCTGTACACACTGCCAGGGCAGGCAGAAAACCATGGCGACCATGCAGATTTGAGGGTCACAGCCCCACACCCCCGCCCGTGCTGCGTTTTGGAACAGAGAGACTGGGACACAGGGGTGAGAGGAGAAGGGTTTTTATTGTCGGCTCCAGTTCAGGGGTTCCGCTCCTGCCGGGGCGGCTGCGGCTGCGGGTGGGGGGCTGCGCAGCCTCGCTGCTGCCCGGCACCGCCGGGCTGGCTGCCCCCGGCCAGGGCTTGTCGCCTCCCAAACCTCCCCACCGGCCGGATCCCGCGGCCCGTGTACCACGAGGGGTCGATGTCCGGGTCTGCCAGGAAAAAGCCGAGGATCCGTCAGGGGCTTGGAGGACGTGGAAGGGGACGGGGCATTGAGCCCACGAGTGGGGGGATGGCGAACACCAGGGGAGCAGGAAAGGGGGATGAGGAGGACAAAAGCTGTTGCAAAGGCTGTTTCAAAGCAGACCTGTGCTCCTGCACAGTGGCAACCCCTCCTCAACCCCCACACGCAGCTGAGCCTGGGGATGCAGAGGGGGCTGGAGGCAGGGGGTTGGCTGGGGAGAGTCCCTTACTCATGTTTTCCTTACTCCTGATTTCCATGGAGCGCTCGAGAACGCGGCCGTGGGTGGCAGGCAGGGTCAGGCAGACGAGCAGCAGCCACAGGAGGCAGGTGACCCTCAGCTTCATCCCCAGCACTTTCTGGCCGCAGGGACTTGGCTCTGAAGTCTCCTGAGCCCTGCTGAAGGCTCCGGTGTGGCTGCAGGAGAGGAAGGATTTGGCTGTTGATGTGTGTCCCCATCACAGCATCCCTGGGCCAGCAGCAAAGGGCTTGGGGACAACATCAGAACCCGAGGGCTGTGCTGGGGCTGCTACCTCTGGGGAAGATATCCCCTCCAAACGTGAGCTGCACAAACTTCATGCTCATTAAAATAGGTTTGGATCCTAGCCTAGCGCCTGAGGTCAGGCCTGATCTTCTCTGGGACCTTCAGTAAACCTGTGGGACCCCACAGCCCAGGGGATGGGGTCCACCACCAAAACGCAGGGCTGGCTGCACCAAGCAGAGGCTGCAGAGTCACAAATGGATGGAATGGATGAGAGGATGGATGGATGGATGGATGGATGGATGGATGGATGGAGGGATGGATGGATGGAGGGATGGATGGATGGATGGATGGATGGATGGAGGGATGGATGGATGGATGGATGGGTCATGACCACCTCTGCACCCTCGGCACCCACCCCTGGCCGCGGCTGCTGCAATGACAACCTGGGAACACTCTGTGCCACACTTCAGGGCACTGAGGTGCTGAGCAGGACAGTGCAGGGCAGGCTGAGTGCTGGGCTGGGTTTCTGCAGCCACCTGAAACGAGGGAACAGGGACCGAGCGGGAGAGCTGGGCGAGGCAGGACACGGCGAGGGTGCGGCTGCCGCTCCATTTCCAGGGATTTTTGCAAAGGGAAAAGTTTGCAGCACGCTGAGCAGGAGATAGACCGGGCTCCCGGGAGCTCGGGTTTCCTGTGGCCACCAACTTTTAGCACCCCCCCTAGACGGCGGGACAGACGCGAGGACGGACACACGGAGGGAAAGCAGCGCTCGGAAATCACCCGGCAACAAGAGCATCAGGCGAGGCAGAGCACAGCGTCGCTCCCGGCCGCGGGGCTGCACTTACCGAGGCGAGGCGAGCAGAGGTGCCCGGCTGCCGTCCCGCTGAGCCAGGTGGCGGCTGTCTGAGCCCGTGTCCCCTCCGGTCGCTGCTTTTATGGCCGGTTTCGTGCTGATGTCAGAGGCGAGCCCCGGCGGGGACTGAGCCGGGGCATCTCCCCTCCCCGCTGCCCCCTCTCATCAAATCAGCACAGGGATTTTCATGACTCAGAAGGGACCAGCATTTTATCTTACGCTGGCTGAGGGAGATAGTTTGGGAATATGTTAATCCCCGTCCTCGACGCAGGGTTATTTCGGACAAGGGGAAGTTTTCTGCTCTGTCACCCACCCGGCGCCCGCTGCCGGGGTCGGTGTGTGCTGCTGCCCTGAACGCTGGAGAGAACAGTGTAACTCCACCGCAGGATTTACACTGATTTACACCACCCTTTCCCCTCCACCACCCACAAAAAAACCTGCTTTACACTGATTTACACCACCCTTTCCCCTCCACTACCCACAAAAAACCCTGCTTTAGGGAAAGCAGAACACTATTTACAGAGACGAGAGGAAAGCAGTGTGCTGGGGCACACGGGCCGGCAGGAACAGGCTTGTTCTCTGGGCATGCGACCTTCCAATCCCCACCCCTCGGTCCCCCATTCACCATTTAAAATGTATTTGAAAGATTTCTGATGGGTGTGACACTGGAGGAGCCAGCCTGGGACTCCAGCATGAGGTCAGTTGGTGTCCAAACACAGACCAAACTGGGACTAGAGACATCCCAAAAACAGGGACATCTCTGCCTTGGCAGAATTGCGAAGACACTGCCACCAGTGGGGTGTGAGCAGGGGGAAGGTCCCTGTCTGCCACCCCCACGTGGGGCTGGCTCTGCCCTGGAACAGAGCTCCATCCCATGCAGTGCCCAGCTCCAGTGCCTGAGCACAGCCAGTGCTGGGGAGAGGTGCCAGGAGCACTCTGGGACACAGGGGGATTGCCACAGATGTGCAGCAAAGGCAGGGAAAGAGCTGAAGAGAGGAGAACCTGCCTCATCTTGGGTTTCAGCCGTGGAAATCCCCTCCCCAGGCTCAGCAGGCCTCTCTCCACCCCAGGGTTGCTGCTAATATTTAACACAGATTTAAAGCAATCCTTTGGTGCTGTGCCCTTGTGTTTCATGTGGCTTCAGCTACCAGACCGGATTCAGGGTTTCCATGCAAGTTGGAGCAGTGCATTTATTTCAGGATCAGCCCCTCCTGTGCAGCCCCTTTTCCCACCCAGCTTCACCACTGGGCACCACTGACCCACAGCCATCACACCTGTGGCTCTGTGCTCAGTGCCTGACTGCTCATGTGGCCATCCTGATCTGCACCATCTGCCCCCATTTGGCTTCGGTGCTGCCAGTTCAGGTCCTGTCTGCTCCTCCTGGCCACTTGTAAAGCGAGGAGTGCACAGGTTGCTTAAAGGAATGAATGGACATGGAGCTGCTGCAGCAAGTCCAGATGAGGCCACGGAGATGTTCTGAGGGCTGGAGCCCCTCTGCTCTGGAGCCAGGCTGGGACAATTGGTGTTCGCCTGGAGAAGAAAAGGCTCTGAGAAGACCTTAGAGCCCTTCCAGTGCCTAAAGGGCTCCAGGAGAGCTGGAGAGGGAGTTGGGACAAGGGCCTGGAGCGACAGGATAAGGGGGAATAGCTGCCCACTGCCAGAGGGCAGGGATGGATGGGTTACTGGGAAATTCCTCTCTGTGAGGGTGGGGAAGCCCTGGCACAGGGTGCCCAGAGAAGCTGTGGCTGCCCCTGGAGCCCTGGAAGTGTCCAAGGCCAGGCTGGACAGGGCTTGGAGCAACCTGGTCTAGTGGAAGGCATCCCTACCCATGGCAGGGGGTGGGAGGAGCTGGGCTTTAAGATCCCTTCCAACCCAAACCATTCAAATTCTCTGGGAAGAGAAAGGAACCTTCGCTCAAGTGTGCTGAAAAAACAGACACTGGGAAATGGGTGGGTGGTTCTGGACACAAAATTGGCTTTATTGCATGATTTAGTGCACATTTGTTATAATCTCTACACAGGCAAAGGGGTCAGGAGACCAGCAAAGAACTACATGGGTGGCTACTGAAGGACGCCTTGGTCTGCTCTGCTGAGGTTTCCCGTGAGGATTCCTTCACAGGGTCAGGCATGGAAGGACTTGGGTCATGGCTGAAACCAGACAAGCAAGAGATGAGGCTGGGTGAAGGCTGAACCCTGACACCAGAAGGGTGGGTGCAAACCCTTTGGATGATTTTGGTGGAGCTCCCTTCTTCCAGCCAAGGAGCTGCCATCCCAGCACAGCCACTTGCTGGATGCACTGAAGCCTCAGTGTCTGGGAGAGTTTCTGCAACAGCAGAGGTTTGCACTTACCCTTTTGAGCTTCAGGCCAGAAGGATTTCATTTTAAACGAAGAAACTGGTTTTGTTTCCAGCTGGGAAGCCCAGACTATGGACTTTCTGTACCCTCTGGGATGACCACAGGACCAATTCCTAGGCAGTGAGCAGCCTCTACTACTACCAAAGCCAAATGAATGTGTTACTTGCATGAGAATTGACCCTACTGCTCATAATTAAAGTGGTTGTAGCTCAGATGCACAGGAATTGCCTAAAATGATCCAGCCTGGGTGGCCACGAAGGGGAAACTGTCAGCATTGGTCAGACATCCCTGCTCCAGCTGCAAGTGATCCTCCCCACTTTGCCCACTGGGCAGGGAGGGAAGGAGGGAGGAAAGTGAGGGCTGTACAGGACAGGGACTGAGCAAAAAACCCCTTTCAAAGTGACCTGCAAGAGAAAGCAACCCTCTTCCCATCCTGATGCTCTGGTCATGGACATGGGGCTGGTACTGATCCACTGGGTTAGTGGATGTGGAGAAGTGAACATTGGAGAAAAACAAACATCCTGGGGGAGCTGGGGGAGGGTGAGACCAGGGGCCCAGGGTGCCCAAAGGCCATCAGAGCCCCTCCAAAGGATGGGATGGTCCTAAGAGGCTCTACAAGTGCCATCACCAGGAACAGGGGACATGCTCATCCACAAGTTGCATCTTGGCAGGGGTTGACCCCTCTGTGGAGCAGAGGAGCACCTACACCCTGTTTGCTGGAGTTCTGTACCTTGCTGATACAGCCCCACGTGGAGAGGAGATACTTCAAGAGCTGGGAAAGCAAACCAATCCCCAACAAGCCCTCCAGCCTTTCCTCCCACATTTCTTGCCACTGCTTCCCTCAAGCCTCGCCTCACTCCCATCCCCAGATGGCCATAGCTGCTTCAGGCACGGTGGCAGAAGCCTCAGAAGGTGTTTGCATGGCTTGGGGCAAAGAGCAAGCGCTCGCTGGGAGGGGACCAGCACTGCTCTCACCCTGCTTTGCTGCTCAGGGAAGGGAAGCAAAGCTCCAAGGGACATGGCAGGGAATTGGCACCAGCATGGGCATGGGAATCCCAGCACTGGGATGCCTGGGTCCCTCTTCTACCTGGGGTACCTCAAGGGCATTCCACAATCACAGCCAGCTCCTGTCCCTGCCCACCAGCAGCCTGGGAGAGAGCAGGGACAGGCACTGGCAGCTTCTGCCAAGCGAGGGCTGTGTCCCTGCCCTGGGCCCTGTGCTGGATGTCACACTGACACCCAGCTCCCTCTGAGGCTGGAGCCAGCCCCCTTGGCTGAGCCAGTGCCAAAGAGCTGCCCCAATCCAAGTTCTCATTCCAGCATCCTCCTGTAAGAGCCCCTGGCCACGTGTCTGCACTCCAGTGCTTTGCTCCTCTTCCCATCACCTCCCAGCAAGGCCTCCTGCCCATGGCCTGTGGTTTCCTTTCTGTCCAGGGTTTCAGGGAGAGAGGGGCTCAGGAGAATGAGGAGAAAGTGTTGCAGGGAAGGCTGCGAGAGGCTTTGCTTTGCTGAGGTCTTGAATCTTCACGGAAATGCGGTAGCAGGAGGGTCCCCTCTCCTCAGGACAGGTGGGTCATCACAGGCTTCTGCAAGGCACAGGAAGGAGAAAGCTCAGCCCACCAGCGTGTCCCTGCCACCCTGAGCCACCCCAGCATGCTCCTCGTCCCCTCTGGCTGCCACTGCATGGAGTGAGGCCCTGCCCCATCCCACGGACCACGCGGGCAGAGGGAATTCAAAGGTGTTCCTCTTTGCTGGGGCTCACGACACCCCGGACCTCGGGGCTTGGTGCCCAGGCGTTCCTGCCCTCACCAGACAGCACGGTGGGACCAACGCTGAGAGCTGAGGGCTCCATCAGCTTGGGGAGAGCACGGGGAGGGACAGGTCCTGCAGCCCTCCCTCGGGGCTGGCTCCGTACCGCAAAGAGCCGCTCCACCTTCCTGTTCTTCCCGTTGGGGTTCCTCTGCGTCAGCGAGCCGCGGTACACCGAGTTGCGGTCGAAGGAGTCGTCAAAACCTGTAGTGAGGGAAGAGAGTTGGGCACCAGGCCCTCACCCACCTCACCTCAGATATTTCAGCCGCCCACCAAGCCGCTTGGCATTTACTAATCCCCCGCTGGCTGCGGGTTGGGACGCACCGCGGCACTTCCCTCTCGGGGAGGGTGATGGGAAGCGCTGTGGTAACAAGGAGATGAGAGCTGCTACTCCTCAGTTCTCCAGAGCGCTGTGTGAGCTGGGTCAGCCTGGCAGCAGTCGACTGCCGGGGCCTCTGTGGATACTGTTAAAAGCCTGAGCAGAAAAACCCAAGAATATTAACTGCAGTTTTGAGACAGAGAGAAAGTTTCTCTCACGGTTTGCGGTGTTGTTCATGAGATCTGTAAAACACAGGAATGTAAACATCTGTGCAGCTGTGCATTTCCATAAAGAGGTTGGACCTTTGTTGTTATCCTTAACTGGCCAGTAGTTTTAAGAGGGTGTTAACGGTCTTGACCAATGGTGTGATATTTGAGTGCTTATGTTATATAAACCGCGGGAATTTGAATAAAGTGCAGTTGGATTCCTGAAATCCGAGCGTGTCAGCTCCTGACTTTATGCCGCGTTCCGGGAGAGAACAGCGACAGGCCTCTGCTCCGGAAAGCTCCATGGCACAGCAAAACCCCAGCCTGGGAGAAACTCTCACGGACCCAGCCTAGGACACTCTCTTAACCTGTTAATTCATCTCCTCTTCTCTACCACCAACTTCCACCAGCTGCACCTTTTCAGACCCAACTTTCCAAGTCACTGACCTGCCAGGCAGACAGTCAGGAGAGCAAATGACGCCCCGCCCAGGCACGGGGGATTGGGTTTGCCTGGTGATGTCTGTCCCCACTGCAGATCCCTCTATCTCCTCGCGGGGCTGATGTGTCCCACGGGCTGCCTTTATCGGCCTGCCCCTTGCAGGAAGGAGAGCAGATGACTCCTCCTCAGGATCAGGACAAGCGACCTTGCCACCTACCAGCCGCAGCTTTGTTAATTGTCTATGTGAATGGGGGAAACGCTGTTCTACCTCTGCATTAAATGATCTTTCCCCCTTTCCCTCCCTTCATCTTCCATTATCTGGAAGGAGAGCCTCTCTTTCTGCCTTTAAGCTTGTGAGGAGAGATAGGAGAGAAAATGAAAAGTAATTTCCTTATGGGTCTCGCTGATACTGGTCAGGATGGAACATTTCCAGTGATTGTCCTCCTACCACACAAGCTGCTGTGCCAAGTTTCAGGTCACCATCTACTTTGAAGTTCTCCCAAGCTGCTGTTTGTCCGTAGCTGGTCCCTGAAGGGCTTCTTGTTCCCACAGCAGAGACCAGTGGCTGAGTCAGGCAGGCAACAGGGTCAGGATTCACAGAGTCGTGGAATTGTTTGGGTTGAAAGGAACTTGAAATCCCTTCTTGTTCCACCCACGTGCCATGGGCAGGGACATCTTCCATTAGAGCAAGTTGCTCCAAGCCCCATCCAATCTGGCCTGGAACACTTCCAGGAATGGGGCGTGCCATTCAGGCAAGGATACCTTCCCCAGGATGGCCAAGCAAGGGAGAAATTGCTGTCAGAAGAGGGGATGGACTTAGGTGAGGTTTTGAGAGCTAACAGCCCACGGGATGAAGGAACACAGGTGTCTCCCTGGACTCCAGGGTGGCTGCAGGGAAGTCCTGGCTCTTGGAGGACTGAGCTACCTCAGCCTGATCTCGGCTCTCCCATCACTGCCCCCAGTCCTGTCAGCTGCTGCCGCCCTTCCCGGTTATCCACCCCTGTCCTACCAGCAGGCCTGAGCACAGGGAAGGGGACTCCACTGCAGACACACAGCTGGATGCAGAGAGGGAGGACCAGCACCCCCAAAGCCCAGCCCAGCCCAGCCCCCCACAGGTCCCCATCTCCCACAGGCAGGGCCGTGCTCCTTACTGGTGATTTCCAGGGGGCTGTTGAACTTCCTCCTGTACCTCCGCAGCCCGGGCATTGCCTGCAAGAGAAGGGGAGCAGCCTGCTGTGGGCAAGGGATGGGAGGGCAGAGCTCCCCACTGAGGCCACTGCTTTGAAGGCAGCCCCCTGGAGACCCTGGTTGTCTGCAGGCTTAAGGCTGTGCCACCTGCCCAGCCCGAGATTAAACACACACTCACCTTAATGTCATCCAAAGACTCCCCAGGACTGCTGCTGGCAGGAGCAGGAGAGTGGAGGCAGGCAGCCTGTGGACAGAGGAAGGCAGAGGTGTCTCTGGGGGTGCAAGGGGAGGCAGAGAGCTCTGTCTGCCATGGCAGAGCACCAGGCAGCACGGGGGGAGCTGGGAATGGCTCAGCAAGCCCAGGGGAGCATGTACAGCTTGGAGCTGGGCCCTCACAGCCACCAGCCTCCAGGCTCACCTGCACACTCGACTTCTTCTTTGCCTTTTCCATGGATTTCACTGTCAGCCCTGCAGCAGACAGAGCTGCAATTCGGGATTCAATATCTGAGATCTTTAGAAGGAGGAGAAAAGACATTCAGATGGTGGCTGGAGGATCCATCAGTGGCTTTGTTTGCCATCACTGGCTGGGAAAGCATCTCTCAGAGCCAAGCCCTCACCTCGCTCTCTGCCTGCTGCACCTGAGCAGCTGCTGAGGCCACTTTGTCCTCCAGCTCAGACAGCTCCGAGTCGGTGGTGCCACTGTGCTGAGCTCCTTCCTCAAGCTCCTTCAGGGTCTTCTCAAGATGGTAGGTCTTGCCAGCAGTCAGGTACACCTGAAATAGAGCAGGAGGAAAAATTACATTGAAGAATTAACCTTCCTGGAGTTCTCCTCTCCTGGTCTGACTGCAGCTCCAAATGCAGCAGCTCCTGCTACTCTTTTTTGACTGCCTTCTTGCCTCGCAGCACATGCAGTACCAGTCAGCTCAGACATGGCTTTTCATCTCATTTTCTCCCTTCCCTGGGCTTTTTGAGAGCAATTACCAACAGTGTGAAGTGGTAAGAGGCTCAGTGGGAACACAGAAAGGACCAAAACTCAGTGATCTGCTCGAGGAGCAGCCCCAGCAGCATCCTTGTGCCGTGTGCTCAGAGGGAGAGCAGGCACCTGCAAACCAGCTCAGGCTGCTGTGTCCTGTCTGAGGGCAGAGCTGGGAAGGAGACAAGCTGACTTTCCAAACTTGCTCAGTCTATTTTAAGGCTGTCTGTGGTGCTGGGTTGCCTGGGAGCAGGGTCAGCCTGCACTGTCCTCCCTTTGCTGCCTACAGAAGAGGGATAAAAGGATCTATTCCAATAAAACCTCTGGTTTTACTGCCACTTGTCTCCTCCCAGGTTTCTACAAGGACACAGGTCCAAGCAAGGCAGTTCAGGAAACATTAACACATCGGTATGCAATCACATCAGATGTGGCC
This sequence comes from Picathartes gymnocephalus, assembly GCA_013390045.1. NCBI lineage: Eukaryota > Metazoa > Chordata > Aves > Passeriformes > Picathartidae > Picathartes > Picathartes gymnocephalus. The sequence goes on from WEKY01032091.1 coordinate 189,040, forward strand.
ACTCTTCTGCTGACTGACCCCAAAATCTCAGTACTGCTACTACAACTGCTGCTCCTCCAGCCCTCTCAGCTTTCCCTGGGCTGGGCATTGTGCAGAACTGCCTGGCAGGAGCCCTCTGCATGCACTGAACTACAGCCCATCCACCCAAATCATAGCACCACACGTCCCAAAGGTCCCGCCCATCCCAGTGCAAATCCTAAGGCCGTGCACCCTCCAGCCTGTGAGTCACAGGGATTTGCTGTTGGCCCATCAGACTCTCCCAGTGCCCTCCAAGGTGGGTGGCATGCCTTGGAGAGGAGAACGGAGTGCCCAGCCAGCTGTGACTCAGCCAGGATCCCCAAAGGAGTGGCAGGATGACACACATCTCCCAGGGCCATTGTCTACCCACCCCTGTCCCAAACTGATGGCAGCAGCAGCACTAAGTCCCAAGTTCACATCCTTCCCAGCCCTATCCCCTCTCTTGGGAGAGGGGGAACCCCAAAACCTTCATGCATTCCCCTGGGATGCTGTATTTGGCCAGAAAACATCCAGGGGTTGCACCTCCCTGCTTTTATTTATAAGTAAGAGATGCTGCACAGAGTGTGTCCTAAAACCCTGCTCCCCATTGCAGGACACTTCCTGCAGCAAAACCCCACCACCCAGATGGAGATGCAACTCTTCTTTTAGCTGTTCCTTTTGAGCTTGGTGCAGGGCACTGTGGATGCAGCCCATTTCCACAGGGAATCCATTCCTATGGGTTTGTAGTGGCTACAAAAGCTGTCAGTGCTCCGGGGTCACACAAACCTTGCAGGGGTTCATGCTCCAGCTGTGAACTTGTCACCTGCAGGAGCCCATCAGCCCCAGGCACAAGCAGCCCTAGTGAAGAGGTGGGTGATGTCCGTAAAGCCCTTGACGGAACACAGAGCTGAGGAGGAACTGAAGGAAGTGGGACACAAGTTTTGCTGGAGCAGGGACTGCTGAAGTCCAGCAAGGTGATGCTACAGCAAGCTGGGGACCACACTCATCACCCAGGGCAACCAGGAAACAAGGAAAGGGAAGCCACAGGACAGAGCATCTGCTTTTGCTGCTGTACTACCCTCTAAGACCAGGCTTATTAATCCCTCTGCTGAGCATCCTTTCAGTGCTGACCTACCCACCAACAAGGAATTTTGTGGGGGGATTCCTTTGTGTTCCCACCCATCCCCCCTAACCCCCCCCCCTCTGCTGCCCAAAAGCTCTGGGGAGCCTTACATTTTCCTCAAGCTCCCGGTACACTTCAGCCACCTCTTTCCCATCTGCCAGGCCTGGGAGCTGCCCCGCAGGGAGGGCACAGCCCTGGCTCTCTCCATGCAAGGACTCCCACACCGCTTCCTCCGTGGCGTTTATGGCTCTCAGCACTTTGGCCGTGATCTCGCTCAAAGCCTGAGCCGACGACCTCTGCGAGAGCCGAAGCGGAGCGCGGGAGAGGGGGGGGGAGGGAAAACACGGATGTTATTTTAATGTGGGGTATAAAACAACACAAGCCAGGGGTGAGAGGGGCGCAAGAACTCCAGGAGCTGTGGAAAGAGGGAGGAGTGGTGATTAACAGGCTGGCGCTGCTCCTGAAGGGCTCTCCACCAGACGGATGCGTGGCTACGGCAGAGCTTTGATCTCAGCCAGTGCTTTCTGCGGGAGGGCTGTGACAAAAGAAGTCACCTCAAAAGGCTTGGAGAGGAGGTTATGGAGGGATGCTTCACTCACTGGAAGCACCTGGCCACCTGAGGGCCACTCGGTTACTCAGCAGTTAAGACCTAATTGCAGCATATTGCTTTACACCTCAGCGGGCCTGAGCAGGGAGGCAAACAACTCCTTGAGTTTGTGGCAAAAAAGTAAAAACAACCAGACCCCATAAAATGATTGTATTGCCACACGGCCAGAACTTGGGGCTAATTTCCTCTTTTCCCACCCCAAGGAGCACTGATGGCAATAATGCCCCTAAGTGCTGCCCTTGGCTTGATGAGGTGCTAAACACATGTAAAAATGGGCTGAAGAATCTCATCATCTCTCTCCCGGCTGATAATTCCCTAGAAACCGAGGGGATGGGGGTGACATATGTGCTAGTTGTGTTTACAACTGCGTGTATTTCCAGGCAAGCTGTCCTGCAGAGAACCAGCTAACTCAGTCCAGATGATATTTTTATCATTTTATGGTGCCTTCGTGGTACAGCAGAGTATTTTCACATTTTCCATTAGGACTGTGTGCTTCCATCACAGTGCTCACCCAGTTACAAGATTTCCTCCTGACTGGAGGAACCTCATATTAAAAATCCCTCAGAATCACACCGAATCCAAACCTGGATTGTAAGTGTAGGGAAAGTTGCTGTTAAACATCATCCATGCTGACAGCCTTTAACCAAGGCTGGTCCAGCTACTGCAGACATTTCTAACTCAATACTCCTCCCTGCTTCATAGCAGGGTTTGGGGGCAAAGAAAGTAGCAAACCTGGAGGATCCAGGCTTGATTTCATAAGGAACAAGAATCTTACACTGATTCCACACGAACCTGTTCAGGGTTTGAGCCTCTACTGCAGATCAGTAGCTCACACAGAAATTAGATCACCTTGGCTCGGTGAGCTACCACTCATCTGCACTTAATTAGAAATGGTTATTAAGATGATGCAGATTGTTCAATTCACGAGAAGCTGTTAAGTCTGGCTGCAGCAACCATCTGAAAGCAGCTCTCAGGGAAAAGGAGGCAGTAAAGGATGCTGTGGGTAAGGGTGCACTGCTGATCCAGTGGCAGGGAGAGCACAGCAAACAGTACCCAAACCCACCAGGTTTTGTGTTCTGAGGCTGAGGAACAAATGCATATCAAAGGGAGGCCTCATGGCACCACGAAAATCACCACAACTTCAGATGGATGGAGCTTTGCAGGAGAGGAGAGGGGCAGTGTGGTGCCTGCTTCCTTCCTTTGCCAGCAGAGGATGTGTGGGAGCACATGCACACATCCATCCCCCTTCCACAGGCAAAGCAGGAGGGAGGGGATGAACAAACCAGCCAGCAGAGACCCAGCAGGGAATGCTGACCTCTCCATCTGTGCTCATGGATCATCTTGGAGGCTCTGCACAACTGGGGACACACTGCAGAGGTGCTGTGATCCGTCCTCCTCTCCCTGACCCTTCCCCACGGGTCACCCGCCACGGAGTAGGGACAGGAGCCAGCACAGAGCTGGAAGTGCAAGAGATGCTGATCCAGCAGAGTGGAAGTGGGATCAGGGATTTGGGGACTCAGGAGCACTGACAGGTGTGGAAAAGACATTTCAGGCTGTGGCAGGTGCCTGACAAGGGCTGCTGGTACTAAATCATCACCAAGCTCTGCTCCCACCCCAGGACTCTTCTCCATAGTGACTTCCAGATCCTGGGACAACTCCTCTAAGTAAATGTGGAGGTTGTGTGCCTCTCCGTGACAGGCAGCAGCCTGCAAGAACTCGAAGAGGTTTTACTTTTGAGCCTTGAGTGAGACTGGCAGAGCCTGCAGAGAGGAAATGTACAGATCTAACAACCCTGGGAATTCCCTATCCCTTGACACTCTGTTAAAGCATCCCTGGGAGGCTTCAAAGGTGGAGGTGTGGGACAGAAGAAGAGCCACATTTTCATGGTGTAAAACCACTGAGAGCAGAAAGAATCGTGGATGCAGCCTGGAATGATGTGGGTGGTGGGGCAGGGATTACCTTTCGAACGTCTCTGGTCACGTCACCAGTGGAGGAACTCATCCCTGGTTTCTTTGCTCTCTTCTCTTCTCCACGCTCCTCCTCGTCAGAAGAGACTTCTTTGTCGCTGATGTTGCTGGCTAACTCCTCCAGCTTCCTCTTCAACTCCTCCTCCTCGGCATCGGGGTCAGCGTGGGGCTCTGGGGCCGGAGACTGAAGGAGCAGGAGAAGGGAGAGTGTCATGGTTTGAAAAAAGCCAACTTTTTTTGGTGTGGGAGAGGCGTCCACTTCCCGCAGTGGACAGCAGGGCACGGCCGGCTCCAGACACGCTCACCAAGCAGAGGAGCTCGAGGAGTGTGACCACAGAAGGACTTTCAAACCCCTCCAGGGGACAGCAGAGCCCGGCCAGCTGCGCTCCAGCTCCTCACCGAGCAACACAAACCCTCGACCTAAAGAACCTCCACTCCCATTTTCCCCATGCACAGAACTTGCTTGGTTTTCCCTGTGGGAAATTGCCTTTCCCCCACCCTTAAAAAGGGTGTGCATGAGGGATTTGGGGCCAAAAATCACCACATTTTTAGTTAGGAACCATGGCATGGCTGGTGGCTCTGAGGGCAGAGATCACAATGAGGCAAGGTGACAAGATCTGCCAAGGAGAGGGAAGCAGCCACAGGAATTGCCACACCCTGAGGTAACTTCTGGAGCTTCTGGGTAATCTCATTTGCGATGAGAAACCACACAGCAGATTTCCCTGTGGGACAGACAGCACATTGCCACCCACCCCTGCTTGTTAGGTGCAATTCATGGCAGCTGGAGAAGAATCCTATTAAACTCCCAGCACTGGAAGAGATCTCCAGAAGTTCCTGCACTCACTGCCCCTTGGATTAGGAAGGGAATACAATTACCTGAGCTGCTTTAACAGCCTCCAACAGCAGCATCTGCAGCAGGCAATCTTTTTCCCAGGCAACCTATTCCAGAGGCTCTGCTATCCTTTCTGCTGGAAAGCTTTGCTTCATAGTTAACCTCAGCCTGTCCCACTGCTGTTTAGACCCACTGCCTGTGCTCTGATTTGCCCTGGATGTGGGAATAAAGTGTGGGAACCTGACACTGTGCACACCTCTTACTCCCTTGGTCAGGATTACGAGTGGAAACACTGATTGATTAGAAACATGGCCATCCCCCACTGTGAATTTTAGGAAAAAAAAAGGAGAAATTGCATTGTTTCATCCATGCCTGTGGGCCTTCCGTGTAATTATCACCATCCATTCTACTGAGCCATCAGCTGCCAGAGAGGTGCTGGGTTCACATGAAGGAAAAGAGTGCACAGTCTAAAATTAGAAACCCAAAAATCAATGTTAAGCGGTCTAAGTATTCATAGATTCTACATTGTTACTCAGCTTTAACTTAATTTAGCTGTTTTCTTCCAAGTTTGATGGCATGGTAAGATGAGGGCAGCTCAGAAGAGATACAGAAGAGCTCCTTGACTCAGCTCTCCCAGTCACAATAAGCAGGTGCCTTCCTCATAGGCACTAATTGAGTGTCCCATGATTTCAAATGACCTGTTACAGTTCTGCAGATACAGACACCACCTAACAAAACTCCCGAAATTCCATAAAGTATCAGCCTGAAAGCAAATTTTCCTTGTGCAGAGGGGGCGAGGAAGGCACTGGTTTGCACAGGGTCTAAACGGGTTAAATTTGCTGCTGTTCCTCTCCTGCCATGCAATGTTTTCTAAGGCCCTCCATCACCTGGAGCTGGAGAAGAGCCTCCAAGGCCAAAACAGAGGACTAAACCCCAACAGCCCAGGCCACTGTAGCACTTAGGGACAGGGTTTATAAGTAATGGACTTGGCAGTGGTAGCTGAATGGTTGGACTCAGTGATTTTTTTAGAGGCCTCTTCCAAATGAAATATTTGTATGATTTTTGCCTATCCCTGCTGTTCTGGCTGCTCCAGAGAAGCCTCTCCAGTGGCCAGGGGAAGGGAGCAGCCCAGCCCTCGCTCCATCCCTGCAGGATTCCTGCCCGGTTACCTCGTCCGAGCGCGTCAGGATTTTTTCCTCCAGGCGGCTCAGCGTGCGTTCGATTGCAGACATGCGAGTGTTGAGCTCATGGATCTACAGGGAAGGGGGGAGAGACAGAGAGGGAGAGAGGGAAAAGGAGTAGAGAACAGACCAGCCACCACTGCCAGGACAGTGAGGGAACAGTGCAACCAACAGAGGAAAGCAAGCAGCAGGACACTGCCACGGCGGGCAGAGTTAAAAGAGATTAAAAAATAATATATTTTTAGTAACGTCTTAAAAATGTCAGTAAGCTCCAGGAGGTGCAGAGCAACCTCAAATCTGGAAAATTCCAAGCAACACCAAGCCCCCAGCACATGGCAATTCCAACCAAAGCATCTGGAGCTTTGATGCAGTGAATGTAAAACCCCACCACCACCAAAAGCACCAGCCTGTAATAAAGCTGCCCATCTCTCCATCATTCCCATGCTGCCCCAAATTCAAGTCAACATCCATTTTCACTTCCTACTAATACATTTTTCAAGCTGTAACCACCCCGTCACACTCCTGTCAACACCGTGGTAGAAAGGAAGAGGGAAGAAGGCAAGGATTTCCCGTGAAAATATCCAAGTAGAAAAACCGAACCTGAAAGTTTTCCCCACCACTTTGAAATTTTCGAATTGATTTACCCAGATGCTTGCCCCTCTCTTCTCCCTCACCCGTCTGACTAAAGATGGGGCATGGAGGGAAGGGCGGAGAAATGAAAGACAGACAAAATCCTGAAAACCAAAGGGAAGTTACTTTCTGTGCTCAAGAACCAAGATAAACCTTTGTGGTGAGGGTGGGTTTAGATTAGACATTGGGAAGAAATCCTGCCCTGTGAGGGTGCTGAGGCCCTGGCACAGAAGCTGTGGCTGCTCCATCCCTGGAAGTGTCCAAGGCCAGGCTGAACAGGGCTTGGAGTAGCCTGGTCTAGTGGAAGGTGTCCCTGCCCATGGCAGATATTTTTCAGATCCATTTAAACCAAAACATCTCTATGATCACTGAAAACATTAAAGAAAGCTTTTTTTTCCCCCTTTAGAAATCGAAGTTTTCCTTTCTTCGGAAAAAAACAAAAAAAAGCAAACCCAAAACAAGTCTCTCTCCTTTGATCCAAACAAACAAACATAAATGATGAGAAATATTGCCCATTTGATGACACTACCAGTGCATCACTACTGTTCTGAGTGGCTGCTGCCCATTCAAAGGGGAACAAGCAGCAAAAGCAGTAAGCAAAGGTGGTAACAAAGAGATGAGAGGGGGCAGGCTTTGTTTTTGCAACAATTTCCATCCTCTCACTTAGTTTTTGTGCTTGCCATCATTTGATTAATTAGACCCTCACAACAGCTAGGGATGATTGCATCTGCTTAAAGGAAGATGAATATAAAAACCTGGCACTGTGGAGAGCAGAGCTGTCATTACCACCCCGAACTGAAAGCATCTCCAAGCAGCATTAAACCCACGGGCACGAAGCACTTCAGTGCATTGCTGAGTGGTTTTTCAGTCCTGTGTAAGGCCTGAGTCTTGCAGAGTGACAATAGGAATCCTCTGATGTCACCATCAGCCTCAGAGATGGTGACAAACCAGGAGTCACCACTGCCCTATCTCCATGAGGAGGAGGCTGGGAGAGATCAGAGCCTCAAGCACAGGCTGCTGTTGGTATCGATGGGTATCTCCCAGGACAGGAGCTGAAGAGCTTCATTCTCCTTCCCAGGCAAGGCTGGCTTTAATGCAGGGTGGGCACCCCATTAGAGCACATCCCCATCAGGGACTGAGTCACCCTGCACCTCTCTCAGTGTGACAAAGGCTGGCATTTGTGCTCTGCATTAAAACATTTGAGGGGAATAAACTTAAAGCGCAGCCAATAACATCAGGTAGGGGAAACTACTCCTTGCTGCTGAGGAGGGAGGACAGGTTACTGTGCCCAAGCCTCTACCAGAAGCTTTATGTCAAGAGGAGGAGCCAGCCAGCATCAAAGCTTTGGGAATCCAGAACCACTGAGCTCCCTGGGGGTACAGCACAATGGCTTCTGGGGAGAAACTTGGTAAATTGAAGCTGTTCCTTGTGGCTTGGTCCTGTTCCTACCTGACTTCTATAAACCTAGAGGCAAAGAACCACACAGTAACCAGTTCAGGGCTTCTTTTTGCATCTCATCAGTGCTTTTTAAAATAGATTTTTTCTAACTTTTGTTCTTGAACCTTCAGCTCCTGGAGCCGCAGCACTAGGGAACAGCCCCTGCTTTAGTTACTGGAGCAGCTAAGTTTCTTGTGTTTGGGACTGAACACCCTATCCTCTCCAGAGCTATAGCAAAAGTGATTTTCAAATAACCATATTTTGGCAAACTTGCCCCCAAGGTAGTTTCAGGAGAAGGGAGTTTTCATCTGTGTGGTCAAAGAGCTGAGTTCTCCACCTCTGGAAACCTTCAGAGGCCAGCAAGGTGTCTGCCAGGACAACACTGCATGTGAAGCCAGGCTGTGGGATTCAACAGAGGGTTTAACCAGCAGGATTCTGCACCCTGCAGCAGCACAGAGCTGGGTGAGGAGCAGGCTGGGTGGGAGGATGGTTGCTGGCTGTAAAAACATCAGCAGCACAAAGGGCAGGGAGGATGGGGGAGCAATTTAAGCTAATGAGCAACGCTGCCATAAGAGCAAATGGGGGTAAAGTGGGATTGAGAGGATGCCACAAGGCATCCACACCAGCCTTCCTGCAGGTGTGAGGGAGCAAATCACAGCCTGATGTGGCCCTGGAAGCTCCTGGAGGAAGTCATGGGAGGCGTTGGTAGGAATTTGGCCCCAATTCCCCACCACAAAGCATGGTGCACATTTCATGCCTAACAGAGCGTGGCCTCATTAAGGACACCTGGTCCAGGGTTCTCCCATTTACTGCTGGCTGAAGAAGGAGTGGCATTGACTAAATAAAACACGTGCCCACAGAAATAGATGGCAAAGAGGAGCTTTCCCTACCCAGGCACGTGAAGTGTGGTGCCGAGGGATAGTTGTGGTCACAAATCTCACACTGATTACCCAAAGAGGGGTCCAGGACATGCAAAATTACCAGCTTTGAGATTGGCAGCTGATTCTGGTAGCCAAACACCACCCTGCATTTTGCTGCTCATCAGAACTGAGGAACCAGATCAGCTTTACCATCCTCACCACTGGCAAAGGCAGCACCAGGAACAGCAGGTCCTTGCTTGACGATTAAAATACAAGCTTAGACCCTGTTTGACACCTTTCTTTAGGCTGTTCCCCCCGCCATTACCATCACTCAGGAGAGCTATGTGACATGTCATCCTGACCCAGTCTTACTGAGGCAGGAACACACCGCAAAGGAAGAGAAGGATCTTGGTGCTTATTAAATATCCGTCTCCAGACCTCCGTTTGATTATTAAGCACTGGCACTTCCAATTAAAGAAAGCCTTTCTGGAGACACAACAACCCACAGGTAACCCAGACTAATAAGGACAAGCTGGGAAATGAGTGGCAAGGAAGGCAGGTTTGTTATTGTGATGACAGCATGGGCAGAGGGAAGCGCCAACTGGTGCCTGATTTCCTTTTTTTGCTGTGACTGGAAAAGTGCACCCCAGTTGGCCACTGCTGCTTCTGAACCACCCTCAGAGGCAGCAAGAGGGACGTGGCCACAGGCCTGGTGCCAGCAGAGGCTGTGTGATACCTGGTTCGAAGGGTGGCTGATGCTCTCCTGGGAGGAGGATCTGTTCCGGCGTTTCACGTGGTGGGAAGGGAGCTGGGCTCCCTTCAGCTCCTCGTCAGAGGTGTCCATATCTGCCGAGTACCGGGCCCGGGGAGGCTCCTTCCAGGGGATGCCTTTGGGGAGAGAAAGGTACAAGGCATTCACACCCCTGACTTCCTTCCTGGGCATTGACCCTGTCCTTAAGACAAGCAAACAATGAGGCATTTCCCCAGGCCAGACTTCCGACCCTTTGGCAGGAGGTGCTTCTGGAAGCTGGACCAAGTTCAAGGATGGGCCAGGCTGCAGCTCCACACGCTGTGCCCACACAGCACTGAGCACGGCAGGGTCCCTCACAGGGCACAAGGAGCACCATCCTTGCCCTCATGCCCTCACCAAAAACCACCACTGCCTTCCCAATTTTGTGGTTTGGACGCTGCCCTTTGTGCACTGCCCAGGTGCTGGAAGATGTTTAGGCTCAGGCTAGAGAGGTACCAGCCTAGGATGGAGCATTTAAAAAGAGTGGAAAGTCTCCTGTGTAAAGGAGAATTTCAAATGAGATAAAAACAATGAGAGAAAAATGGAATTAACATGCCAAGGGACCTTGCTGCTGTGTTGCTCCAGCAGGACTTGGAGTGGGAATTTAAACAGCCATGTTAAAGCCTACCCAGCATTCCCAAATGCCCTGAAAATACAGCCAGGCCACTGGAGACACAGAAGGACATCTTCTGCATTTGCATATGCACAAGCCAATATCCAACCCCCCTGGCTCTGCCATCACCGCAGGGAAAACAGAGGTTATAAAAGGCAAATTCTGCCTCTTAGAGGGTATTTATAGACTCAAAAATCCACAGATCATTTAGCCTACCCATGCACCCTGCCCAGATACAAGGATGCCACTTAGCAACCTCCAGTTCTTGCCTCCAGTTCTAGTCCAAGTCCCCTAAAAACCTCAAAGCTTTCTGCAGACACAACATCCTTTACTAAGGAGTTGAACTCTTCCACCTGCAGCAGGAAACACATCCCACTGTTTCCAGCAGTGTCCATTTGATCGTATCTAGTTTCTATCCTGGAAATCACCAGTAGGTACGAAAAGGATGGACACCTTAGGAACAACCCCTTTGGCTTTGTCGGGAGCAAGATCAGCCCTTTTACAACTAAATAACATCAGCAGATTCCTTCATAAGAAAAATCCCTTTTGCAGATGGATAAATTGTGTTACACTCTCAAGCCTCTTAGTGGCTTAGAGGTTGCTCAGAAAAAAAAAAATACAAGAGGATACCTGGACAGGGACACCTACCAGGCTTTGGGTTTCTTTCCAGGCTCCTCCTTCGTGCGTTGAGGGTGAGCCGAACCTCTGTGCTGAAATGCTGCTCCGGAGCGCTCACCCCCGGCTCCTGCAGGACGTGGTGGAACACCAGGTCTGCATCCGTGATCCTGGACTCCTGGGAGCCGTCTTCAGCTGAGTGGGGGAAATCTGGGAAGGACTGAGAGGTGAGGATGCTGCTGAGCAGCTGCCCGTGGAGGTTCCACTTGTGAGACCCCACCTGTAGTGCTGCCTCCAATTCGGGGGCCTCAAAGTAAGAACAATGTGGAGATGTGGCTGCCTCATCCCTGGAAGTGTCCAAGGCCAGGTTGGATGGGGCTTGGAGCAACCTGGGATAGTGGAAGGTGTCCCTGCCCATGCCAGGGAGTTGGAATGAGATGATCATTACAGTCCCTCCAACACAAATTGTTCTATGATTCTACGACTCCTTGTCTGTCCTGGCCCTCGCTGAGATCTCCTGTCTTTATTCTTCAATATATGCACAGTCTGACCTTTTATAATTCCAGTTATATTTATATAAAATATAAAAATTCCTAATAATCCCATGTAAAGGCTTTGCCTGGCTGCTGAACCCTGAGCAATACTTCTCATCGCTGCCAGGGGGCACTGGTAATTTTTACAACCACAGAGTTCCTTCAGCCAGGCCGCAAACCTCTCTGATCTTTTAAAACACCATCCCCCTCTACCTATTCAAACAGCCACCACCTCAAATAATCTGCAATCCGTAAATGCAATTTGACAGAGGCCAGCCCTCACACTGGAATCTGCTGCAAAAAGAGGGGGAAAAGACAAACAAAAAGAGGGATCTAATTATTTCCCCCAAATTCTAATAATTTGATGTGCAACTGTGCAGATTTTTTTTTTTAAGCCTTTATTGCAGATCTCAGCAGTTCCTACTTTTATCCATTGATAATGTTTAAAGTATCAAATCATCATTAGAAGGAAGGAGCTGTTTAATGTTTTAAAAGTGCAATTTCACCAGGAAAGGCAAACAAGAGAGGCCCAAAAATGTTGACCTGATGCCTCTCAGGCCGGAAGACCTTTTGCCATACCCAGGGTCACCCCATCTGTGTTCCTCCCCAGAGCTGGAAGATGGGGTTGGTCGGCCCCTGGCCCGTGGTGGGATCACAGGGCACTCTCTGGATCTGTCTGAGTCTTGCTCCTGGCCAGAAGCTCTGGATACTAAGGCACATCAAGTCTCCTGTTTAGAAGGAACCAGCATTCCTGCAGTTTTTGTCCTCCCCATGTTCATCCCTCTGACTGGTCCTCACTCACGCTGGCTCTGTGGGTTTCATCTCAACCTCACAAACGTCGTGTGCCTCACTGGCCAGCTGCACCCCAGTGCCACCACATGGCAAAACCCGCCCCAAACTGGATGGGAACGTGGGAGAAGAATCTGATTTCATTTAATCCCTCGGGCACTGAACTTGCTGGAAACCAGGGTGTGTCCCATAGCCTTGGGACAACACAAGAAAAGGATTGTCTGCTGAGAGCAAGGAAATCTGCAGGGACATGGCCAGAGAACCTCTTGCTGTCTCATCTTTCCCACTCATCCTAGCTTGGATCAGATGTCCTGCTCCTGACTTGGCCTGAGGCAAAGGACTTCAGTTGGAAGAAGAGAGCGCAAGCAGCAATGGGGATCAGGGATTGGCACCACTGCCTCCCAACACCAGCTGGAGGAGGTGCTGAGGCTGAAGGAGCAGTGGTAGCAAGGAGAAGGAGGAAGAAAGGCAAGGAACCCCCCAGGAGATTCCCAGTACCTGGAAAGCATCCGGGCTGCTGGCTGCTGGAGAGAGCTGCACAGACTGGCGGCGAGACTGAGCAGAGTAATCCGAGTCCAGTTCGAAATCAAAGGGATGCACAGACAGCAGTCGCTTTGTCTTGCACATCTTTAGCACAGAAAGTGCAAGAAAGGAAAATTCAGTGTAAGACAGTTGACCCTGAGTAAAGGGGGAGGGAGGATCTTTGTCTCCTTAGTTTGCTCTGCTTTTTGCAGAGAGAATTTGAGCCTGATGCTGTCCTGCTTGAAGGGAGCCAGGTACAGCGTGCCCTTGTGCTAAAGGCAAGGAAAAGTGGGTTCCTGATTTCCACAACCTCTGGCTCAGGACTGCTGCCATAAGCAGAGAGTGAGAATCTCTCTCCTGGATTATAAAGGCACTGTGGGAAGGCTGAGCCAGGTTACAGCTCAAAGAGATATCCAGGTGATGCTTTTGAGCCCTGAAGCATCTCCCCATCCTCAGAGAGAGGATGCTGCGGGCAGATCTCTGAATATTTGGGAAGTCATCAGTAAAAAAACCCAAAGCAGGTGGGTTCTCATTATACAAGTAGGAGCTGGGAGTTTTATATTCATTAGTGACATCCATAGTGTTAGGAGTGGATCTTTTTTCCCATAGCACAAGTATTTATGATGTTACTGACATGGTCATTTTTACACAAACTGAGAGAGGAGCTCACCTTGGAGAAGGAAAACAGAGAGAAAGGTCCAGTTTTGAAAGAGGCATAGAAAACCACCACCACTGCCACCACCACCACCACCACCACCCAAGGCAGGCCAGGGACACGGAGTGAGGCAGTGGCAGCTCCAGAAGCAAACACTCACTCTGCTGTAGTGCTCTGCTTCAGCCCCACGAAGGACGTTGTCTTCCTCATCGCTGTCATCCCCGGCGTCACAGCTGGCGAGCAGCTGGCACTCTCCTGCAGGGGACACGGGCAGCAGGGTAAGTCCCCACCCTGGTGCTCACACCAGTGCACCTGCAGGTGAGGCCATGCTTCTTACATGGCTGGAAAGGCCCAGATTGGAAGCAACACCCCCTCGATGTTTTTTTCTGCAGAACCCCACTTTTAGTGCTTGACCTCGCAAAAGGCTTGGCTGGCCTCTCACTGCTTCCTCTGCCAGATGTGCACCACCACAGATGTTGAAGTGAAGGGACACCTGCGCCACGGAGAGCACCCTGAGGTCCACCTGGGTGACTCCAGTGCTTCAAGGCTCTGGAGTTATTCCTGATTCCCACCAGCCAGCTCCTCTATTTATCAGTGACCCATTGCTTTGATATAACGAGTGCTTGCAAACTTCAAATTTGGCACGAAACCAAAAGTCCTGTTGTATCCTAATCTACCCTTGGAGACCCCAGATGCACCACAATGCAGGAATTGAGCACTACAGTCCACCTCCACTGCAGTGTAGGAATGTTTTCCCTGGTCTGACCACTCCAATTCTCTCCAGAAGTGCCCACACCTGAGGGGGTGTGAAGACAAAAAGACTTTGGAAACTTTGCTTGAACTGCAAGCCCCCTGCTGCAATACCCTTTTTTTACTTACGGTTAATGTCTGGCAGGCTATAAACTCTGTCATGAAGACCTAAACAAAGAGCAAAATGGTGAGAAAATGAATAATCACATTTTCTCCCTGTTCCTCGAGCAGAAAGCAAGCCTCAGAGCCATGGCTAACTGGAATTCTCATTCTCTGGCCATCACAAGGAACAATGGTTAAAAAGGCTCTTTAAAGAGAAAAAACCAGGCACTTGGAGACGGGATTTGACTTTTAAAAGTCAAAGAGCTGCTTGCCACCACTTCCCCAGGCTGACGAAATGCCTGGGAGCTGCAGGGGAAGGCACAGCCAGCTGCAGATGGCCGGAGATACATCCCAGGAGGAGATTCTTCCTCGCTCGAGGGTCAAGCCAATTCACTGGTGTTAATGAAGTAATAAACAACAAAATCATTTTCTTATGAAAAAGGCATCAGACTCTCAATTTAAAGCAGCCCAAGGTGCTGTTACCCTCACGCTTGGTTGTGTTTTTGTGTGCTCTGATGCATTTTCGCTCCAAACAATGCATGGATTGTCTCTCAGTCCAATAATTTTTTCTCTGCTATTTCTGCCACGAGTGGCCTGGCTAAAAGAGTGATTGGAGCTGTTGAATCAGGTCATGCCAATGGTGTGTGTGCAAACTTCTCTGTGGCTCCTCAAGATGGGAATAAACTCCACATTGACTTCCAGAGGAAATAGGCAAAAGAGCAGGAGCTCTGTGAATGACAGCTAGGAGCTGGCTAGTAAATAATGTTGTATTAACATTATTGTATATTTATGTACTCTTGGACCAATATCAGAAATATGGAAGGTCCATGAAGCTCTGAAAAAAACCAGTTATGGTGACAGGTAGCTCACGAATTTTGGCACAGTTTTGTCAGTGCCAGGGGATAATCAGGTTGCTTATAAAAATCATTAGGTCATGGGGAAAAAAATGAGGGCTGGCTTTAACCTGCAGGTTAACCTAGGGTTAATTCCACAAGCTCTGTGATGAAAAGATCAAAAATAAAGAAAAAAAAGAGCTGCAAATTTAGGTACTTACAAACTGCAGGATGTGGGACTTTTAAAATTAAACATGAGGTGTTAGGGAATTTTTTTTTTCATTGAAAGGGTGGTCATGGAAGTGGTGGAACCACAATCCTTGGGAGTGTTCACAAAACATGGATCTGGCACCTGGGGTGTGGTGGTCTTGGTAGCACTGGGTTGGACTGAATGATCTAGAGGTTTTTTCCAACCTTAACGATCTTACATCCTCCAGTCTGTGCTAAAAACTTAACACTAGAAAAGCCATCAAGAACATCTGCTCCGGGCATGAATGAAGAACCCTGAAGCTCTGCTTCCTCCCCGAGATGTTTTGAGCAGCCTCGGGACCCCCACGACACTCAGAGCAGCACCAACAGCGCTGCTCCTCCCTGGGTGCACCCCGAGGCGGTGCAGCACAGGTCCCCCACGTGCAGCTGTGGGGCCATTCCTCACCCAGAACTGCGGAGTTGAGCCCCTGGCCTGGCTGCAGCCTGCCATAGAGGGACTGCAGCACTTTGGCGCTTCCAAACCTCTTGAAGCGGGACCGCACGTGCTCGTAGTACCACTCCAAGGAGCCGATCTTCACGATCCTGCCCAGAGAGAGGAGGCACACCCAGGTGAGCCGCTCCAGCCACACTCGTGGTGAGCAGACCCTCACCCAAAAAAACTGCATCTTTGTGGATGCAAATGAGCAGAAGTTCTCCATTACAGAGAAGTTCTGTCTGTGAGAAAGATTTTCAGCCAGCCATGCAGCGGCCTGTCCCTCTGGGTTCAGTGTAAACATTCTCACACACTGAACTACAGCAATGTAGTTCTTTCCATGAGAAACTTTAGCTGCAAGACAAAGAATTCTAAACAATTAGATAGCCTAGAACACCTGCTCTCCTAGTACGTGTTTTACTTATGATTGGGTTAGAGAATTATTTACACTGGGTTTAGCCTATAGAGTTTGATTGTTAGCCAGTCATGTATTGCTCGTCACGATGTGCACAATAAAAGAAATTAATAAAGTTAGAGCTATAAGAGCTGTAAGCTGAAGAACACAAAGCAGCCTCTTCGTGTCTTGTTCATTTGAGGAAAACTACACATCTCAACAAAAGCACAGCATGCTTTCATTGAAAAGGATGCTGAGTTTGGGCAAGTCTTGTTGAGCCTCATCCCCCAGGCTCATCTTGTCTCTCAGTCTCCCTCAGAGCAGACCAGTGAGGAGTGGTGCTCCCAGGGGCCGATATGGGGGCTGGAAATCTTTCACATCTATGTTGGTGGCATGGACAATGGGATTGAGTGTTCCCTCATTTTGCTGTCACATGCTGGAGGCAACGAATGCCACCCAGAGGGACCTTGACAGCCTCGAGAGGTGGGGCCGTGAGAACCTCGTGTGGTTCAACAACATCAAAGTCCTGCCCCTGGGTTGGGGAAATCCCAAGCAAATATACATGCTGGGGGGAGAATGGGTTTGGAACAGCTCTGGGGAGGAGGACTTGGGGGTGCTGCTGGGTGAGAATGTTGATAAGAGCCAGAAATGTGCACTGGCACCCAGAAACCCCCTCGTGTGCTGGGCTGATCCCACAGCGTGGGCAGCAGGGGAGTGGGGGATTCTGCCCCTCTGCCCCACTCAGGTGAGATCCCACCTGCAGAGCTGCCTCCAGCTCTGGGGCCCCCAACAAAAGGCCGTGGAGCTGCTGGAATGAGACCAGAGGAGGCCACGAAGGTACTCTGAGGGCTGGAGCTCCTTTGCTCTGGAGCCAGGCTCAGAGAGCTGGGGGTGTTCACCTGGAGAAGAGAAAGCTCTGGGAGACCTCAGAGCCCCTTCCAGTGCCTAAAGGGGCTCTAAGAGAGCTTTAGAGGAACTTGGGACAAAGACTTGGAATGACAGACAAGGGGGAATGGCTGCCCACTGCCAGAGGGCAGGGTTAGACGGGATTTTGGGAAGGAATTCCTCCCTGTGAGGGTGGGGAGGCCCTGGCACAGTTTGCCCAGAGAAGCTGTGGCTGCCCCTGGATCCCTGGAAGTGTTCCAGGCCAGCTTGGACGGGGCTTGGAGCAGCCTGGGACAGTGGTAGGGCAGGGGGGTGGAACGAGATGGGCTTTAAGGTCCCTTGGAGCCCAAACCATCCTTGATTCCTGAGGAGCAGTACCTGGAGAGGCGGCAGGGATCGCAGACCCAGCCCTGCTCCTTCTTGTTGTAGCGGCTGCAGTTCTTGCAGGTGTAGAAGTGGCAGTCCAGGCACTGCCGCTTGCTGTTCAGCAGGAACTTGAAGGGCTGCAGGCAGTGCACGCAGTGAGTTTCATTGAGGTGGGACTGATTCGTCAGGAACTCTCTCTTGCTGCTCTCCTGGTCGATCTTGCATTTTAGCTCCCTGTAGAAAACACCCCCCCCCCAAAAGCAGGAACTTGAATTTGTTATTGTCTCACTGCAAGCTCTCACACGGCAAAGCCCATCACACCGCAATTATTTCGGGAACGATTTTCCAGGGAACATTGCAAGTCTGCAGCTTGTGGAAACAGCTGTAGGGCAAATCTAATAAATAACATATCACGAGATAAATAAGCTAACAACAAAGCGGGCTCCAGATTCAGGGCGGGTAACTGGAGTTTAATATTAGATTTAATTTAATATTAGAATCCCAGAATATTCTGAGTTGGACAGCACCCACAAGGATCATTAAAAAAAAATATATTTGGTTGTGCCAAAACCTGTCCTGTTTGTTTCACAGGGTGTTGATCAAAAATGCCAGGAATCTCGGAAGAGCAGCTCTTCCAAAACCGTCCAGCTATATCCCAGCCTGACACAGTCTTCAAGCCTAGAGTCCTGCAGGGAATTAAAATCTTTCTGGAATTCTTAGTTTAAAAAAAAAAAAAAAAAAAAAAAAAAAAAAAAAAAAAAAAAAAAAGAAAAAGGGACAGAGAGAAGAAAGGCAATCTGGGATTAAAAAGGATTAAAAGGAGTTTTAATGTATTCCTTCAGTGCTAAAAATTCAGCAGAGCTGTGTGCAACAAGGTTCTGGCTGTTCAGAGGATGCAGCAGGAGGAGATGCTTGTGACAGTCCCATGGAAGGGGAGAGCTTTCCAAGAGCACCTTTTCTATCCAGACCTGGCTGCCAGAGCAAGTACCCATGGCAAACGGTGTCTGCACGAGGCTGAGCCCCCAGCAGCAGCTGGGGACAGCTGAGTTGCCTGCCAAGCTGGTGAGGGCCCCCTGCACTGCTCAAAAATCTCTCTGTTTGCTGCCCGTGCCACGCACCACCTCAGGTATGTTTGCCTTTGGGGCCATGGCTGAGAGGAAAATGTTTGACTTGTAGGGAAGGTCCTAGGAAGTCGTTTTCTTTCTCGACAGGGTTGGGAAGCTGTGTTTTCCAGAGCAGAAGTCAGCTTGGGTTAAAAGCCTCAAGCAACCAGGTCTGGAGGCTGCTTCAGGATCAGTGTGGACCACGAGGTGCTGGTGATGCTGCCAGTGCCGGACCGACGCCGGGGTGACCACAGCAGGAGCCTGGCTGGCCCTGGGAGCAGTGGTGTGACTGCCAGTGGGAAGGACAGGCATGTCAAGCAAGCTAATCTCTGTTTAACCTAATCAGTTTGCACGTTAGGGTTCAGCTCTTTTTTTTTCTTTTTTTTTTTTGAGGAATATTTCCTGGCCAGCTGGCTGCCAGCACGCCACAAGACGCATTTTTTTGGTGTCACTCCTCTGTTTGTGGTCACGCAGGAGTGACACCAACTTGCATTTACATCTGGGAGATGTAAAAACCAGTATAAAGACAGAAAACTGGGCACCTGGCTTGCATAACCAGCCATTCACCATCCTAGCAGTGCTTTGGACCAACTGGTGCAAATGTCCCAGCAGTAAATTTAAGTGGCTTCTGAAAAGAAACCCTCAAATAGAAAACCCTTGGGTTGGACTCAGTACTCCTTTTCCACTCCCGTGCTAAGGCTGTTGCCAGCAGAATCCAATCTTTTTTACTGGAACAGCTTTTTCTGGTTCCCAGAGACCGGTTGGATCCCTTCACCTCTCCTCCCTCACCCACCAGACCTGCCAAAGGAAGGACGAATCTCAGCCGAACCAGTTTAAAACCCGCAGGAACCGCATGCCTCTTGTCTCCTCTTGCTGGCAGGAGCACCAGCCAGCCCCTTCCCTGCTCTGCTCGGGGCAGAATGAATAAATCCGTGGTGTTGGGATGCCAGCTGCAGCAGGGTTGGACCTACAGAGCTCCAGGAGAGACACAGGGAGCCATCCCCCAAAAATGGGGTGGTGGGCATGGATGTTTCTGGAAAGAAATAGGGAGAGACCCCGCAAAATGGCCATTATTTAATTTTTTGGGCAAAGCATTGCCCTCACATGCCTGTGCAGTTTGCCGCCAGCTGAAGCCTTTGTCCCTTGTTGGTGAATAGTTTCTGCCAAAAGCAAAATACAGAGAAGCAGCAAAAAGAGAAGAAAAAGACCAAACTGGGGAGGGGGTGGACGGGACATTTCTTCAAGGCTGGCAGGTTGAGACAAGCCCGGTGAATAGAAAAGTAAATGAATAGAAGAGTAAATGGGGCTGGTCAAAGCACAGAGTGAATGGTTGAAGGGTCTCCCATAATGTCACTTCATGTCCCAGCTTGTTACAGGCAGAAAATGCTCTGTAGCTCCATTCCAGCACGCAGGAATGCGGCAGACTTTTCCAGACTGGTGGTCTGGTCTGTTGCAGAAGTTATTCAGATATTACAGAAATTTCTGTAGTTCAGAATACTTAATGCCAGCCCTCTGCAGGGCACGATCAAACTAGAAAAACCAAATAAAAAATCAGGGGAAATGATACTTAGGGGGAGAGACAACAGCTGGGTAGGAGCATTCCGAGACCTTCCCCCATCCTACATCTCCCAGAGCATGGCACTCAGTTTGGAAGCTTCCTGGGCATCAGAGGGGACCCAGATAAGCCAGTCTGGCGCCAGGGTCAAGTAGGGAAGGAACTCACCTCGCCCAGTTCTTTGCTGCAGGGTACAGCAATGTAGGGCTCCACCTCCTCCCTCCAGGCTGAGCTCAGATGCATCACAAGGGAGACATTCACCCTTTGCAGGGTGATAATTTTTTAAAATACCCTTGTCTGATCTCCTTCCTGCTCTTCAGAGCTACCAGCAGAGGAAGGCAGTAGATGATGATACCGAATTATCTCTGCCTCCCACGCAGGCTGGCTTTTATTAAGGCAACAAAAGTAATCAGGGGGACGAAAAATACATGACTGAGGGTTTCTTGTAGCCAATGGTGTAATGGTGTAAACATGGAGAGGCTCCCATGACGGTAAGGTTTGGGGAGATGCAGATATCCCAAACCAAGGATGGCTATCGCTCCTCACTCGTCCTTTTGGATCTGACAGAGGAACTAATGAGCTCCTGGTCTCCAGGCATTGTCATGGGATCAGCACCAGCCCTGGCTCACAAAATTCAGAGTTAGGAGGGTTCGAGGGCTTCGTGGGAGTGCAGCACTGCCCAAACCCAGTCTGAGAGCATGGACCATCCCCCTGGGATAATGAGAACTTGGCCAGACCCTGAAGAGGGTCACTGCAGCTTCTTGAAATATGTTAAGGCATTATTAAGTTCAGCATCTGATGTAGTTCAAGAACAAAGCCCGAACCCCTGTAGTTTCTCATGCTGGAAATTTAATCTAATCTGACAGAACACTTTTAAAACAGCACTTTTGTCCAACGCCCTGTTTATAAGGACTTAGAAGTTCATAGAATTTGCTGCTTCAGTGATTTTCAATCTTTTCCCTGCCTGTGGGCCCTTAAAACTTTCCCAAGGGCAGTGCACCCCCTGTATTGCATATTTAAGGCTACTAAAATAGGTTTACTAGTAGTAGGTTTACTACTCCTCTCAGTTACTTTTTCAGGATTTTTCAGGGATCTCTGGACTCCCAGGACTCACTGAACAACTCCTGCCCTAAACACACGAGACCCATCACGTGAAGCAAAACCGAGGGAGCCAAAACCCATCCTCTGCTCCCAGGCGAGGTCTCCCCTTGAGAGCCCCGCCAGCCTCAAGCCTCGCCGAGGCATTTCCTGGTATTTGTCCCCATAAAGTGCGGCGGTGTCACCGATCCGCGTCGCTGCCGATGGCACGGCGCCAGTTTGCACCTTTGCTGCCCGAATGCGTCACCTTGCCACTGATAACATAATCTATTAACCGTGTTTGGCTTCCACAGCCCGGCTTCCTGCCCTTCCTCCTCGCCCACAGCCTCAGCAGGTTGATTTATCCCTACAGCCCACGGGGACTGGCTCGCTCGCCCCCAACTCAGGGACCGGAGAGCAGATACTCACTCCAGCCGTTCCTCCTCTTTTTTCCGCAGGTCAAAGTCCCGTTGAACGACTTCCCAAACGTGCTTGGCTTCTTCGTCGGTGAGCTTGGAGAGGTCCAGCTTCCTGCCCATCTCGTGGCGGCGAGAGTTGAAGCCGCTCCCGTTACTCGCTACCCCGAGCGCTCGCTGTCCCGTACCCTGTAGGAAGCCGCTGACGGAGGGGGAAGAGCTCAGCCCCACCTCCGCGGCTGCCCCTATAACCGGGCAGGGGCAGAGCTGCGGGCAGGCCAGCCGGCTCCTGGCAGCACCGCAGCCGCTCTGCCGGGCGAGCCTGCCCGCGGAGCCGGCCGCCGAGCAGGGCTGGCACGGTGCCTATCGCCTGCGGGGACTCCTCGCCAGCCGGGAGGGCGGCCCTGCCTTCCCCCGGGGTGCTGCCCGCGGCTGCAGCCGCTCCAGACCTCGCCCGCCCGCCTGGCTGGGGCTACGGGAGATGTTTACTCTCTGCCTGCTTGATGCAGGGTGCGCGAATGAAAGGGAGCCTTCAAACGCCTCCTCGGGGAATGCAGGCCACGGGCTTTGGGAGGGAGCTGAGCATCCCCGGGAGGAGCTGTGCCTGCACGCCCGGGAGGACCGGCTCCATCGCCGTGGCTCCTGCCCCACCGGGATGCTCTGCTCGCCAGCCCGCTCTTCTGTGTCTGGTTAATGACACAAATTTTGCCTCCACCATCAGTTTGTAAGGAAAACTTAACTGCATCTGGCTTCCCCCCACACTAGAGGCTGGCGTCCTGCATTGCTCTCACAGCAATTTGGGCAGCTGAGCTTTGCTCGTGGCAAACAGCTTAATTAGGACGCAGCGCTTCCCTCGTTTGCCGTGAGCAAGAAAAGACGGTTTGACAGGATTTTAAGAAAAGTGCTAAACACACCACATAGCCAGAGATATAAATTGCAATATATCTCCGACTACCAAGGGTGTTCTCTTGCTCAGTAAAACATTCCCTTCTGTGTCTAGGGATATTAAAGTAAACCCATTTCTCATCTTCATCAGAGCAAATATTGATGGTACTCACTTTTTTTTTTTTTTTCTTCTCTCTGACAGGAATGTAAACAGGGAGCAAGATGGCAAGACCGAAGAGGAAGACTCTTCTGCCTGGTGGGACTAAGATCCCTGCTGCCCACCCAGGGGTACAGGGAATTATCCACCCTGGTAACTCACTTGAAACAAAGATTAGATTAAACTCCATGAACAGAGCCAGAAAAGCATTTTGAATCCAAATTAGGATTGATTTTGTGCAGAAAAGGTGATGAGTACAGATGCAGTGTTCGAGCCTGGATATCGGGAATGCATGATCTTCTCTGGAAGCCAGAAATTGATTTCCCAAATTGAGCTCCTCGTCCAGCAGAGGTCCCGACAAAAGCAATCAGTTTATTGGCAGGAGCCAGACATCGGCTGGGCAGGTCCTTATGTAAGCGTATTTAGGAGCCCTTGCGCCCCACTGCATCCGAACAGGGAGCGGTCAATAGCTACTAATTAACATCACAAACGAGACCCTGTTCCAGGGCCTCCCGGTGCAATCACGCCACGAGCTCTGACCGCCCCAGATCCCAATACATTCTACTCCAAAAGGATAAAGAGGTTGCGTTAAATCAGGAAGGTGTGGCCTGCTATGCAATGAAAATGTGAAAAATGCAGGTGTTCAGCGGTGCCATTACCCCCTAAAAAGGGCTGGCTTAGCCAGAAAACCACCTCGAGGGAAATTCCCCGGGTGCAGGAATAAATTCAAAGTATTCCGTTGGCAAAATATTGCCTGGAAGCTGAGTCTCTTTAGGAAAACTCTCCTCCCTCAGCTCACTGGTGTGTATAACAGCAAAGATAGAAATATTTTTTTTCCGTCTTTCAAAGCAGTTTGTTGAATTTTGTAGCAGTTCAGACCCAGCAATCACCAGCTTCCAGGAATCCTCTGCCTTAAGGGGGACAATTAAACCTGCCGGCCCACAGCTTCCTCCCCTATGACACAATCACGAATAAAGGCTCCAAAATCTTACAAACTCATGCAAAAGAAAGAAAACGCCACACACCCAGAACCACTCAGACAGGCACTATCACATGGAAGTCTTCAAAAAATATGTGGGTGTGGCACTTGTGGACATGGTTTAGTGATGGAGCTGGCAGTGTTAGGTTAAGGGTTGGACTCAGAAGCCTTTTCCACCCTTTATCATTCCGAGTTGTAGGGCCAGATGATGTTATATGTCTGCCTAAGTCCACCAGCCCCTGCAGTGTCCACATATGTGTGGGGTGGAAATCAGGAGCAGAGATGTAAAGGACAAGTTATGTGTTTCCTATTAGCTGGAGGATCAGTTAATCAGCTAATTAATTCCAGTTGAACTGGGGATCTGGTGGCAAAATGGGAAAGGGAAGTGTCACAAGAAAAGCCTCTCCTGGGAAACCAGGCATAGATGGATCCCAGGTTCCATTTCTGATTTTCGTTACTGCCAGATGATAAAAGAATGGATTTCTGGGGTATCTTTAAGAGGAACATGCACTTCTAACTTCAGGGCCATTCTTTTAAAAATAAGAGTCACATGAGCTGTTATCTTTGCTGTTCTTGGTAATCATTTGTAAGAAAACTGTGAACTGATATATGGGACATGTGGCCTGGCCCTTCTCCAGCCATTCATTTCACAGTGTTTTAGCTGATAACTGGAAATAAATCCATAATCAGAGCTCAACAAAACTGATGGGTTGAAGATAGTATCCAGTTGCTTCTAAAGACAGCAAACACCACCTCAGTGAAACCATCCAACACTCTCAATCCCCATCCTCATTTTCTTCCTGATGGAGGGGTCCCTGTTTGGTCAAAGCAAGGGGCAAAACCCCAATAATTTCTCCAGTACCCTAATTTTCCAAATTGCTGCCTTAAGTGGTGCAGAGGGAAGCTGTGCTGAAATGGTGTTTGGGAGGTGTGTTGATTTACGATGGCTCCCATCCACACAAGGTCATCCCAAGCTCCTGGCCAAGCTGGAGAAGTTTCCAAAAGCCAGCTGGAGTCAAACCAGGAGCATCCACCAGCAGCTCCAGCCCATTTCGAAGCCACAGGACCCCTATTCACAGGAGCATAACAAAAACAGAAGCTCCAACAAGCACATTGCTGCTGACCCCAGGAATTTCCTGGGTGCCTCTGCCTCTCCCCCCATCCTCCTGCAATCATCTCCAAGTCATGAGATCTCACTGGATTCCTTCTCCCTTCAGTTTCTTGGCAGCTTTACAAAGCCACCTTATCACCACCATCACACTGGAGAAGAACAAGCAGGAAGCAAAGGAGCGTACAATGCCACTGCTATTTCTGTATGTGACTCACGAGGGATTGCCATGGGTTTCATCTATTAATACAGCAATTAAATTATGTTATGGCATGACCACATCTCATTTGGAATGACCCCAACAGCCTCACTTAGAGAAAATTACCATTCAACTTTAATGGTCACGGACAACGATGCTCTGACTTCGGTAGCAATTAGGAAACTACTACTGAGAACTTGAAAACAAAGCTTGTGGAGTAGCATTTATAGGGTGGAAGGTGTAAGGACATTTTTCCTAATCGATGGGAACATTAGGGGGCCCTCTCAGCCCCCACAGCCATAGTTCCCATAACCCTTGTAGTTCCCATAGCAGGTCCCATAACCCTTATAGTTCCTCAAAACCCCCATAGACTTCACAGCACTGACAGCCCCCAAAGCCCTCATACCCTACACAGACCTCAGAGTCCTCAAAGCCCTGACACCTCTAACATACCCCATAACCCTTAACAAAACCCACATCTGTCACATGCCTCATATAACTGGTAGCCCTTATAGACCCTATAGCCTGCACAGACCCTACAGCCCTTAGAGCCCCCACAGCCTTCACAACCCCATAGCCCCCATACCCAAATGATGGGAAAAGGGGGTAATATCCCTCAATTTGAACCCTAAAAAGTGAGGAACAACAGGTATTCCCTCTCAACTTAAACCTTAAGATGATGAAAATTGTGGTGGTGGGGTGCCCTCAATTCAAACCAAACACATGGCATAAAAAAGATTTTTCCCTTCCACTTAAAATGGAAAATGGGGATTCCTGGTCAATTAATTGTTACCCCTAAAAACACAGAAAAGGCAGGTTTTCTTTCAACTGATAACCTTAAAATCAGAGGTGGAGGGGTCTTCTCCCCAGTTTAAACACAGACAATAGTGGGAAAGGAGGTTTTCCGCTCAATTTAAACCATGTTTCCCCTCAACCCCCTGCCTTTTTTCTGAGATCACTGGGAAGAAACTGGGGGCACTGGGATGCACTAGTGAGAGATGGGGAAGATGAAGGAGAAAGGAGGAAGATCTTGCCAGAGCCCCCAAATGCTGCCCCACTCATCACCCTCAGCAGCCACACTTGGGGCTGCCCCACGCCTCAGCACAAGGGGTGATGGTTTTAAACTGAGGGATAGAGGCCGATATAGATATAAACACTGGGAAAAGGTTTTTACAGTAAGGGTAGCAAGGTCCTGGTACAGGTTTCCTGGAGAAGATGTGGCTGCCCCATCCCTGGAAGTGTCCAAGGCCAGGTTGGACGGGGCTTGGAGCAGCCTGGGACAGTGGAAGGTCTCCCTGCTTGTAGCAGGAGGGTGGGATGAGATGACCTTTGAAGTCCCTTCCAACGGAGTACATTACATAAAAACCCCAAGGACTCCCACTGGAGGGGGTTGTGGGGGCAAGAACTGGCTTTAAATCTCTCTCTTTGAGATCCCCCGCCCGGGGCTGCGCAGTGGGGCCAGGCGGGCTCTGGGACCCGGCCGGGGTGTGACACCATTCATCCCTTCGCCTTCCAGCCGCGCTCCGGACCAGGGACTGTCTCCAGGGTGGGTTTTTTGGGTTGGTTGGTGGTTTTTTTTTTTTTTTCCTTGTGTGTGGGGGCGCTGAGTTGTCGCTTTTATTTGTTTATTTTTCGCGGGGAAAATAAATTAATAGAATCCCTCTCCAAAGAGAAACCCTACGGCGCGGACGGGATGAGGGCAGCGGCCGTGGGTGGCACCGAGGCGGCTGTCCCAGCTCCAGCCCTGCTGTCCCACCTCCTCTGAGCCCTCTTGGGAGTGCAAAGAGTACGGCACGGCTCCTTCCAGACTTTTATTTTTTTTTTTTTTCCCCTTCCAGGCTTCCCCGATCTGCTTCATTCCCAAGGCCTGGAGCGACCCCAGGCTTCCCTGGAAGGCGCTGCACGGCAGCTCGGCTTTGGGAGCGTTCGTCCTGACGGTGCTGGTGCCGCCGGTCGTTTGTCTTTCACTTTTTCTGGCCCTTTCATCCTCATCTTGCTCGCCCTTTTCTCTTTCATTTTCCCACCCTTTTTTCTTTCCCTTTCCCCCTCACATTTTCCGCCATTATTGTCCCCTTTTTCCCGCCCTTTCTTCTCTCACACTTCCCACCCTTTTCCACCTCACATTTTCAGCCCTTTCCCCCTCGTTTTTCCCCTGCCCTTTTTATCTACCTTTTCCTGCCCTTTCCCCATCGTATTTCCTGCTCTTTTTTTGTCTCCCTTTGCCCCTCAACTTTCCCACTCTTTCCCCCATCTTTTCCCTCATTTAAATCCTGCCCTGCCCCTGGTCACCCTCACTGGCCACACCGGGGGCTACCCCGTCTGTCATCACTCTGAGGGGCTGACCCCCATCTCAGTCACTTGTGCTCCCACCTGTCAATCAATGCCTGATGCCCCCTGTCAATCACCTCGTCCCACCTGTCAATCACTCCTTCTCCTGCCTGTAAATGACCTTGCTGTCCCCATGGCTATCTTAGCCCTCCCTAACAGGCCCCATAGCCCTCACAGACCTCAAAGGCCCTATAACCTTCGCAGCCACCATGGATCTCACAGCCCCCAGAGCCCTGACAGCCCTGACAGCTCTGAAAGGCCTCACAGACCCCATAACCTTCCAAGCCCTTCTATTCTTCACAGCCCCCAAAACCTCTATAGTCCTTACTGTCTCAATAGACCTCACAGCCCCTGTAGCCCCATAGACCCCATAGACATCAGAGCACTTATAGTCCCTCACAGCCCCTCTGTGGAAGGCTTAAAATCGACATTTTCTCCTCCATGTTCCTTCTGTTGATAGAGAAGAAAAATCGCAACTGCAATCCCATGACTGGTGGAGCCTGGCCAGGGCTGGCCTCTAGCAGAGGAAAAAACCCAAATCTCCTCCTCTCTCTCTCTCTCTCTCTGGTATTCCTCATCCTAGCTGAATATCAAATTGGCTTTTCTACGAGGAGTTTCAGGGCATTTGTGTAAAAATAGCTCCTGTTGTTAAATCCCAAAGAAGATTTGATCCCTTTTTGTCATATATCTGCTCCTGGGCTCCACCAAAGCACAGCTGGAGGAAACCACTGCTTTCAAGGCATTCCTCAATACAGAGCCTCATACCTCTATGGCCACGCAGGTCAGTTTAAAGGCATGAAATGCACCCCAAAACACCACAAGAAGCCAGCAGGCCTTGGGAGATGCTGGACATTGTGATGGTTCCTGAGCACCCCTGAGCTTGTTGCCATCCATGAGGGATTTATCCAGCTGCCAGGATGATGCCATAGGGAAAGCCACTCCCCTGCCAGGTATCCTGTTCCTGCACTCCCACTGTTAAGGCATCAGATCATTTGAGTGCTAGAGCTCATTGGTGTGTGCACCCAAACTGGGAAGGGAATAGCAGCTTGGAAAAGTTGAGGGATTGCCTAGAGCCTCAGTGCTGTCACCTGGGCTGTACCTTTGCAGGATACAGCCTTTTCCATGCTGCATTAAGGTGGCCAAATCTTCCCTAAGAACAAAAAAAGGATCACATTCACCTAATAAATGGCACGAGTGTTTTCTGGCTAGCGATAACCTCACCAGTGACCAGGCTGGATGCAGGTCCTTCTAATTCAAAGACAGTAACTCTGATGGATGGATGAATCAGAGCTGCCACGCCAGATGACAAACTCTCAAATTTCCAAAGAATTAGATTGCTCTGAAG
The DNA here is from genome assembly GCA_013390045.1 of Picathartes gymnocephalus. Lineage (NCBI taxonomy): Eukaryota > Metazoa > Chordata > Aves > Passeriformes > Picathartidae > Picathartes > Picathartes gymnocephalus. The sequence goes on from WEKY01032091.1 coordinate 217,355, forward strand.
GCAGAAAGGGAGCCTAACGCAGATTAACTCTGTAAGAAATGCTGGTGTTTGTGGGTGGTGCTTTGAGACCCACTCCTACAGAGGAAGAGCAGCTCATGGGTACACTGCCTCTGTTTTCATGCATCCCGTGGAGGTAAATCTGGGCTTTAAGCTGGAGCATCAGTTATCTTGGATACAGGGCCTTGTCCTGGCACGTGGCTGGGCAGCAGCAGTTTGCCAAAGGGACAGGGTTGTGGAGGTTCCATATGTTTGGAGGGGGTTGGACTAGACAGGCTACAGCTGGACTTGCTCGCAAGAGGGTGAAACACTCCCTGTGGAAGTGGATCAGGCTCCATACTCTAAAAGCTCCGGTGTCTGAGCTTTGCAGAGCAGGTTCAGATGAAAGGGACACCCTTCGGGTGAGAGTGCAAAGTGCCTGCTCACAGTTTGGGAGCAAGGGACTAGGACAGGCCATCACCCACTGTGAACTCATCCTGTTCGTGCACCCTAGGCATAGTGATGTGCCAGCCCAGCGGGAAGGGGACAGCATTCCTGGCCGTGTTATTTATGGATCTCAGGGAGCCAGAAATCTCCATCAGGCTTTGCTGGTGCTCAGGCTCATTCTGCCTGAGCTTCCCTCCTATAGGTGCTCAGTCCCATAAAGATCATCCCTGTTCCAGAGTGCTTGTAGGTGACAGGTGACTTGCTGCCACACCGGGATCTTTTAGGGACAAGCGCGCTGCTGTTCCACCTTGGGGAAATGATGTGATTTTCACGTGTCCCCGCTGCAGAATGAATGAATGAGCCATTTGACAGAGGATACTTTGTAAGGCTGGCAAGGCCGCTGGCTCCAGGTTTTATATGGAGCGCTGAAGGCTATTTTTCCACTCATTCTGCCATGAGTGGTTGGAAAGGGTGATAAACAGCAACTGTAACCATGCAAAGCCGTCCCCACCTCTTCCCGTCCCAGCACAGGTTGATCTTTCACATCCAGGGGCATCCCCAGCCCAGGGGCTGCCGCAGGATCCTGGCACTGTGAGAGCTGCGGGTGCTGGTTGCCCAAAGGGATGTCTAAATGTGGGGAAAACTTAATTAATTTCTTGGTTCTCATTAATTGGGAGATTCTTCCCAATAACAACCTCCTGAGTCTCTGCTTGCTCCCCAAAACTGAGTTATCGGACAAAAAGACCCAACTTTTCCTTTGGTTCTGTAAAACCAGGCTGACTTCCTTAGCAAAAAAAACCCTAAACAAACAACAAATCCAGTTGTCAAGCAAATTAGCAAAATGACATTATTTTCCTCAGGAAAATAATTTCCTAATTTTTTTTTTTGTTTTACCCCCTTTACCCCAATTTTAAGCAGGAGCTTACGTCTGGTCACTTGTGCCATTGTACCACATTAATTTGGTTTGTTTTTCACATTTGAAAATAACTTCAATACTGAATAAAGGCCTCTCGCTTCCTTACTACTTTGTATTTGACTGCGTGGGAATAACCTGGCAGTGCTGAGGAACTGATGTTTGCTTTAAGAAAAATTCTCCAACACAGCTCTCATGCAGCAAAATCCATCACTCCGAAAATTGCCTAGACCAGCTTCAAGTGAGCTTCTAAACAGATTCAGGCAAAACCCTTGGCTTTTTAGCTTCCAAAGTTTTACATCCTTGTTAGAAACTCGGCATCTCCAGATGTATCAAACATCTCAAGGCAAACATCTCAAGCACAAGTTGTTCCATATGCTCGGTATAAATTGTGGACAAGCCCCTCAGGAATAAATACATACCGACCACATACGTGCTGTTTCCTGGGATTTTTTGGACATGAACTCCAAACAAAACAGCCACAACATGGAGATGATGTTTATATAAGCTCCCCCATCCACCGACGGGAAGTTTATAAGGGAGAGAGCAAGATGATGCAGCCTGGATCCCTTTGCCCACCCAGCGGGATTCCCACAGCTTCAGGGAGACCTTAGAGCACCTTCCAGTGTCTACAGGGGCTCCAAAAGAGCTGGAGAAGGACTTACAAGAGAGGCATGGAATCACAGGGTGAGGGGAAATGGTTTCCCACTACCAGAGGGCAGGGTTAGATGGGATATTGAGAAGAAATTCCTCCCTGTGAGGGTGGCGAGGCCCTGGCACAGGGTGCCCAGAGAAGCTGTGGCTGCCCCTGGATCCCTGGAAGTGTTCCAGGCCAGGTTGGACGGGGCTTGGAGCAACCTGGGATAGTGGAAGGTGCCCCTGCCCATGGCAGGATGTGGAACTGGATGGGTTTTAGGGTCCCTTCCAACCCAAACCTTTCAGCGATTCTATGGAATGAGATGGAGAGTGGATTCAACCCTCCTCAAATCTCTGTGCTCACCTCGAGCAGAACGTAGGAATTTTTCCTCCCCTTAATTCAAAGCTCAAGTCAGGAGAGTGGCCCAATTTTCACAGCTGAATTAAGCCTGTTCAACTTAGCCCCAAAGATTAAAAAGCAGCAGCATTTTGGACAGAATCCCTGTCAGGAAATCACAGCCAGGGCTGACTCAGGACCTGGTGGCCCAGGAGAGAAGCAGCAACTCTGGCAAGGTTGGGGTTTGGGCCACGATCCCCACAGGTCATTCCAGACTCCAGCATTGCTGCTCCCCAACTTCTGTCTCACCCTACTCACAGGCACAAAAAGTCATGGAATGTTCTGTCATGTGAAAAACCACACAGGCAAGATAAAAAAAAAGTATCATCTTATTTCTTTAGTAGGGAACTCTAACAAGAATATCCCCCTGGGGCCTGAAATGTGGCACACCAACACAGAACTCTACATTTCCTGGGCTCCCCTCTCCCTTTTGCCATAACACATGGTTTTTTCTCTTCAGCACTGGTGCACAATGACCACAGGTTTCCAAGGAACTGCCTACAGCAAACCCCCAGGTCGATTTTTCCCCTCTGTATCTTCCCAACCTAACACAACACTCATTCATGGGTATGAATAATTCCTTACAATTCCTCTTTGACTACGAATAATTCCCTATAATTCCTCTTCAGCTCGTCTGCCGTTACATCATCCTGTCCGTGTGGGCAGTGAGCATTTCTGGCCTCTCCGTTCTTCTGACTCCAGCTCTTTTCAAGCCACCTCACCTCTCTCCCTGTAATTAGTAACAGGCTTTTCCATCACAAAAGTTGGAAGTTTCGTTGAGCTGTTGAAATCCAGCCCATTTCAAACAGATTTTTGTGCACCACAAGTTGCCACAGGACATTGAGGCCGAGACTTGGAAAGATTTTTTCATCCCCTTGTGCAAGGCATCACCTGGAAGGCTCTAAAACAAGAAAACAGGAGTAACCCAAAGCAAAGGCTGGCAAGACCTGTATTGGCCAAAACACATCTCATGCTCCCTGAGTTATCTTTTATTCTGAAAAAGAGCTGAGTTATCTTTCCTAGAAGCCGAGTATCACAGTTCGCATTAGAGTTTACTGACCTACAGGCTGTGCATTGTGTTAGAGGGGAAAATATCCACATTATTTACATACTTGAGAGTAGTTTGTTCCCTGTAATCACAGAAGCTGGAAATCCCTTCTAGCAGAAGGGCTTTTTGCAGGATGTGGTTGGTTAGAGCTCCAACTTTCACCTCTTGAATTATGATCTCTTTTACAGGCCATGGATTAAATATGTGTATATACACTCAGATAATGCACACAGCCTGGCGTGGGCTTGCTTTTGTTGCTGAGATTTTTTAAGAGGGGGAAAAGAATTCTAGAATCATAAAACCACAGAATGGTTTGTGTTGTGAGGGACTTTAAAATTCATCTTGTTCTAACTGCCTGCCATGGACAGAGACCGTTTCCACTAGACCAGGTTGCTCCAAGGCTCATCTAAACCAGCCTTGAACACTTCCAGGGATGGAAGGTGGGAGATTTTGCAGAGATGTTTTAAATTCTTGGCCAGGGCTGCAGCAGGGGGAAAGCAGAGCCAAGCATCTTTTATCTTTTCTTAATTCCCACTCTGACCTGCCCATCTAGAGATGCTCTTGCCCCTTTCCCTGGCTGTTCCAAAGTCATTTGATGAGGCAAAAATACACCAAGAAATATTCGCACAAAGGCAGACGGACAAACAGAAAGCGTAGGAGAAAAGCAAAACCAAGAAAACTTCAGGAAAATATTTCCTGGACCACTTCCTAACCGGGGTGCCGGGGAGGAATTAGGATAAAAGCAATAGCAAATCCTTTGGAACTAATGAAAACCACCTATTGCAAGCAAAATTAAAATGCAATCTGCAGCCCTGCCCTTGTCCCAGCAGAGCTGCTCTTTGCCTTGATTTCCAAGCAGGAAAAAGAGTTTGTTCTTTAAAACAGGGTTGTGATGGGTGGGACCCTGCACCCCTGATCTGCTGTGCAGATGATCAGCTGGTGATGGGAAAGTAACGGAGCAACCCTTGCTTTTGGTGGTACTCCCTAATTTCAGAGCAAGAAGCATCTCTGTCTTGCAGAAGCAGCTTTTATTTGAGGGGAAAAAAGATGACTTTGGGTTTGGCAGATGCCCGAGGAGTCCCTGGAGGAAAGGCCAGCAGATGGTGCTCAAGGATGGAGCCAGGGCAGGATACTCCTGGGTGTCACCATGTGTCAGGGACCCACAGCCAGCCACCCTGTGCTTTGGCTGAATCACACGGGAGAAATCCACAGAAGTGTCCTAAATCAGGGCAGGAATGGCCCAGCTGAGACACATCAGAAAATAACTGCAAAGTTTAACCACTCTCTGCCAGTTTCACTGGATTTTTTTAAGATGGGACCCTTATTCTGGGGGTGGGAGGACGCCAAAGTCACCTTTGCATCCTGGAAAGGATGTAGCACATAGGGCTTTTTATTTTTTGTCGTGGGTAGAAAGAGAATTCCTCAAAACCCTCTTCCTGACTCATAGCATTAATCACGTCTAGTTATTAATGCACCAGGGAGGAAATATTGCTAAACTTAATCCCAGCTGCCTCTAGAAATTACCAGTGTGATGTGATCCAATCTTTTACTAATTATCAGAGGGTTGGTTTGGTGTCTGAGGGTGGAAAGTAGTCTGTCCCTGCAGATGTCACCCTCTCCCCAGGGGTGTCACCCACCCCCAAAATGTCACAGCAGCCGCAGCCCAGCTTCCCATGATGGATAGGGATCGCTTTGCTGGGAGTCACCAACACGAACAGAGAGGGAACTGCTAAAGGAAGGATTGTAAAGGACTGTGAGTGAAAGGGGGAAAAATATAACCCCACCCCAAAATGTCCTGAGCACCCTGTCCGGCTGCTCCCCCACTACGTGTCAGTAATAAAGCCCCTTTTTTGGAAAGGATAATCTTCCAGCTTGGTTATTACAGCCAGAAAGGCAGTCAGATGGGAATTGAAGAGCTCTTGCAGCCTCATTTAATTATTGGAGCACTTGGTAAAAGTCACTTCAATATTAAAACCATGTTAAGACAAAGAAAAAAAAAAGAAATGCTAACAGCACGAAGAGAAATCAATCTAACTCCCACGTTAAACATGTTCTCAATTGAGCTGTGATGGCCACACAACACAGGTCACACACATTTTACCAGTGTTGTTACATTATTTATCTGGAATTCTCTGACTTGGCTGTTTTTCACTACTGTTCTGGGGGTACATGGAGCTTTCCTGTGCTTTGCTCTTCTGGGTTTTTGGGGGTTTTTTCAGTCAATTAAAAGCATTCCCTGCACTCCTTCACTGCTGCACAGAAAACTCTGGTTTTCAAGGCAGATCTGAAGTAAAGGCAACACAAATCCCAGCTGCTGTTGAGCTGATATGACCAGACCACCACTGGTGGTGGCAAACTGGAAGCACTGGTGGATATAATTCTTCATTACAATAGCAACTGTAGCCTCAAGTTCTTGAGGGGACCTTGACCACCCTGTTCCATTCCCCTGCCATGGGAAGGGACATCTTCCAACTTGGACCTGGTTGCTCCAAGCCCTTCCCAACCTGGCCTGGAACACTTCCAGGGATGGGGCATCCCTGTTGAGCTCTTCCTGACAATTGAAATCACCTGGAAAGGCCTTTGGTTTGGATGCTTCTGCCCACAAAATGCTTCTCCATCCTTTGTGTTTTACCTTTTAGCAGCTGTCCCTCACCCTGGGTGAAAATAAAAATAAAAATTTTTTGACAATTAAAATAAGATAAAAATAAGCTCTTTGTCATGGCTTTCCAGCAGTTCCCATTTCCACCACCCCCTCTTCAGTGCCCACCCAGCAAGGAGCTGCCTTTTGCCATGTGTTATTTGGGAACTCCCTGCCTGTAAGCTCCAGCTTGACAGAGTTTGGAGGCGAGACACAACACCCTGCTTGCTTTTGGGCACGGGGCTGGGGAGTTTCACTCTGGGTCCCACCGTGTCTTCAGTTTCTGCCAGCACCAAGCCAAGCACTATTTCTAAAAGGAGTTATTGCCTCAGTCCAAGGGCTCAGCACTTCCCTGAAGCATTCCAGCTATTTCTTTATGTGGCTTGTCTTTCAAAGAGCACAAACGCAAGAGCAAACATCATAAATCCTCCTTTGAAAAGAAAAGAACTTGACTATTTGATTCCAGGGACTCCTTCTCCACTCCAGCCTTATATGGAACCAAGCAAGAGCAAGAGATAAGAGTTAAAGTTTCCATACCAGTGTTTATTGCAAAACACAACCCAGTCCAGCCTGAAATGTTTAACTTTGGCCAGTGATCTGCTGTCGCTCAAGGCACAGGAATAAAATCAACCCCAAATTTATTAGGCTCTGCCTAGTGAAAGGTTAAAGTGTTCTTCCACTTCACATATGTTTAAAAAAAATTTTTAAATCACCAGTCAGGAACCGGCAGGATAGATTTTTTGCCTTCTAAACTTTTCCCTTAAACGTGTATATCTTTTAAAATGCTTATCATTATGCTAAGGTGTTAACTTTTATTTATAAGTTATGTATAACATAAATCCCCCGCTTCTCCCTCTCCACCTAGGTAGGTATAAAAACCTGCTGTTACATTTAGTGGGAAAGTGCACAGAGAAGAGACTCTCTCCCCCTGTGCTGATGTTGTAACCTCTCTGGGAGAGAGGCTGAGCTTCCCGCAGCCTGGAGCATCTCCGAAAGGCGCTGCTCCGGAGCCCTGCCTAACTTGGTATTGTCCTTGGCGCATCCCGACTCCTGCAAACATCCCAGACCAGCCCTTCCCGACCAAAAGACATGGTTAAATCAGCTTCCTCCGATTCCACAGGGCTTTTTTTTTCCTTTTTTTTTTTTTTTTAATTTTAATTTTAATACCTAAGGGAGCAGCGCTTTGGATGCTGCAGGGCCAGCGCAGAGAAGGGAAGCCACACAGCGCGGAGGCGTCCCCCGAGGCGGCGGCGGGGCGGGGGGGGGACTGTGTGTGATGAGCAGCTCTGACCTCAGCCCCGGGAACGCCAGCACCAACCATCTGGATCCCATTTGCGAGGCCGGCTCGCCCGGCCCCCCGGCATTCCCGAGCCAGCTGCCTCCTCCGGCCTCGCTCAGACCCACGGCAGCCGCCGCGAAGGGACCAGCACCCCACCAGTCCCCTCGCCCTACCAGTGCCCCACCATTCCCCCACCCCAGCAGCGCCTGCAGCCTGCTGAGCAAGGCGAGAGGGGACCGGGAAGGCTGAGCAGCGCCGCACGCCATGAAGCAGGGGTGAGAGGCGCTTTGGAACGGAAAATCTTGGAGTAAGCAACTCTTCTGGAGGTTCACTCAGGGGTAAGTGTTTCTTTCCGTGTGGGAACCCTCAGCCTAAGCTCAGCAGCTGCTAAGCCGTGGTTCCCCTGCTCGGTGGGGTGGTAGTATTTGGGAGTTTTTCAAGGAATTTTGGACAAAACCCATCCCCAGGTTTGCAGCAGCCTCGGAGAAGCGGAGTGATGCTGCCGGCTTGCTCAGCCCATGAGCTCCTCCCGGAACTGATGCACCGCAGGTGTGAGGGAACACTGCTGTCCCCACCACTGCAGGGGAACTAAACCCATTCAAAAGCACCGGCCAGTGTATTTCCCCGGCTGCCTCAGGATGGATTTTGCACTCGATGCCTCGAATCGGCTGCAGCAGCCGCTTGATGGGATGGGAGCAGGATGACAGGGAAAGCAATGCCCCAGGGAGGGCACGTGGTGGTTTGGGAAGGTGTACCAGCACAAGGAGGTGCTGGTATTGATGCCATCAATGGGACATCAATGCACCCATCAGTGGGACCCTGCAAGGAGTGTGCTGAGGGGCTGTCTCAGTGCCCCTTTCCTCCTCCCAGGGCTAGGAGGAGTGTTGGACAGCTGCCCTCACCCCTCCTGCCCCAAGGTGAGGAAGGATGAACCCGGCAGAGGTGCTCAGCCGTGCCACTCAGGTCCTGCTGCCAGGCATGTCCCCACTGCTCCGGGGTGGGCCAGCAAGTGGCCCCAAGGATAATCCTCATCCTCTTGTGGTCATCCACAAAGAGGGAAATTAGCCAAACGGCAGCTTTTCCCCTAAGGGAAAGGGCTCTCCAGCCGTGCATGGAGCCACTGTCCCTCTCCACGGCTCCCATCTGCTCTCCCTCCTGCCTTCCCCAGCCCTTTCCCCCCACAGCCCCAATTGCCCTCAGCCTTCTGGGACTTGCTGAGGGGGCGGCTATGACTAATCTGGAGACACTCTGCCACCATCCTGCTGGGCTCAGCAAAGCCTTCCCTTCCCAAGTGGAACTGGGGCGAGAAATGGTTGTGGCCAAACTGGTTTCCTGACCGAGCAAAAAGGGCCAAAAGTGGCTGGAATGGGGGTAGCCAAAGCTGCTCTGCTTCCAGTGGGCGCAGTGGGAAACTCTCAACTGGTTTCTGGTTGCTGTGATGATTCATGTGCACTCTTGGGGGAGGAATCCTGCGTTTTTCAAAATTCTGGCTTTACCCCATTTCTTGCTGGTTTAAGGAAAAAAGAATCAGTATTTGTGGTTGGATAATTACGGTGCTTAGATAGTGCTGCTCCTGGTGCACAAATACCCAGTTTAGGAGGTTTGTAGAGAGATGTCTCCAACTAAGGCTGTTGCAGGGAGCTGGAGAATTCTTCCAAGGTCATGTAAGAATGCAGTGGCAGATGACAGACTCCACGTCTCCCTGGCACAATCCCTTCAGCCAGAGCTCAGGGAAACAGGCTTTTCACCCCCAAACTTAGTCTGTCTTTGCAAAGAGTTTGACCACTACCAGAGCTGTGACAGTGTTTAAGACAGGAGTGCAGGGCTGTGTACTTGCTGCCATCACACCATCGTTCATTCATTCCCTTTCTGGTTTCCAGCACCCTCCCCAGTCCCCTTTCTGGTTTTTCAAACATCTCTACAATTTTCCATTCAAACTCAGTAACTTTTCCTGATTTCAGGGTGAGCTAAACCAGCCCCCGCTTTATTCCCACATGTCTAGGAGGGGGAAAAATTGTAAAAAGTACGTTCCTCTTCTACATTTGCTACGTGCCTGTCCAGGAACAGGAGGGAACATCTTATTCCTTCCATCAGTACAAACTGTGGTAACTGCACAGCCTTGCCAGCCTTGGATCGTATTCCCCACTGGATTTCCAGCAAAGGGGTGAGCCTGCCCTGTGCTGGGCGTGCACGGTGCCGGGTGGCATTGCGTGCCTGCTCCCCGCCGTGAATCACAGCCAGCCTTACCCCTCCGCATGCCCATCACTTTTTCCACCTTTTTAAGTGATCTGTGTTCCACATTAAGGAGCCGATTTGTTTGGGTGGAGAGCCTCCGGTTACTATACATAAAGAGTCATTGATCTTTGAGGGAGTTTCCTCTTTTTCTTTTTTTTTT
>WEKY01032091.1:227133-286727 GCA_013390045.1 Picathartes gymnocephalus
AGCAAATACTCCCTTTCCTCTTATTAACGACTCTATTTTAGTCTCAGTCTTTGGATGGAGAAAACAACCAGATTTTAAGCCAACAGCATGCTTAGAAGGACAGAAATGAATATGTGATTCATATTAAATTCTAGTACCCAGGGAACTTGCCTGGGTAGGATATGGAAGCACCGTAACTCTATTGCTTTGCTAAATACTGGTTTTCAAAAATCAGAGTTTCAGTGGCTTGCAAAAGCAAGGAGATTTTTTCCACACTTTCAGGCTTGGTTTTTTTTAACGTTCAGGTCTGCCTTTGTAGGAATAAATATTTTCAGGGGCAACCCTCAATCCCACGAGCTTCACCTTCCCAGTAGCACTTGGCAGCAACATTTACCCTTCAAAAGAGCTGAGATAAATTTTAATGTCTCCACCTGGAGCCATGAATAAATGCAGGATCTGTCCTATTCAGCTCATCCTGAGTCTCTAGAAACAGCTTTGCTTCTCCCGAGGGCTGCTGAGCCAGGTGGGATTCAGTGCTCTGTGAGGAAGAGGTGGCCAGGCATGGGACACTTATGTCCCTTGAAAAGGTGACCAAGCTTTTTTTGCATGGAAAAATCATGGCATTCAGCCTCAAAATCACGCCGGGAGAGGCTTTTGGCTAATAATTTTCCCCAGCTCAGGGAAATTTAAGGGGGAATTCATCCAGGCGAGAGAGGAGCATGCCTCACCTCCAGAGGGCAATCTGCACCTCTCTGGCTGCACATCAGGATTTTGGGAGCTGGTTCTCCCAGCTGCTCACTCCACAGCCGTCACTGCAACCATGTCCCACTGCTGGGGACGCAAGTAGTTGTTCTGGGTGCCTGGTGTCCACTTCCAAGGCACTGGCAGAGCTTACAGCTGCCACCTCCCATGGCTGTGGATACAGCAGAGAACAGCCAAGCCAAGGGGATTTCAGTTTGATTGGGAAACAGCGTGATGGACAAGGGAAAATCCCCCCAAAGCAAACGCAGGTGAAGGCAGAAACCTCTTTGTTTTGACTATGACATCTCCATGAGACGGACTTCTGGAGGGGTCTAGAGGATGCTCACAGCATCCTGCACCAGCTATGGGATGATGCTTTGATCTTCCTGGCCTCCTTTTGGAAAAGCTGTTGGGATCCAGCTACAAATCCACCTTTTTCTCCCAGAACAGCATGACCCACCCCACATGCACAAGGCAATTTAAGGGCTGCAATTGCCATTCAGGTATTTAGTCAATATATTTTTGGTGGATGCTGCATGGTTGGGCAGGAGGATTGGATCAGATATCCTGTGGTCTGGGGCAGTGAGGCATCCCTAAGGTCCCTGGGTGTGCCAGCTGGGAAAGCTGCACATGGCCAAGCCCAAACCCAGAACGTTTGTCCTCAGAAAATGTGCCAGTCGTGGTTCTGCCTACCATGCTTGCCATGTTCGGCTCCTTCCCGGAGGCTGCTCAGCTTTCCAGCAGGAATGTGTCACAGGAACGGGGAGACTATGGGAACAAATGTCATAAATGCAATCACAAAATAGTTTAGGTTGGAAGGGTCACTTAAAATAATTTTGTTCCAGCCCCCGTTAATACTTCCAGGGATCCAGGGGCAGCCACAGCTTCTCTGGGCACCCTGTGCCAGGGCCTCCCCACCCTCACAGGGAAGAATTTCTTCCCATTATCCCATCTATTTTATTTTAACTACACTCTAGTGAAAAAAACCGCCCCAACACACACAGGCAAACAATTGCTTAGAAAGTGAATTTGAAACATCCACTCAAAGGGGGAAAAGAAATATGCAAAATGTCAAATTTTATGCGCAGAGAAGTATGCAATATATGCAAAAAATAGCTGCTGGGGAAAATATTTAAGGAAATCACTTCATTGTGTCGGGGGTAGAAATGATTGCTTTTTGAGAGCAGTATTAGGAACAGATGTATTTCTTCTGATGAAATACTGTAACATTAAGAGGTCGGCACACACTATATAAACTCTAGACAGACATAAAACTTCCAGATTATTGAAGGCTACAGGAGTTAATCTTTTAGCACATGAATCATGAAGAAATTGGCTCCCCAGGTTTTGGTGCTAACTTAACAGTTCAGGAAAACTCTTTCCTTTCCTAAAGGCACTCAGCAGTCAGGTTTTTCAGCATATTTTCCAGCTTGAAGTGGATATAGCAAAAGCCTCATCGGAGTTTTCAGCCCACAGGACTGCAAGGAACTTTTCATTTAAAAAATGAAATAAATCCACAATTAAATTGCCTTGTTGAAAACACATTATTGAAAACCCAACAATGCCAGAGAATAAAGTTGCAAAACAAATACTTCCCATAACCAAGTATTAAAATTTCTTGGCGTGAGTCCGCATCTCTGGTTTTATCATCCGTCCCCTGCAAGCTGGTGCCACCTCCAGCTTCTGTGACCAGTGGTAATTTGGGACACAAAGCAAGAACACACTGAGCAACGGAAATTACTTGTTGTGCCTCCCTGAGGCAAGCCAAGCAATAAAAACCACATCATTCACTGTGTCTTAAACCTGCTTTTCTCACTGAGCCAGAGACTTGGCTCAGTCAAAACAGATCTGAGTAGAGTTTTGGGGGAACTCCCCACTAAAAAAAGGAAAAAAAGAAAAAAAAGAAAAAAAAGAAAAAAAAAGAAAAAAAAAGAAAAAAAAGAAAAAAATCACCACTACCATATTATTTTTACAAAAAAAAAGTTGCTGTCCTTGCTGTATCTTCTTCTCAAGGGCCATCCCCTAAATGAAACTCATCTGCTTGCCCACCCTTTTCTGCAAGCACCCAACTCTTCCTCATTAGGTAATGAGTGTCTTAAAGGCTCTTCTTTTCCTTAATTTGTCTACCTCTAAGAGACACCCATCACCTCTTCCTGCAAGACTTTCCTGCCTTTTTCCTTCTGATGACTAATCCTGGCTCCCGTGATTTTAGGATGGTTATGTGTGATGCTAAAACTCATCTCTTGTTGGTGAACAAGTCCCCCTGCTTGCACAGAACTATAAATACCATGATGGAGGTCACAGAGAAAGCTGGAAATACATCTGGAGGCCTCCTGAAGGATAAAATGGGGAAGGAGGTGAAATGGGCTGCCCAGGGTGGAGTCTCCATCCCTGGAGGTGTCCAGGGAATGCGTGGATGTGGCACTCAGTGCTCTGGTCTGGGTGACAAGCTGGGGATCGGGCACAGGTTGGACTCGATCTTGGAGGTCTTTTCCATCTTAAACAATTCTGTGACTTGGAAAATCTCAGCTTCCCGCTCCTATGGGAGCTCATGGGTGATCCTGTGGGCAGGGGAGATGCCGTAGCCCCAGGGAGTTTGACTTTTCCCTTCGGCTACATTTCGTGGCTGTAAACAGGCTCTGTGCAGCTGCTCAATGTTCAAACCAAAAAAGCCCCCAAATGTTTGCTTCAGTCCTGTCACTTTTTAGCCAGCAAGACATCAATTTTCACTGGTTTATCTTGATGCTCTGCTCATCCCCAGCTGTTGTGACTGAAGAGGGATTGGCTGCCAGCAGCTAATAAACAGGATGATAACATAACTTCCTGCATTTTGGGAAATAAATACGAGCAGTTTTACAGCACACATTACTTTAATGGGATGGTTTCCCTTAGCATGCATTTTATTTCATGTTTTTCATTCATTGCTAGCAGCATTTTCACTCTGTGGCATCCACCCTTAAGGGGAAGGGGGCTCCCAAGGTTTGTGGATGCTCATGGTTGAAAGAAAAGAAAAAAGTGAGAGGGCCTGCAAAAGCTTACAAAGCTTTATTAACAAATTACACACTTGGCGTGGAATTCGGTGTGTTAGTCCCCGATCTCCCTGATCTCAGTGTAAGCACGTGGCAGTGGCTTTTGGATAAAGAACAGAGTGAAAGGGAAGAGAGAGGGGGTGATGGATTAAAGAGGGAGAGACAGACAGAAAGAGAGAAAGAGGGGTCACCATTCCTGACTCCAGCATTGATCCAGCTGATGGGGTATCCAGGGCGACAGATGCACCTGGGCTTCATTGGGGTACCTTTTATAGACACATTTTCCTTTCCCTGAAGATAAATTTCTCACTTCCTATGCAAATTAGTTAACAAGCTTTTCCTAAACCTTTCTTGAAATGGGTCAAGGGGCTCCGGAGGTCTTCCTGCTTCTCATCATCCCTGTGCTGTGATCCCTGTGCTAGCCAGAATAAGGATGTTTGTCCCATAAAATGCTTCCCTACCTCCATGTGGCCCCTTCTCCAGCCACATCCTCTTCTTTCCCAGAGTGTGTTACTGCCAGCAATCCTTGGTTGGCTCCACAGCCATCGGGATTTGAGACATACACCTCTTGAATCACAGAGCCATGGAATACCCTGAGCTGGAAGGAATCCACAAGAAACATCAAAATCCAACTCCTGGCCCTGCACAGCACACCCCAACAATCCCACCCTGTGCCTGAGAGTGTTCTCCAGCTCTTTGAACTCTTCTAGTCTTCCACACATCCCCAACGGATGCTGCAAGGCAAATCCCACTCAAAAACTTGCAGCTCTTCCCTAAATATCTTCTCAGAGGGAAGACTCTCCCATGAGGTTGAGTGGATACTTGTCATGGACTCAGTGCTTTTTGCAGAGCTCAGTTCTGGGGTCTACAGACCTTCCTGTATTTGTGTGCTCAGGGAGGTGAACCCTCTCCATGCATTCTTTGGGTGAAACTATTTTTTTCTGGGATCAAGATGCCCATCAGGGACACAGCCCAATCGATCAGGTTTGCTCCTGCTGGAGGCACTGGGAGGCTTGGCTTGTACTGGAACAGCCAGGAGGATGGATGGGTGCCAGCTCACAAAGGTGGTGGTTTAGTCTCTTTAGGAATGACAATGACACCTCTGGGCTGCAGCAGCTGCCTCTATAAATTGAGGGGTTGCCTATAAAAGGGAAGACTTTGCCATGTCTTGATTAACACTGTGTATTAGCTGCTGGCTCTGGGGGCCTGCTCAATGTCTCTCCACCTGGTATTATTATTATTATTATTATTTACTACTACTACTATTATTATTATTAAAAAATGTTGGGGGAAAGGCAGAGGAGAGCTTTTGCCAGACTCGTGCTACAGGGCATTCATAAATTCCATCTGGAGCACATGGAAGACCAAAGGCTGCCAATCTCTCCTCCCAAGAAAGACCAGACCCCAGCCCAGCTTTGACATGCAGGATCACATTGGGTTTCAGGAAACCAGGTGGAAGTTGTCCCCTCCTTTCCACAGAACTACCTACCCTCTGATATCCCTGAGGAGTGTCTCTTCAGTGGAAGTGGGATTAGCTGCTTATTTCCAAATTTTCCCATATCCCCAACCCTTGGTTCTGTTTCCAGCTGTGCCAGCAATGACCATCAGTGTAATTACCACAGTTTTCCCCAAAAATAAGCGTTGCTCTTCCCTTTAGTCCTCTTAGGCTCTTGTATTTTCGTAACTGTCTGGATTGATGTATTGGCAAGGATGATAATAAGAAAATTAAATAACTTTTTTTTTTTTCCTTTTAAGATGACCTGGTTAACAGTTTGATGTATAAGAGTCACTTTTGGCTGATTTGAGTAATTGGGCTCCTTTGGGGAATGAAAGGTATTAAATCACTGTGTTCCCTTTTGGGAGGATATTTTCGCAGTTAAGCAAGCCTTGCTGGTTTCTGCCCTGTAGGCTTGGAAATGAAGATTAAATAATAAATTGGTCATCTCTATGACAACAGAAACACAGCCTTCATGGAGGAGACGTTGTTTCTGAAGGCTTTCCAGGCGGATCACAGATAAGAAACTTGCTTAAATTATATTTTTGGCTCCAACAGATAAAATATTATTCTTGGTGCCTTTCCAAAATATGATCAGCCAGCGCAGGCTATTCCACAACCAGGGCTCTGAGCTTGGGGGAGTCGAAGGGCTTTTTGCTGTGCAGCCAGATCATGTGGCTCACTTGGGTCTGGAGTGCTTAAAATTTCCATTTGTGTATTTGGGACAGCTGAAAAGGTGAGCTGAGGCAAAGGGGGATGTTCAGGGCAATTATTGTGGTCTTTGGAAGAAATAAAGTGGGAAAAGGCAACAGCAAGAGGAAGTATGTTGGCCAAGATGTATCAGCTGGTCATCCATGGGTGGGGAGGGCAGGTGAGAGGCCACTGTGTATTTTGGTAGTAGAAACCCGAGCGTTTTCCTACATATTACGTATTCCTTTGGACAGCACAGGCAAAAAAAAAAAAAAAATCATCTAATTCCACAGAGGTGATTAAAAGTCAGTTATGTGAATTGTCACTCTGTCCAGCGGCAAAGAATTTTTTTTCCTGCCAAAGTGCCACAAAAACCCTGTAAACCCACATGGTTTGTCTTTTCTACCTCATGCCTCATCTATGCCTGGCCAGCACTGCTGCTGTTTCTCACTCTCCCTGTTCTCCTCCCTTAGGTCTCACGCCAGGTGCTTTGAAACAAAGAGAATAAAAGGAAAACTCATAAAAGATCAAAATGAGGAAACATCGACATTTGCCCCTGGTGGCAATGTTTTGCCTCCTGCTCTCAGGCTTTGGCTCGGTTGGTGCTCAGCAGCAAGCAGGTAAGCCCGGGCTGCTCCACCTGACTCTGTACAACGGCTCATCGGCACAGTTTGGTGTTTAACATGCATGTCCGTGGGATGTTGTGGATGGATGGCCTTCTGCTCCTCAGCTGCCACCTTGCTGAGGGTCCTTGGGACCCAGGCCTCGGCCAGCACTCGTGGTACCTCCCCGTGCACATCGCTGGCCAGTGCCACGCCTTGGAGGATGCTCTGCAGGGCACCGGGGCGTGGGACCTGCACTCAGGGTGGTCCTGAGGGAGGTCTTCTCCTGGGCAGAGCTGTTCTGCGCTCCCTGCATGTGTAGGAGGGCTTTTAGCAGTGAGAAGAGCACTGGCACTGACCTGCAAAAAGGCTGTTTAAAGAGGTGGTGCTGGCGCCTTTGGGACCAGAGCTGGTGTCACTAAGTGAGTGTCAACAGCAAGAAAAATGCAGAAAACTCATGCCAGCACCCAGGCTACCTAAACCAAGCTGTCCTTCCTTCCCTGAGCTCTGCCTTGGAGCCAGCAAAGCCCTGAGTCAGCAAAAGCCATGCAAGAGACACAGGCAGCTAGAAACGGAACGAGCCTGAATTCACAGGTGAAGCTGCCGGTGTCTCTGCCTGGCTCAGGGCTGGTGTCCAAACCCATGGGTGAGGGCCTAGGAGGGCAGAAGCACCTCGGCTCCTCCTCTCTGGGCAGGGCAGGTCGCATGCTGTCCCCTCCTGTCCCCCAGCACCTGCAGTGCCAGGGCTCTGGTAACTGCCTTGCTGTTCTCCAGTGCTTCTCATCTTGCTATGGGCGATAAGGGGAAGCGGAGCTTCACTTTCACCATGCCAAGGAGGCTCTTGGTTGTTTGGGTGAGGAGGAGGAGGAGGAGGCATGCTTGTGCTGACCGATAGAAAATCCTAAACCCCCATCTGTTTTTTTAAAGCTGTCAAAACCGTTGCCGTGGCTGATATAATATTTCTAGTGGATTCCTCCTGGAGCATTGGGAAGGAACACTTCCAACTCGTTCGAGAGTTTCTGTATGATGTTGTAAAGGCTTTAGATGTGGGAGGAAATGATTTTCGCTTTGCCCTGGTCCAGTTCAGCGGAAATCCCCACACAGAGTTCCAGTTAAACACCTACCCCTCCACCCGGGACGTCCTGTCCCATATTGCCAACATGACTTACGTGGGGGGAGGCACCGAGCCTGGAAAAGGATTAGAGTACCTAATCGAGAAGCACCTCACTAAAGCTGCTGGAAGCAGAGCCAGTGAAGGCGTGCCCCAGGTTATTGTAGTGCTAACAGACGGACGGCCCCGGGATGATGTGGCTCTGCCCTCATCTGTCCTTAACTCGGCCCCTGTAAACCTGTTTGCGGTCGGCGTTCAGGACGCGGTGGAAGGGGAGTTACAGGAAGTAGCGAGCGGACCTCTCGATACGCACCGCTTCAACCTAGAGAATTTTACCGCTCTCCACGGCATAGTTGGAGACTTAGTGGCAAGTGTCCGCTCATCCATGACTCCAGAAAAGGCTGGAGCCAAAGGACTGGTTAAAGACGTCACAGGTAATGGCTGACTGGTGGTATCTGCTGGCGCTGTGCTGTTTGGCGTTGCCACTCTGTAGGTGCAAGACTGAGATGGACGTTCAGAGGTTTAAAAACAAAGGTTTGAAGCTGCGTGCCCTCGTGTTTGCAGCTG
The DNA here is from genome assembly GCA_013390045.1 of Picathartes gymnocephalus. Taxonomy (NCBI): domain Eukaryota; kingdom Metazoa; phylum Chordata; class Aves; order Passeriformes; family Picathartidae; genus Picathartes; species Picathartes gymnocephalus. The sequence goes on from WEKY01032091.1 coordinate 235,348, forward strand.
CCGAGGTGCTGTTTTTTGCAGACTGAGCCAGGGCTGCCAGAGTCGGGGGGGAATCCTTGAATGGGCAGTGGCACATCCTTTGGCACATATGGCATGGAAATTCAAGCATAGGGAGCTCTTCAAAGTTAGTAAGTTGTCCTGTCCTGTTCACTCCCAAGGTGGGGAAACGGGATGAACACACCAGACCTGATGGTGACCCTGACCGAAAATCCTCTGGAGACCGAGAAGGTCACTGCTGGTTGTGGGGACACCATAATGGATGTCCCCTTAGAACCAGGTGGGGCAACAGGGAGATATGCAGTGTGCCATTCCAGAAGGTCACATTCTTGGCTGAAGACAGCAAAATAAGCTGGGTGGGGAATTTTTCTGCTGAAAGCCCACCCTTGAGCTGTCCCTTAACCTCTCTCCTCATGCACCTGGAGGAGGTGTGTGGTTGGAGAGTCTTCTCTACAAACCCATGGCTTCCACCTGCTGGAGCACTGGACCTTTCCCATAGCTGAAACCTCCCTGCGAACCACGTTGGCTTCAAGGGACCTGCACTGACTGTAACACAGGGCCCAATTTCCCTGGAAAAATAAAAAAGACAATCTTCCTCTGTCCCTCCTTTGTTTATGAAATTCCAGCATGGCAAGGGCTTTCTGAGCAGCTTTGTTGTTTTTCAAAACAGAAGTCCCGGGGATCAAACCTTTCTTTTTATTCCTGAGACTCCATCTGCAGGTTGAGAGCTTGTGGGGCAACGTAAGGCCACAGCAGTGTGATGAGGCAGTGTGACATTAATCCCCCTGTGTTGTCTTGCCTAATTAACCCTCACGCCAGTCCCACTGGGTGCTCTCCATCTCTGCATGACACCGAGCAACACCAAAAGGCCGTGCTCCTGCGTGTTCTTGTCGTGCAAAGTGCTTGACAGGGCAAATATCCACGTCATAGGAAAGCCACAGGGGACTAGCTGCCCCACAAACATGACAGAAGGCTCACCAGTGCTAAGGAAATGACACCAATATATGTGGAAAATGAATGTTACACCCAACCTGCTGACAGCACTCTGGTGGCTGTTGGGCATCATAGCCATGAAAGACCCCAGTGCTTCCTTGTTGGAATCAGTTGGGGAATTGGTCTCTGTAAGCTGGCTGTCCTCTTCTGGGCCGTGCCAACAGGTAACCCCATTGACTGGAAACACCTGGAATCACAGACATTCCTTTAAAACCTTTAAAGCCAAATTCGTTCTTCATGTATATCATGCATTTCCCACTTTGTTCCTGTTTAAAGACATTTTTGCAAGCATTTCCTTCGCATCCTATAACACAAATTTAAGTTAATCCTACTGTTGTAGTGTTGCCCCTGTGTGACTTGCATGGGTGATATACAGAGTATTGTTAAACATGGGAAAAGATGTTACAGATTCTAAACCTTGGATGATAACAGTGTGCAAAGCATGGTACAAATATCTGCACAAGAGTATAAGAAGTCAGTTATTCACCTGATAACAACATGTGGCATTAAAATGCCTGAAAATGCCATTGATGCTATGTATGAAATGAGCCCTAATATGAAACGGAAGTGTAAAAAAGGCCCAGTCCTGTAGTGATTCCAGTAAAGAGAACCAAAACTGTTGGTCTGTGGCAGTCCGCGCAGCTGACTCACGTAAGTACAACAGTCAGCCCCGAGTTTGCCCTGAAGTATTTGTTAAATCTGAGCTGTCTGTCTCATCTGATCCTCCTTGCTTAGTTGTGTAACCTGCATGCTTTTATTTGTTCTCCACACCAGCTTGTTCCATAAATGTGCACTGAAGTACAAGGTTTTTTTACAGTGATGACAAATTATCCAACGCATCTGTTTTGTATCTATTTTCTCTTCAGCAGGAGCAACCCATTAGTGCCTGGAATCTTGTTCATCCAAAAAGATACCCAGGATGTCTAAAGCATCCCTGGGCAAAACCCCTGTGAGATTTCCCTCTCATTTTTACAATGAACTAGAACTTGTGCATCCCAGCTGAAAATGGCTCAGTAAAACCAAGCCTAAGCACCCCTAAATTTTGCCTCGATGAAAAAATAAATCCTGGAGGTCCTTGAGACTCTGAACCCTGCTGATTTCCTCTGAGCCAACACTGCCCCTTGAGTTGGTCCAGGGGAGCAATGGTGCCCTGGAGATGCTCTCCTTTGTCACTGGAATCGCAGCACTATTTGAATCTCCTGGTGTATGAAAACATGTATCAGAAAAACAACTAATTCAGCAATAAATAAATAAATTACTGGCAGTGATGGTTAATAGCAAAGACCTCAGGTTTATTCCTGGCCTTGCTAAACCACACGCCAGCTTTGCTGCTGGCTTCACCTTTGGCTTTCAAAAGTTGAGAGCTGACTGAGAGAGATTCCCAAATGTCATTTGTCATTCATTTGCAAATAGTCTGAAATTTATGTTCTTAATGAGAGTGGTGAGTAATAGCATTAAAACATCCAAGTACGCTTTGGGGTCTTCCCCCGCCCCCCCTCTTTTTTGCATGCACCCAGCTCTTGGTGATGTCAGTGGTAAAATTAGTTGAACAAAAGGTGTAAGAGCAGCCACCAGGGCATTTTGGGTCTGCTTTGGTAAGTCTTACAGCAACAATACTCCCCCTCAACACCACATTCATGCAATGTACAAGCTTTGTTTGGTGCGTGTATATTCTCAGCAAATGCCTGTGATCATCTGGGTATGGTCACAACAACCCGAGTTGGATAATTGTGTCATGACTGATTTCATCACCCTTTTTAACCTGATTCTGCATTCCTTGATTGAATATCCAGAATCCATATGAAAAATATTGACCAGACCCCTCTAGCAATAATCAACCCATCTTTGTGCAAATATTAAAAGTGACAATTTTTGCGTGGCCTGTGTTGAGAACTGTGTGGGTCAGCCTGCTAGACAAATAACATCAGGTGGATGCTGGCAGATGGTCAAAGAGTTACAGTGCAAGAAAAATAACTAAAACCTTTTTAATTGTTTTTAACATGGCGGGAGAAGCCCATATTTTCAGTCTCTGTGTTTAACCAGCAAAAGAGCAGAATCATGACAGAGAAGATGAAACTTTCCCTGCATCCAGTAAATGTTGGCTTTTTTCCTCCCAAAAAATAAAAGACATAATAAAATACAATGACAAAAACCTCCTCACCCCCTACCTTTAGTGTGAACTGCCACCAGAATCCACCTTTTTCTTTTGGTTCTGTCTAAATATTTGGACAGTACTGGAATGGAATGTCCATTTGGACAGTAATGGAATGGAATCTAGATTTCAAAAAACTATGTTTTGCCAAGGTTTCTCCTTGCATGACAATAATGCCGACCCCCATGTTACTACAGCCACTGGCTCGTGTTGTGTCCACTCAAGCCCTCCCCTGATGGGTTGTGGATGCTACTGGGAAGGGCCTGAGAGCTCATATTCAATCAGAATGCAGAACTAAGAGGCAAAAGTCACCTCCTCAGTGATCACGTTGTTTTGTTTTCTCATTTTCGTGTTTCTCACTGGTTTTCCAAGAAACATGTCAGAACACTGTTACGACTGCATGTAACCACCCATTTTAATGCTTTCACCTTTTGCATTTCTTTTTTTTAAAGCTCAAGAGTCCGCTGACCTTATTTTCCTTATTGACGGATCAAACAACATCGGAAGTGTCAATTTTCCAGCCATACTCAATTTCCTTGTAAATTTGATTGAAATCCTGAGAGTTGGAGCTCAGCAGATACACATTGGGGTGGTGCAGTATAGTGATCAACCCAGAACCGAGTTCGCTTTGAACAGCTACTCCACAAAAGCGGATGTCCTGGATGCCGTGAAGGCACTCAGCTTCCGCGGGGGCGAGGAGGCGAACACCGGTGCGGCACTGGAGTTTGTGGTGGAGAACCTCTTCACTCAGGCGGGAGGCAGCAGGATAGAGGAAGCGGTGCCTCAGATTTTAGTGCTGATAAGTGGTGGAGAGTCTAGTGATGATATCCGAGAGGGCTTGTTAGCGGTGAAGCAAGCTGGTATATTTTCGTTTAGCATTGGGGTCCTGAATGCTGACAGTGCAGAGCTGCAGCAGATTGCTACTGATGGAAGCTTCGCCTATACTGCCCTGGATATCCATAACCTTGATGCTCTTCAAGAATTATTACTGCCCAACATTGTTGGAGTGGCCCAAAGACTCATTTTGTTAGCGGCCCCAACCATTGTGACTGAAGGTATGTATGCCTTTCTAGACCCTTGCATTTTGGTGAATCGATGAATGATTGAGCGTTTGCACGCTTTACGAGCATATTTAAAGCTTTAATTATTTTTAAATTGATTTTTTTTTTTCAATTCATCCCTCTGGTCTGGTTATGGAGAAGCGACGTTTCTGTGCGGAAATTCATTGGCCCAGTGGGTTCTCTCTCAAAAACCATGAGGTCTTGTTGCAATAACTGGCATGACATAGAGTGTTTTAAGAGACAGGAGCAGAGTATAACAAAAGAGTAGAGAAAAGCTCATACAATCCTTATTGAGATATCTAAGCACTCTGGGAGTAAACACTGCAGCACTGCCAGTTGTAAAAACATTCATGCCATGTAAGCTAACATTATATGTCAGTTGTGTCATGGCCATAAAATGTGGCTGAGGAAGGTAACAGGAATGCTAAATGGATCCCTATGTACCAGAGTTGAAATTATCTGCTTGCTAAAACAGTAAAACTCCACAACTCACTGAAACTCTGGGCTGCCCTTGGTTAAAGGGTGGCATTCCTGTGTTGTTGAACTTAAAAAGTGAACAGCCCTTAGTTGTTCTGAAGTGAAACCCCTACCTTTGATCCATCAGCTGAGAAAGTTTGCAACTTTCCACGAGGCCTTGGGAATTAAAAATGCAGGTGTTAATATTCCACTTAGGTCACTTTGCCACCATTAAGTCCCACTGATATTATTTCTGGACTAGCATCAGCTTGGATGCAGTAGGATAATGAATATCTGGCAAATAGGTGATTTATGAAAGACACAATATGTCATACAGCAGAGGCCCCTGGAAGGGACCAGCCTGGAGCTGCTGCACTTAATTAACAGGATGCTTGATGCAAACAGCACTTTTGGGATCCCGTTGTCAGTCTGGAGTTCTGTACACACTGTTCCTCATGGTGTATGTTGACATATAAAACTGCATTCCAGATGTCTTTGCTGATCCATACCTAAACATGATTGCTATCCCATGGCTCAAATCAAAAGGAGGAATTTGCCTTAAAGATACTTTTATGACCTTGCCTTGATTATTCCAGGAAAGAACATGAAGAACTTCCTCTTGTAGCGCCATACAAGAACCATATTTAGCCAAATAATATGAAGTCAGCATGTGTAGCTAAAATGTGTATGCTGGGATCCGTGCAACTCAGTGGAAAACCTCTCTTTCCTCCTGTCTGATTTTTAACAGTGCGAATGGCACGATTAAAAAAATCTGTTATATTTGGTTTCATCTGCACTTGCATATTTCTCACTTGAAGTGCCAGCTCATTTGTGGAAGGTGCTACATCAGCCTGTACAGTTTCATACGGATAGATGTGCTAAATGGGGAAGTGGATTATTTTCAAAGGAGCTTTAGGGAATTTCCTACCCCTGGCACCCGTGGAAATCAATTTTGACTGATTTGCTTGATTCACATCAACAGCTTGGAAGGCTGCACTGTAAAGCACTTTCAGAGATGCTGCAGCTCAAAACAGATACCAAACCCTCTGAGGTGCCAAGTGGTCCTGTGAAATACTGATGTCATCTCGCTTCACTTTAGCTTGCCAGCTATTCATCCTGGGATGAAGAGATGTTCCAAAGCGCCTTTCTGCTTCTTCCCCTACTGGGGGAACCTGGATGATTAAGTTAGATAAGGTGCTTCACCAGACAGCTGACAAGGCAGTGAAGATGGAACTATGCAGGGCTGGGTTCAGCGCAGACACCCTCCAACAGTCCCAACTTTGAGAGTCAGAGATACAATGCTTTGATCCCAAATCCTTTGAAATTCTTGGGAGATTTGCCATCAGCTTTACAGGGCTTTGGATTAAACCCCATGGGATGTGCACAGTCCTGCTTAAAGGCTTTTGCATTAATTGCGTCCCTACAAACCACAACTGTGGGTTGTTTCTACCCGGGTTTTGGGTTTGGTTCTTGCATTCCTCTGAGGAAAAATACTGCAGGATTTGAGAGCTGCAGCAGGAATGAGAAGTGGAGGGAACTCTTCCTTCCCACCCTCCCTCATCTTTCCAAAGCCTCTTTGATGTTTCCCCCAAAAGTCAAAAGTTTCCAGGCTCTCCACTTTTGGGTTTTTAGCTGCTTACAAGCTAAGGATGTGCTTTGGACATTTCTCCTGGGTGATACAAAGCAGCGATATCAGACCTTGCTATCCATTTGGAAAGTTTCCTGTTTCCAGCCCTCTCCTCCTTGGAGTAACTAAGGAGGAAAAAAAAAAAAAACCCTGGCTGCTGGAAGTCACAGCTCTGGGAAAGGGATCATTTACACAAACCCTCGTTGCTCTGTGAGTAGCTCTGTTCTGACAGCCTGGGCAGACAAATGCAGGCCACTGGCAGCTCACTTAGGGTTGTGGCTCGGGGAGGCCAGCACCATGCTTGCTTTGTTCATGTTCTCATCATTTTATGCTTGACAGCACCATGGCAGGCAATTGTAAACTTCTACAACTGGTCCTCAATGAAACTATTTTCAGCACGACTCGATGAGAGGTGTTTGCAAAGGTTCTCACTTGCCGGTGCAGGCAGGTGTTTCAGGGTCTGAGGGCAGAGGGGCAACCGAGTCACAGATGTCATCCCCAGCTCCAAGTCACCCCTTGGGGCAGCCCGGTCTCATGGCACTCACCCACAGTGAGAAACATGACAGCACCCAGCCTTTGGGGGCACAGCTATCCATGGCCAGCTGGTGGCTGGCCAAGGAGGACTGCAGCCAAAATTTTGTTCTTTGTTGAAATCCAAAGTAAACAGCCTCCACGCAGAGGAGCCCTGATGAGCTGGGGGCTGATCTCCTCCATTCAGGCAGGGCAAGACAGTTTGCTACTGCTTGCCCTGCGGGGTGTGAGATCACCACGGTGTCGGGTGTCCTCTCCCCCCAGGCTGTGGCCTGGGTGTGGCAGTGAGCCTGGGAGGAGATGGACCTGACCCCTTGAATCCTGAGCCCATCTCAGGAGCTCTTAGGTGGGTGGGTTATTTATGGATACCCCAAGTCCGACATTACACAATGATCTCTAGTGCTCCAGCAAAACTTGGAAGCAACACAAGGTTTCCTTTCTCACATCAGTGGGATGAAATCAGGGAGGTGATGATGTGAGAGGATTTGCCTAAAAGACGGTGTTAAGATTAGGCACCATGATAATAATGTATAATGCTGTTATCACAATCATATTGGTCTCTTTAATATTTACCTTGTAAGAACACAAATTTGCTGTATTAAATATGATGATGCTTTCGTTTCAATGCCACAAAACAGGGGTATTTTCCTCCTTAACTATCTTTCTTCAAACTTAGCCAGGGCACTGGAAAGCTAATTGAGCTCTTTCTGTGTCCTGTGCCATCATCAATAACAAAGTTTCAGAAGTTACAAGCCAGGGACCCTGTTTGTTAAAGAGATGGCCACCAGAACATAATCCCGTTCATCCATGACTGGACCACCTGTGCCAAGAAAAAAACAAAACTTTTTTTGTTAGATAAGGAATAAGATTTAGGATGCGAAGACCCAATAATCCAGGTATGTTGAGTAGGTAGAGACTGTTCTTTCCTTGTGTCGTTGCTCTCAGGAACCTAATAGTTTTCCTACCAAACCACCACCATTCAAGAGGTTCCTCTGCAGATAGAAGGAGCACCACCAGCTTATTTTATCTCATGTGCCCTCTGAGTGCCAAGGTTTCTCCTTACTGCCTTTCATTCTTGCTTTGACATGTACATGTATTTTAATATTCAAGCGCATAAGAATCACAGTTTCTGCAACTCTTCAACCCTTCAATTTTTTAGAAAGGGGAAACAGTCAGATTTATTGCTAGCCCTCTGCTAGAGCCTAAAAAAATAATTCTATTTGGAAAGCAAGACCTTTAAAAAGGCATGGAGAGTAACAGCTCTCCAAGCAAACAAGAAGTCCTAAACATTGCTGAGCTGTTGACAGAGAATTGATGCAGAGTGTTTTGAGGGCTAACATGGTGTTCATGTGTTACTTGCAGTTATTGAAGTGAACAAGAAGGATATAGTCTTCCTGATAGATGGCTCAACTGCTTTGGGGGCCGCCCCCTTTAACGCCATCCGTGATTTCGTTGCCAAAATTGTCCAAAGGCTGGAGGTTGGACCCGACCTGATCCAAGTCGCGGTGGCACAGTACGCAGACACCGTGAAGCCAGAGTTTTATTTTAACACCCACCAGACCAGAAAGGACGTGATGGCCAATGTGAGGAAGATGAAGCTCATGGGTGGCACCACACTCAACACCGGCTCAGCACTGGACTTTGTGAGGAACAACTTCTTCACCAGTGCTGCCGGGTGCAGGATGGACGAAGGAGTGCTCCCCATGCTGGTGCTCATCACTGGCGGTAAGTCCAGGGATGCTGTTGACCAAGCTGCAGCGGAGATGAAAAGGAACCGGATAGTGACCCTTGCCATTGGGTCAAGATACGCTGACCTGGCAGAGCTTCAAGAAATTGCTCATGAGCGAGATTTTGTGTTCAACCCAAATGACTTCCGCCTTCAGTTCATGCAAGCCATTCTTCCTGAAGTGCTGTCACCTATCCGGACGCTCTCTGGAGGACCACTTGTCCCAGAGCCACCGCCAGGTAATTAACGGCCTTTTTCTAATTAAGGAGGTGTGGTTTATAAGTTTGCCAATTCTTATTCTATGGCATGTAGAGATAATGGGGAAGAACACATCAAGCGCATGTTCCAGCATGGTTAAATGTGAGTGCATGAACAGGTCGGTGAACTTGGTAGCGTGGTTGTTGTTACAGCTTTATCATTCCTTCCAGGAGATTTTTGTCCTGTTCTGATTTTGTCACCAACATTTAAAGGCCTGGATGCAAAGGATGTGCTTTAATAGTTAGGTACCTAAATTGTTCAGTGGAGGCTTTTGTTCTTCTTAGGGTTTGTGTAGCCTATGAATGGGACACTTGTGAATGTTACAATCTCTTCCTTAGTTTGGGAATCATCCAAAGTGGGTGTTTGCTCAGAAAAACAGAGGTTTCTTTGGAGGGTAAAGAACATAAACCCATTTGGTGGTGGAGATGTTCAGAGCTGATGCTGTTGGACTGAAACTCACCCTTTAAGAACATATTTCGTTTTCTTATTATTTTCTCAGCGCAAGCCCTAAGAGGCATACAAGGATATTCCAGTGCTGATTTTCATTTAATCTGTTTAGAAGATGATCCAAAGCTCCATGAAGGCAGTGGACTCTTTTTAGTTGTCCTTGCCATTGACATAAGCAGACTTAGGAAGCAACCAACCGATAGGGTCGTGTCTTTTGAGAAAGATCCCCCTGCATTTCAAGAGATATTCCAGGTGCATAGAGATTTTATACCAGATTTCTCAGGATTTCTTCACAATAGAGATGCTTGAGGTTAAATCCATGATGCAATAGATCATATTTGAACCTTGTATTTCTGTCTCATGGCGTATGAACATTAGAAAACCTGGATTTCTTCCAGCTCACAGTAAGATCAATAGTGAGGTTCCCATTGGCTTAAGTGGTTATTCAATTGTATCCATATTTTTCTAGTTTCTCACGTAATTTAACATTATAAACTGCAGTGGAAAAGAAGCAGAATGTTTGGAAAGAATCCTGAAAGAATTAGAGCATGTGTCTGATTTACATGAAAAGAAGACATTTTGAAATCAGGTTGCCAATACTTGTCCTTAATGAAGATGAATATCACCGGACTTATAATTTAATAAGCTTTGTTTCAGAGTGTGTTTCCAGCTAATACAGTTTTGCATGGCTATACACAAAACCTGATGTGTTTATTTTTCATCGTAAATTAAAAATGTTCCTGTGTTTTCCTGTTCTTTAATGGTCATTCATGCAGCTTCTCTCTTTTTCCGATCTATTTTCTGTGCTTGCAGCTGTTCACATACATAATAAGCAAGTGACCGTATCCTACCCCTACAAATTATTACTGGTAGTAACAAAAATGATTTTGACAGCAGGCAGTTGCATTTTAACTGGATATTGTCTAACCCTGGGCATTGAATGGCACTTATGTGGGAAAAATAAAAAATACAGAAATCCAAGACAATCTGTAAAATCTGAGAGTAATCCCTGTATTCCAAAGAGTCCTTTTCCCCTCTTTTTGTTCTGAACAGCTCAGTATTTATATATTTTATATACAGGACATCATGCTTACAGGGAGAAGGCAAGCTAGAGAATGGATGAATCTAGCCAGAAATGCTTTAAACAGAAATATAATGGGCAGAATTAGCAATGGGTATAAATAAATCCTTGAATAACTCATTTGGAGTGAGGCATCTAGGGGGATGTCTTGGATTATATCAGTCCTCTGAGATTTTATTTAAAAGCTTAGCATTTTGATCTGTGATCAGGATGTGTTTAGAGCAAAAAAAAAGCGCAGGGTGATGACCCTGTGGTGTCCTTGGGGTGTACACCTATGTCCTGGAACTCAGATGCTTGGAGATAGCCCAGGAAGGATTGAACCTTAAAAAAAGGAATGAAGAGCTGGCTGCTTACTGCCAAAAGTGGGAAATTTCTCCCCCTCCAACAGCCCGCATAATGAACATCTATAACAACAGACATTAAAGTGCAGAGCTCAAGAAGGCAGATGTCTTCAGGCAGGAAATTTAAAGAGTTGATAATCCTTCCCTGCCCAATTCAGTAATTTCCAGCAAGGTCCTTGTTACTTCTGTGCTGATCACACCCTTGCTCCTCTCTCTCTCTCTCTCTCTCTCCCCCCTAACACGGTTCACATGCGTGTACAGCGTATGCTGCATGCACACATGATAAAAAATTTTCCATTTTTGTTTTCTGTGATGTCTCATGTTGTTTTCTGTGCTCTACTGCAGTTCAAGTAACCAAAAGGGATATCATCTTTCTTTTGGATGGATCACTCAACGTCGGAAATGCCAACTTCCCCTTTGTGCGGGACTTTGTTGCCACCCTAGTTAACTACCTTGATGTCGGCAGTGACAAAATGCGAGTTGGCTTAGTGCAATTTAGCGACACTCCCAAAACCGAGTTCTCCCTGTACTCCTACCAAACCAAATCTGACATAATACAGCGTTTGGGGCAGCTGAGGCCCATGGGGGGGTCAGTGCTGAACACTGGCTCCGCACTGAACTTTGTGCTCTCGAATCACTTCACGGAGGCCGGTGGGAGCAGAATAAATGAACAAGTGCCCCAGGTCCTAGTCCTGGTGACGGCAGGGAGCTCTGCCGATCCCTTCCTCCAAGTTTCCAATGAATTAGCTCGGGCCGGAGTGCTGACTTTTGCTGTCGGCGTTAGGAATGCGGATAAGGCAGAACTCGAGCAGATTGCCTTTAATCCAAGAATGGTGTATTTTATGGATGATTTCAGTGATCTGGCAGCTTTACCCCAGGAGTTAAATAAGCCTATAACAACATATGTTAGTGGAGGTGTGGAAGAGGTTCCACTCGCCCCAACAGGTAATACCTACCTTCCTGCATGCTGACTGCATGAAGTTAATCTTGTTTAAGTGAATTTTTTGTTTCCCGTGTACAGCTTGACATGTGTCCAAGCCCTGAGCCATCAAAGTGGTTATGGCTGTGTTTGACTTGATGATCTTTAAGGTCCCTTCCAAACCAAACCATTCTGTGATTCTATGAATACATGGCTTGACACTGGCAGCTCTTAATTTTGTTCCAGTCATTGCTACCACACTTTAAAAGCACAGTTTTGAGTAGGTCAGGACCAAAGGAGAACCTGAGTGAGTCTGTGCCCACCAGTCACTGACTCCGGTGTTCCCCTTATGTTCCCATAACAGGGCCACAACCCATAAATGCATCATGTGCACTAAATCAGGCAATGGGAGCGTGAGATTTTGACCACAAGAAGTGGTGTGGGAAGGTTAAAGTCATGCCAAAGAGCAGAGGGGAGCAGAGCTCTAGCCAGGACCAGGTGAACAAATCCATCCCCAGAAAGACTGGGTCAAAGTGCTGTCATCAGGCTGTCACAGAGGCTGGATTTGACTCCAGAAATTCAAAGTTATCCTACAATATTAAACCTGAAAGCTGTTGGCAAGTTAGCCTGTTTTTAAAGAGGTATTCTCTCACGAATTGCATTATTGTGGCCATGTGCCCATGAAGACATAAGAACAACTGGGATGGGTTAGTATGGAAAGGAGACCATTACGATTAATACGAAGGTACCCAAGAGGCTTGAGTTTGCCTTGGGTATTCAATGAGATCAAAAGGGCTTCAAATGGAAACAGGTGAAAAGCTTTTATGGATTTAGGTGCTCCTCGCGATGCAAGCAGGGGAAGATCCAGGAAATGCTTTGTGCACATGTGCATGAACTGTCTGTTTGTTGTCTACTGAGCCTATAAACAGAAAAAAATCCAACCAACCCTCCACTGCTGCTTTACTTCCTGTCTGTATTGTCGTCATATTGCTAGACCTTAAACATCACTGAATCAGTCAATTTATGATGTGATCTGATGTGATACAATATATGATATTTCTGTCTGGTGCCCAAATTTACTGAGTTCTTTACATGAAGGTAGACGTGTCCTTGCTTCCCCTTCTTCCTCAGATGCGGTATAGTTCTGCAGACTTTGCATACTTTGATAAATGAGAATATTGAAAGATTGAAACCCAGCAAACTTGTAGACAATTTTCTAGGATGACATATAAGAAGAAAAATGCTTTCATTTCTTTTTTTTACACCCTCTTTTCATTTGTGAATTTATTCCAGAAAGCAAGAAAGATGTTTTATTCCTGATTGATGGCTCAGCCAACCTCTTGGGCAACTTTCCTGCTGTCCGGGATTTTGTACACAAAGTCATTTCTGACCTGAACGTGGGTCCCGATGCCACGCGAGTCGCTGTAGCTCAGTTCAGTGACACCATCCAAATTGAATTTGACTTTGCTGAATACTCATCCAAGCAAGATATGCTTGTCAAAGTGAAAAGGATGAAGATTAAAACCGGGAAGCAACTGAACGTTGGAGCTGCACTTGATGAAGCTGTAAGGAGGCTGTTTGTGAAGGAAGCTGGAAGCAGGATCGAAGAAGGCGTTCCTCAGTTTTTGGTCCTTCTTGTTGCTGGGAGATCAACCGACGATGTGGAGGAGCCATCAGATGTTCTGAAGCACGCTGGAGTTGTAACCTTTGGTATCAAAGCCAAAAACGCCGACCCTGTAGAGCTGGAAAGGATTGTTTACGCCCCGCAATTCCTTCTGAATGTTGAATCCCTCCAACGGATTTCAGAGCTTCAGCCGAACATGGTCAACCTGTTGAGAACGGTCCAGCTTCAGCCAACAGGTACAGGGAGCCTTGGGGTTTGCGAGAGGCTGAAAGACATGACTTACAAGCCCTGATCAATTGCTAACGGGAGCATTTGGGTCTGGTGATGTTTAAAATGATTGTGTAGAAACTGCCGTTGTACTTGGAGTTTCCTCTGCTCACACGCTGATCCAGCAAAGCCTTACGTTCCAAACCAAATGTTAATGATAAGTAGGAAAAATGCCTTTGTTCAGCTGCAAGAGCTGCAGCTGGTGCTGTTTCCAGTATGTAGAAAATGGGACAAACCTGAAATAACAGGGAGCTGTTGCCCCAGAGATGTTGCATTAATTGATGTGCAATGCTGGGCAAGGGCTAAAAGAAGCAAATACTGGCTTGTCTCAATTACTCTTTCCATCTACCCTTTTCTGGAGGAGTGGAATCCAGCACACAGGATTCACTCTTGCTCTGTTATCTCTTCCAGGATATGATGGCAGTTTCTACATTTTCTACAAACACACCAATAAATCAGATGCTCTTGATTCAGTTACCATTCAAGCTCAGTAGATGAGACGGATTAATTGAAGAATAATTTTTAAAAAGTCATCAGAAGAATCACATGGCCACAATAATAAATTACACTGCAGTACTGGAAATTATGCATGTCCAGCTGTGTGATTTCCTGAGGCAGCCCTAGCTGGAGCATTAGCTCATCTCCCAACAGGAGGTGGAAACAAGGAAAAGTGGAATAACATCCATATCATCTCTCCATAAAGGAGCAGACGGACTTAGAATCATAAAACATAAAAAAGAAATAGGGCTGGAAGGGATCTCAGGGTGCCATCTGCTACCTGCCCTTGTCGCCAGCAGGATCTTTTTGCCCAGAACTAGATGGCATTGTTCTAATCTGTTCTGGAAACCCTCTGGGGGAGACTTCCCAAATTCCACAACCAATCTGTTCAATTATTTTTATCAGAAAACACTTGCCCTTCATGTCACACTTCTCTCTCCCTAGTCACAGTTCAAGCCTTCTTCATCTCCCTCAACCTGAGGAGTACATGGATGTCAGCTTGCTCCCAAATTTTGTGTGGCAGCCTTTTAATCTGCTTTAGGCTTGATATATAGGTCTTGTCTTGGTCCTCCTGTTACCAGCTGTGTACCCAGCTCATTCAATCCTTCCTTGTAGGTCTTGAAAGTTTTTTTCTCCATTCTCACCCTCATCTCCCCAACACCAACCTGCTCCAAGTGACCAGAGCGTGACAATGGCATCCTCTGGTCATCTCTCACCCCATACTTTCCACGTGGATTCATGACCCTTCCCATATTTGTGCAGCTTCTGACTCAACCAAAACTTGTGCAATCAATGCTCTTGAATTCCATCCTCCCCTTTAAAACTATTTCTGTCTTGTCCAGACCACTTGGAATCCCTTTGACCACCAAGGACTATTTATAACTCTGCTATTTGCTCAGGGATAACTGCATCCACCCATTTTTCCTAGTATTCTTGGCTAAAAGACATCCACCCCATAAGAGCAACCATATTTTTTTCTTCTTTATCTGCTACCCAGGCACTTTTAATAGGACTTGTCCCTTGTTCTGCGCTTTAGAGGAAGTATATGAAATTGGGGTGCACCAGGCAATGTCTGCTCCCTCTTCTCACCTACGTTAATATTCCTGTCCTATGCATTAACCCACCAGGTTTCCAACAATCCTCTTAAGAAATAAATTTGATCTGAAGCCTTAATTTAGAATTCAACTTGTTAACTCTTTATATGGCTAAGCATTCATAAGTAGATAATTAATATTTTCTTCAGAGGGGTAGATCATGCTCCTGCTTGTCCCACTTGACCTTGCAAGCCAACGGTACTTTTTTGGGGTGTCATCCAGCAGTTGCTGTGTTTGAGAGGCAGTGATGTTTTCTGCTTTGCCCAGACAAAGCTTTGCAATTCTGCTGGTCAGTAGCATAACAGGTCAAAGTCCTCTCATCTTCGACACTTCATGGACTTGATTTTGAGATTTTTTGTTTGTTTCTTTGTGGTTTTTCGTTTGATTTTTTTTTTTTTTAAAGAAGAATAGTTTGGTCGCAATTAACATGTTTTTTTCCTGCCTGAAAACAGTAAAGAAAAAACCCCAAAGATGAGTATCTAGCATTTTAGAAGACCATTTCAGTATTTTCAGCTGGAAGTCCTTTCCAGTGATGTCTTAATTTCTTTTCAGAAGTATTTATTTCTAAGTTCAGTGATGTGTCAGAAAAGCTTTTTGCTCCCTCTCTTCACCATCTCCCTATGAGAACTCCCCGTATGCCATTTCATTCAGAAACTCATTTTTCCCTGGGAACAAAAGATCCCAGACTCCTGTAGCATATTGCGAAGCCACGTCACCTTCCCATGCCCCTTGGGAGCTGATGCCTTCTCCCATCCTCAAGTAGGAGATGGCACCCAGAAGTCCCTTGGCACCCTATTTCCTATGGGCCTGTGATTCTATGACTTGGTGGGTAAGGCCTGGAATGCGCTGCACTCCGGCTTCCACCGACTTCCACCCATCTGCCTCCTCGCCAGGGATCTCATCCCATGGCAAAGGAACAGAACCACCTTTCCCAACACCTCGCTTTCCCCTCCCCGAGCTCTGTACTCCTTCGGTTCAATGCATGAGGAGAATATTAATCAGTGCAAAAGAGAATCTCACTTTTCCCCCCCTCCCCTTGCTTGTCTCAAACAGTAGTTGAGAGAGGTGAGAAGAAGGATGTGGTGTTTCTAATCGATGGCTCGGATGGTGTCAGAAGGGGTTTCCCTCTCCTGAAGACGTTTGTCCAAAGAGTTGTTGAGAGCCTGGACATTGGCCGTGACAAGGTGCGCGTGGCTGTCGCACAGTACAGCAACACCATACAACCCGAGTTCTTGCTCGACACCCACGAGGACAAAGCAGATCTCATCAGCGCCATCCAGCAGCTGAAGCTCATGGGAGGGTCTCCTCTGAACACTGGGGCAGCCCTCGACTATCTCATCAAGAACGTGTTCACCGTGTCAAGCGGCAGCAGGATAGCGGAGGGCGTCCCGCAGTTCCTGATCCTGCTGACTGCTGACCGGTCCCAGGACGATGTCAGGAGGCCCTCAGTGGTCCTGAAGACGAGTGGCACGGTGCCCTTCGGCATTGGGATCGGGAATGCCGACCTCACAGAGCTGCAGACCATTTCCTTCCTCCCAGATTTTGCTATCTCTGTGCCCGACTTCAGCCAGCTGGATTCGGTGCAGCAGGCTGTCTCCAACAGAGTCATCCGGCTGACCAAGCAAGAGATAGAGTCACTTGCCCCTGACCTGGTTTTTACATCACCCAGCCCAGGTGAGAAGATGTTTGTGTCTGCACCAAGAGCCAGTGGCAAAATGTGATGTTTAGTAACATCATGGCTGCAACACAAACTGGGAAAAGCAAAGATGGTCACGGCTAAGACTGTCGTGGTCTCCCTGTTGGTGCACTCAGGGTTGGTAGGAGCTGTGTAATTAAACTGAGCCACCTTTAAGCCCAGCCCCTTGAGGTGGTCCATGCTGTATCCACATGGAGGACCCATGAAGTGAATTCTATTGCTTTGATCTTATTTTAAGTGGATGGATTTCGAGTCCATGCTGCTCCTTCTGGAATGAAAATTGTGTCATTTAGACGCTACAGGGACACCTTTACATTACTATAAATCAAGGTCAGCTTTCTGCTAAATATAAGACATGCTGATTTTTCCTACTTTTGCCACCCTCCTTCACTGGGGAAAGGGAAATTGGAAGCAGGCATCAGGAGAAGAATCAGATCTTACATTTCTGGTCTCTCTTGGAATGAAAACCAGACAGCGTATGCCTGGGATGAAGAGTATCCACCCTGGATCAGTACCCTAGAAATGTCCTACTCTGTTCCTTGCGTTCTCCTCCATCCCCATTTATCTGTGTGATATTCTGCAATAATTCAGGCTCTGACCTGAATTACCACTGCAGAAAACACTTTATTAGGAATCAAAAAGTTGTCCTGGAAAGGCAGAAGCTGAGAGAATAATAGGATAAAATCTTTCCTGGAGGGCAATACAAAAGAAAGAGGAGTAGTTCTGAATTTAAAGCAACCTGCCCTGAGTAAGGACTATCGCCAGGCTACATTTCCTTGGGTGGAGATCCCACAAGGAATTATTGTTCCAGGTGTCCCCTTGCTTCCTCTCGTTTCCTTTGCTCTGGAAGTTGCTGTTCTTGCGCCCCCTGGGCTGTGCCTAGCAGACTGGTCATGTCTCTGGGTTGAACCCAGAGCTCCCTGCTGGGGCTCCCAGGAGTTATCCCAGGCAGGGATACAAGGAGTACCCTCCCCAAGGCCAGAGGCATGGGTCAGTGGTGTAGATGATGAACTTAGCTGCTCTCCATAAGCAATTCCTGGTGCTTCCTCTGACCAGTGCCTTCTTTCCTGCAGCGGGCGTGAAGAGGGACATCGTGTTCCTGGTTGACGGCTCCCGCTATGCCGCCCAGGAGTTCTACCTCGTGCGCGACCTCATTGGGAGGATCGTGAACAGCCTGGACGTGGGCATCGACACCACCAGGATTTCGGTGGTCCAGTTCAGCGAGCATCCCCATGTGGAGTTCCTGCTCAATACCCACTCCACCAAGGACGAGGTGCAGAATGCCGTGAGGCAGCTGAGGTCCAAGGGCGGCCAGCTGGTGAACGTGGGGGAGGCCCTGGAGTTTGTGGCCAAGACCATCTTCACCCGGCCCTCCGGCAGCCGCATCGAGGAGGGCGTCCCGCAGTTCTTGGTCATCCTCTCCTCCCACAAGTCCGATGATGACTTTGAGTATCCATCGCTCCAAGTCAAGCAAGTGGGGGTGGCACCTATGATGATAGCAAAGAATGTGGATACTGAAGAGATGATACAGATTTCCCTTAGTCCTGAGTATATATTCCAAGTCTCCACCTTCCAGGAGTTGCCCACACTTGAGCAGAAGCTGCTGACTCCAATTGAAACCCTGACTGTGGAGGAAATCAGGCGGCTGCTGGGAGATGTGCAACCCCCCATAGGTAAGGCACTTGCTCTCTCTGGGTTGCTACTCAAACAAATGCTGCCCAGAAGGCCTTCTCTTTAAGTCAGGATTTTCCTTAGTTGAAACCAAAGTTGTAGCACACGTACAGTTTTGGAAGGAAACCTTTAGATAGATGGCAGTTCTTCCCAAGTACCTAATAACTACATTATAACCTATGATTTTCAAGTCAAGTACGTAAACATGACACCTGTTTGGGTCAATTTCAGTTCAAATGCACAATGTATAAAATTGCCTATTCCCACTTAGCAGCTCTCTAGGAAACAGTCATAAATCTGGGGCAAAATAAAGCCAGAAACATTGACAAATCCAGGTAAGAGTACTAATGAATGCAATAGATAAGGCTCTGAGTAATGCGTGCTTCAAACACTAGGCAGACACACATTCCCAGCTGCACACACGCCCTTTTCCCCAAAGCACCATGCCTAAAGCTGGCCAAAATATCCCATGTGGTTTTACCTCACATGACAGCAGATAGCACAGAAATCCTGCAGCAAAGCTCAAGCAAAGGCTTGGCATGCCAATAATTTCCTCTCTTCTCGCTTCCCCACAGATGTTTCTGGAGATGAAAAGGACATAGTCTTCCTCATTGACAGCTCCGACAGCGTTCGGCCTGATGGGCTTGCTCATATTCGGGATTTCATCAGCAGAATTGTCCAGCAGCTGGAAGTGGGGCCAAACAAAGTGCGGATTGGGGTGGTGCAGTTCAGCAATGCTGTCTTCCCCGAGTTCTACTTGAAGACCCACAAGTCCAAAAATGCTGTCCTGGAAGCCATCCGCCGCTTGAGGCTTAGAGGTGGGTCCCCCCTGAACGCTGGCAAAGCCCTGGACTTTGTGGTGAAGAACTACTTCATCAAGTCTGCAGGGAGCAGGATAGAAGATGGAGTGCCCCAGCACCTGGTCGTCATCCTTGGAGACCGGTCCCAGGATGACGTGGACAGGCCTGCCAGAGTGATCACTTCCACAAGCATCAAACCTCTGGGTGTCGGAGCCAGGAATGTGGACAGGGACCAGCTGCAGATCATTACTAACGATCCTGGGCGCGTGCTTGTGGTACAGGACTTCACGGGACTCTCAACCTTAGAAAAGAGGGTGCAGAACATTCTTGAAGAGCTCCCAATACCTACAACAGACTCACCTGGACCGTTCCTACCTGGTAAGGCTGCTATTCATCCTGAAGACTTTTCTGAACAGAGCATAGATGGTATTTGTATAAAGTGAAAATGATTCCCTAATAACACCTTTTGATTCCCAAACCTTTGGTTGCATTGATTAAAAGAACTCTTTGAGGTTGTTGAGTTAGGAAAGAATATAATTAAATTTGAAAGGAAATGAGCTTAAATGTTATAGATGCTGCAAACTATTACTAACAACTCTGTTTTCTTTATAATCTTTTCAGGAGGTAAAAAGCAGGCTGACATTGTCTTTTTGCTGGATGGCTCCATCAATCTGGGGAGAGATAACTTCCAAGAAGTTCTCCAGTTTGTCTACTCTGTGGTGGATGCCATTTACAGGGATGGCGACTCTATCCAGGTGGGACTGGCCCAGTACAACTCGGATGTCACTGATGAGTTTTTCCTCAAGGACCACTCCACCAAAGCTCAGATTTTAGACGCTATCAACAAAGTCATCTACAAAGGCGGGCGAGTGGCCAACACCGGTGCGGCCATCAAGCACATCCAGGAAAGACACTTTGTGAAGGAGGCCGGCAGCCGGATCGACCAGAGGGTGCCCCAGATCGCCTTCATCGTCACGGGTGGGACGTCTACGGATGATGGGCCAAGGGCCTCCTTGGAAATCACGCAGAAAGGCGTCAAGGTGTTCGCAGTCGGTGTGAAGAACATCGACCTGAAGGAAGTCAGCCTGTTGGCCAGTGAGAGCGCCATGAGTTTCAGAGCATCCACAGCCCAGGAGCTGTCAGAGCTGAATGAGCAGGTCCTGGTCACTCTGGAAGCAGCCATGGAGGAGAGATTGTGCCCAGGACCAACAGATGTGACAAGAGGTAAAGACAATTCCTTCATAAGGTTCTCAGGTCATTCTCAGGGGTGCCTTTAAATATCCAGTGTGTTTTGATGGACTTGTCTGTCCTTCTGTTGTGCTTTGCCTATGGCCTGAGGTGCAGCATGGGCTCATTCCTCCTCCAGGAGTCTGATGGAGGGGCTGCAAACTTTTGGTACAAGAGCTGCCTGTCCATGGCCTTCAGCGTGTGAACGACTGTGTAACGTCACCACAGAGGTCCCACCATGGTGGAATTCATTTCAGATGTGACAGCCAGGCACTAAATCACTGGCCTCCTAACACCACATTTAGCCTTTGGACTAAATCCCACCATGGACTTTCTCATAGGGACACGATACCAGTATCATCTTGACAGACCAACTTGTTTAGTGCCAAAATGAATAGTGATGGCCCTTGTTTTCCCTCCCTGTGTCTACTACAAGCTAATTGGAATTTTTGGCCATTCAGGCATGCATGGTGTGCTAGAAATCATAGAATCATAGAATTCTAGAACAGTTTGACCCCAAAGATCATCTTGTTCCCACTTCCCTGCCATGAAATTCCTTTCACTATCCCAGGTTGCTCCAAGCCCCGTCCAGACTGGCCTGGAACACTTCCAGGGAAGGGGCAGTCACAGTTTCTCTGGGCAACCTGTGTCAGGGCCTCACCAGCCTCGCAGGGAAAAATTTCTTCCCAATATCCCATCTAACGCTGCTATGTGGCAGTGGGAAGCCACTCCCCCTGCTGTCACTCCAGGATCTTGCCCAAAGCCTATGTCCAGCTCTCTTGTAATCCCTTTACACAATGGAGGGAGAAAACAGAATTTCCCTCGCCAGATCATCCAGGATGCCCACCTGATCTCATGACAGATATATGAGGAAAAACCAGGGCACAAGTGGTTGTAGTTTAAGAAAAAAATGTCCTTAAGAAGGAATCCCGTGGTTTGGCTACTTCAGAAGCCAAGCAGGGGAATTGTGGTGAGTAAGTGAGCTGGTATTGCTGTCGGATCAGACTCCTAGCAGCTGGTTTCACTTACTATGTTACAGCCAGTCCTACTCCCAGCACAACCGACCATGGCTCAGCCCTCTGACTTTGAGCAGAGGCATCTCCTGAATCTCTGGAGAAGTGGAAGGAGAGGCACAACAGCCCTAAGCCGGGCAGCAGCTCCAGCTGAGAAGGAAAACTGAATGCTGGGAAAAGCAAACCACTGCTGGCGGTATTGACTTATCCCAAGTGTAGTTAAGATATTAGCCAAGCTGTATGGCTAATATCAAAGAGAATTCAAACACCTCCCTGTGATTCTGTGAGTGTCACTTTGAGCACAGGCAGAAGGTGCACACTGTACAGGTGTACATTCTACAGGTTTCCATGTGCTGGAGAGAGAGGAGCAGTCTTATCTGCCTGTTGAAAATGCAAATTTGTCTTGGACTTGGTTTAGGCAGCTTCTCCCCATACTAAAATTAAAAAGAGAAAATTAATAAAATGCAAGTTTTCCCAGATTATCACTGCTATGGTGAAAGGAAACAGAAGGCACTTGTGCAGCCAGTGGTGTCAGTTCTTGATGCAGTGTCTTCACTAACGACTAAAAGAGTAATTAGAAAAGCCATTACTTGAAAACCAATCATCACATTGCTCCATGATGCTCTTCTCTCTTTCTTCATTCCCCTCTCAGATTGTGACTTAGAAGTGATAATTGGCTTCGACGTCAGTGATGTTGGGCCTGGTCAAAACATATTCACTTCCCAGCGAGCTCTGGAGTCGAGAGTGGAGTCCGTGCTGAACAGAATAACGCAGATGCAGAAGATCAGCTGCACTGGCAACCGGGCACCCAACATCAGGGTGGCCATCATGGCCCAGGCCCAGGCGGGACCCGTGCAAGGGCTGGACTTCTCCGAGTACCGGCCGGAGCTCTTGGAGAGGTTCCTGGACATGCGGACCCGCGGGCCCTTTTACCTCAGGGCAGATACGCTGAGGTCCTACCTGAGCCAATTCCGATCCTCGCCCTCTGGCAGCACCAAGGTGAGTCAAGGCCAAGGCCTCTGAGGTGGTGTTGGCCAGCAAAGCTGGCTTCTGATGTACTTTAGTTGGTAAGGAAATTGTAAATTCATATTTTAAAAAAAAAATAATTAAATTAATTGATTTTATTTACGATAAACGTAGTCACTTAAGCCCTACTTGTTTGCTGCACTCTCTCTGCATTGTCGAGGTTCTGTCCTGACAGTTGACGAGCATCACTGCAGCCAGTTCCCACAATCACTGCTTAGCTGCAAATTATTGCTCTCCAAATATTTCCCACTTTGTGCTCTAGCAAGAAACACCTGCATGAAACAACTTACAGGCACAGAAAACAATTCCTGGCACAGGAATGCACAGCTTTATGGCCTGGAAAAGGTGTAGAAATTCCCTCACCTTCTCTCAGATGAAGCATTGGGAAAAGGCCCTTCAGGTTGCACATTGATTGTGTTTCACACCTGGGTTCTGACAGAAATTTATTTCTCTCCCAGGTCATAATCCATTTTACTGATGGTGTAGATGAGCCAATAAATCAGCTGGAGGCTGCTTCGTCTACTTTACACTCAGAAGGTAATTTTTTTGCTTTCCCAGGCAGTGATTATAGTCCATGTTAACATGTAGCCCATTTTACCACCATTTCTCCTAAATCCATCTGCTTTTGACAGTAAGGGATAAGGATTTTGTGAGTTCTACCTGCACTTGCTGTTCTTCACTGCCTTCCTGTGATGTTTAGCTGCCTGCTGCCACCTAAGCATGCAGGCAACTTGCACTGGATATGTCTGAAAATGCTTGTTCTCTACTGTAAAGGCTCTGTTTGCAATCAAAGATGTGGATAACGATGTGTTATCACAGGGTAGGGTGTGCAGGGTCTGCAGAGCATCTCTCCCCTTCACAAAACCACTTCTGCTTCTCCCTGCCAGGAGTCAATGCTCTCATCTTTGTGGGGCTGGACCGAGTGACCAACTTTGACAGACTGATGCAGCTGGAGTTTGGCCGTGGGTTCACCTACAACAGACCCCTCAGAGTCAATCTGCTGGACCTGGATTTCGAGCTGGCAGAGCAGCTTGTAAGTGACTTGGCACAGGCAGCGCTGCCTTGTAATGCTGGAGGAAAGCCCAGGAGGCTGGATCTCCTGCCGTGGCTGGATTACACCCTCTTGGCTCTGCTCCTCTCCCCTCCCTGCCTCACGTCAGCTCTTCTCACAGATGCCACAGCAAATAAAGTTCAGAGCAGATCATGGTCTCGTCCCGCTCCTGAAGAAACCCTACTCCAGCCGTGGCATTAGGTCAAATGGGATAAGATGCCATCAAAAGCTGCTGTGCCAAAAACCTGCTCCCTGCCTGTGAGAGACTGTTGTGTTTTTTAGCCTTACAGCAATGGCCTCTCGTGCCTGGTCAGTGCTGAACCTCTTGTAGAGGCATTGCTTTCGAGGTTTCTTTCCCTGATCTCATACACTGTCTGTATTTTAGACATGATTTTAACAGATGAAGGAGATATGCCTTAAAGTTCCTTCCAACCCAACCCATTCCATGATTCTTCTTCATAGATTTACTTCTTTCCCAATGTATAGTCCAGGTCCAGTGTTGAGTTAATTTGCTGTCAACCTCAGTATGCCCAGTTTCTCCCAACTTCTCAGCTGCTACCAGCACCACTGAGCTCCTTTTCCAGTAGATTTAATGAGATTGGGCTTAACCACTGGTCCCTGTGGTAACCTTGCTGGGCCCTTCACCATAAATCAAAGTGCAGCCACTTGCAAGTGAACCTTTGATTTTTGGGATAAGACTTGGTCCTCAGACCCTCCCCAGGTGATTCAGCCTAGGAAAATCCTTCCAAAATGTAAATGTGCAAAGCTGGCAGGAAACGTTTGCAGCCAGCAATGTACTTGGCAAAGAAAGTGATTTCTTTCCCTCTTCTTTCTGTTGGATGATGTAAAATCAAGCTGTGATTTCTCTGAGCCCATATAATTCTTTTTAACATTTTTTTTTTCTCCTTTACTGTGTGCTTGCAAATTGTTCTGAGCCTGCAGGTTGCTGGTGACCTTTCTCATGGCCTGCTCCGCAGCCTGGATTTGTTTCTTTGGAGATGAGATTTCTCTCTTGGGTGACAGACACCGCTGTGGGGACTGATGTCCTACTAAATGCACTCTGTGAATTCTGCCCCACACAGTTTCTCTTCAAACCCTTCCCTCTGATGACAAAAATCAGGTGTTGGGGCTCTGGCAGGTTTCTAACGCTTTCACGTCCCATTATTCCTGCAGGACAACATCGCAGAGAGGACGTGCTGCAAGGTCCCCTGCAAGTGCTCGGGACAGAGAGGGGACAGAGGTGTGCCAGGCCCTATAGGACCAAAGGTAGGTCACTTCATCTGGGGATGAAGGGTCTCTGTGCACGGGAACCTGGTGGTGACGTGCAGGTTGTACAGTTGTAGTGGGTGAAGTTAACGGGGAGATCATCTCCGCTTACTCCCCCTGTTTGAAAACTGATCTGGGATGTGCAGAGCAATTGAGGGCTGCTCTTCCTCCCTTTCCCCACAGCCTCAGTGCTGCAAAATATCCAAGAGGGCAGGCATGAGCGGCTGGAAGCATCCTGTGAAACAACTTAGGGACATCAAAAGGAGATTATGTCTCTCGTTAACACAGATGACCAAGCAGCTGCTTTGTGCTTATCTAGGGGAACCTTGAATACCAATCATAGACCTATGAAGGAAATTCACAATTTTCTTTGTTGTCTCCTAGGGTGTCACGGGGGATCTTGGCTACGGAGGCTACCCTGGTGATGAAGGAGGACCGGTGAGTGACTGCTCGTGTTCAAACGGGGGCCTCACCACAGTGAAGTGTTTGGAGGCTTTTCCACCAAATGAAAAGTCTCCAAACCTTTTTCTGCTGGGAATGTGGATGTGGGTTAGAAGAGACAGCAGAACTCAGAGTTTCCCACACCTGACAGGCTGAGTTGCTGGTCCCAGCTGTTCCCAATAGAAAGTCAGTAAGGAGCTTCTTGAGAGCTGGAGAGGGATGATGTGGGGAATAACTCTCATTATTTGATGTGACCCATCTCTGTGCTATTGCCCAAGGCAAATAAAATCCTCAGCTTCATCAAATCTGTAGCCTATGCCAAAGTTATCCACACCACCTGCAGCTGAAAGATCTGAGTTAGTCCAAAAGTGGAACCAAGAGTTCCTATCCATCACACGGCAGACAACGTGAATCCCACGAATTCCTACTAACACTTCATCCAAACTCTGCATGAATCCCACGTCAGCCCTGGAATAAACATCCCTCCGTGCATCACTCCCGAGGAGTGAAGCTGAGGCTAAGGGGCTGACAGTGCTCATGGCTTTTCCAATAGCACAGGCAGGGGCCAAAGGCTGCTGTGAGACATCGCACGCCAGGCAGTGTTTCCCTGGGGCTTGAAGGTCAGGATGGGATTGAACATCTGTGCAGAGCTCTGAGGGCTCCATCTCGTCATTTTAATTTTGAAAGAGAAGTTTCACAAAGCTCTTTCACAGCTGAGGGACTGGGAAGGATGTTACTCTCTCTATGCATGCTGGTCTCTACATGAGGAAGGTTGTGGGCAAGAGGTGGTGGGGTGGCCAGGCAAAACCTGCTGCTCCTGTGCCTCCAAGCCACCTCCTGTGACAGGTAGCCACAGAAACAGGCTTGGCAGACAACTCCTGACTGTTGTTTTTTCCCCTCCATGCACCAGGGAGAGCGTGGACCACCGGGTGTGAATGGGACACAAGGTTTCCAGGGATGCCCCGGGCACAGAGGAACAAAGGTACGTGTGGAACGAGCCTGCACAGAGCAGACCCAGAGTCCAGTGGGTGGGAGTCCCCCAAGGGCAATTCCTGCTGCTTTAGGAAGTCACACAACCTCTGCCACGTGCCCTTGAGTGGTTGTGTCCACCTGGCCAAGCACCAGGGCTTTCAGAGGGTGTTGTGGCTTTAGTGTTGCTATGAAGAGCAAAACGGCAGCCTGGGGACCCAGGCTCAATCCACAGATGAGGCTGTAGTCTGGCTCTGGGGGAAATATTTGGGAAGAGATGGATGTGCGTGTTCTTGGCACAGGGCTGGGACAGTGAGTGGGTGGAACTCTGCTGTTGGGGAAGAGGGAGACAAGTGAGCCACGGCTGAAGCTTTAAAGAGGAACCTTGAGCTAATGGTCCAGGACAGCAGCTGCACTCCAAGCCAGAAAAGGTGGTGAAACACATAATACTTATGGGAAATAGTGAAATTAAGGGGATGTTTCCTACCATTTGCTCTGACCACATGATCCTCTGGCAGGGAGAAGAGGAATGCATGAACCAAGCCCATTAGCTGCAGCAGAGTTACTGAGTCTCCTTAAAAATCTGTTCAGCCTTGGACAAAGGCACTAGGACTGGCTCTGGATTAATATAAAAATGGGTGCAGGGAGAAACAAAAGTCAGTGGAGAAAGAGTTGTGTCTAAGGAGTGAGATGCTTTATTGGATCAGATGGATTAACCCCTGTGCACAAGTGTTGGAGTGTTGGGGAGGCAGCTGAGGACAAACATTGGCATAAGAGAAATTAGGGAAAGTCCTGTCCTGGTCGTGGCTCTGGCTCTGCCACCACGGCCAGCCCTCCTTCTCAGCTGCTTCCTATGGCAGTGAGCTGGACAAAAGTGGAGTAACTCTCTTTTCTATCTCCTTAGGGTTCTCGGGGATTCCCAGGAGAGAAGGTATGGAGCTATTTCCTCAGGCCACAGCAGTGAGTGTGCGTGTGTGGCACATCAATATCCCCCTCCCCATTCCCTCTTCCTCTCAGTGAGCATTTGCCCCTTGCCTCCTTTCCACAGGGTGAACTGGGAGAAATGGGTCTGGATGGCATTGATGGAGAAGAGGTCAGTCATTGTAATTGCTTTTCTCTTAGTGACTCAATGCTTCAGTGCAGCATCTAAAAAGCACCTAGGAAGTGGCAAATATTCTAAAATATTTTTGGTTTTTTTAGGGTGACAAGGGTTTGCCTGGCTCCTCTGGAGAGAAGGGATTTTCTGGCAGGAGGGTAGGCTTTAACCACTTTTACACTGGGGCTAAGTGGTGGGGTAGAGGTGGATTTGAGCCAGGGGAGGATGGAAAACCATGGTGCTCCCCTCAGGGCTGAGGGGTGGGCAGAGATGCTTCTGACAGGCAAGGGCTGCTCTTCCTAACTCTCCATCTCTTCCCACAGGGAGATAAGGGAGTTAAGGGTGAACGAGGAGAACGAGGCGACCGTGGGCTCCGTGGAGATCCGGTAAATACTGCTAAGGCATCTTCTTGATTTTCCACCCACTTTCCACTGACCCTAGGGTCATCAGAGAGAGTGGCTCTGGCCTATTAAATGCTGTTTGACAGTGGCAGGTCCCATGACAGACTCGGAGGTGACGTGGGTACCACATCAACCACTGTTTCACCACGTTAAAATTCCCCTTTCTCCTCTTCAGTAGTGTTGCTCAGTTGAAAAGCTGTGTCTGTTTGAAAACAGCAGCAATACTTCCTCTAATTCAGTCAAAAAAGGGAAAAAAAGAAAAGAAAATTTGGTTCTCAGCTCTAGCAGAGCAGTTTACGAGATTTGATTTTCATGTCCCGCTTACACAGATGTTTCTCATTGCTCTGTTGCTTTCAGGGAGATTCAGGAGCTGATAATACTCAACGGGGCTCCAGAGGACAAAAGGGTGAAATTGGACCAATGGTAAAATTTCTTTGTTGTCTTGAGTGGTTTTTTGGTTTTTACAACAGAATGGGACAAAGAGAGAAAAAAGGATGTTAAGGGGATGCCAAAAAGATGAAAGTTTCTTAAACTCATTGTGCCTTGTCAGATGGAATACTTTTTTCCACTACAAAATGTTGTAGGTTTGCAACCAAAACTTTCTCTGGGAATATGTCAGTTTAGAAGATGTTTTGTGTAAAAAGCACCTTTAAAAAATTATTATTATTATTTTTATTATTTTCAATGGCTTTTTGGGATATTGCCTCTGAAAATCACTTTGTACTTGGAAATTATCTTCATATGTTCTCATGGGTCATATACCAAAGCAGAGACCTGATTAGATTATACCAAATCTAAACCTCCTGATTCACCTGAAACCTTGGCAAGAAAAAAAACCCCCACACACTCCTTGGAAAATTTCAAAACCTATCTGTTTTCGTATCAGCTCACAATAAAACATGCATCTTAAACTGTCAGAAGGCATTTCCCAAAGAATAGGAATGTTGACTTGTGCTGGCTCAGAAACTTGATGGAAAGTCTCTGTGAGCTTTTAGAAGGATTCCCACCAAAGCAGGACTATTAACTTGTTTGAAAGCAGGAAAGGAGCCATTTTTTGAGAACTGAATCTGTTTTCCCAGTGCCTGGTCATCTCAGGGCTCTCACTTGAGTTTTGTTTTTCCCTCAGGGAGATCCAGGACTGGCAGGGCTGGAGGGCCAAGATGGTGGAGTCGGGAGGAGGGTGAGTTGCCAGATCTCCAGTCAGCAAGGCCCAAGCTTAGATTGACAATAACTTCCCCCCTCCTTCCTTTCCATGTATTTTGTTTCACAAACATCAGGAATTCAACCTCAAAACCCAACAAGCCGCCCCCAAAAAAAGAAAAATATCTCAAAAGGAAAATGCCTCATGGGTTCCTGTCTTGTTGTAGAGACTTTAAAAGTCGAATTTATTTCCATGCAAATAACTCGATGCTCAGAGCAGTGGAGTTACACCTGATTTATATATAAGGCCAGGCTGGACGGTGCTTGGAACAACCTGGTCTAGTGGAAGATGTCCTTGTCCATGGCAGGGTACTGGAATGAGATGGTCTTGAAGGTGCCTTCCAATCTAAACCAGTCTGCGATTCCATGATATGCATCTGCATTTGGCTGTTGGTTTTGGAATGGCAAAAACCAAACTGGAGCTGGGATGTCTGGGATGTGTTCCCTGCTGCATGTCAGTACTGTCCCAGGGATGGTGATACATTCCAGGCATGCATGAGGGAGCAACTCACCTACGTGGGGAATGTGAGGAGGGAGAAAACATGCCCAACTCTGATTTAAGAGAGCTGACCATGTAGATTTCCCTCTCCCTTTCCCCCCAATAGTTTAAACCATCCAAAAGTAATTTTTGGACTATAGGAAGCATTGCTACATGGATCTAAAAGCAAAAGGGAAAGGTGTACTGACATATTAGATCAACAAGGCTCATTGTTCCTTCATTTCCAGGGCATGGCAGGACGAAGGGGGCCCATAGGAGTTAAGGTAGGTGGTGATGGGACAACACTTGGAGCTCCTGCCACACCTTGGGCCAGGCAGCCTCAACACCCAGAGAATGGACGTGCAGGCTATGCTTGCTCCTCTCTGCCTCCTCTCTCCTCCAAATTTCCCTCCTCCTTCTCCTTAGGCTCTCCTCCCTGTGTGCTTCTTGCTGGACTCAGTGCAGAACCAACTGTCCACGTGCCCGCCTGTCTTCTACAGCATTCCCTGGTGGGATGTTTTGTCCCCCTGTGCTGCTGGAGCAGCGTAACAGGGCCAAAGCATGATGCTTGATGCCCATCAATTGCAGGAGGCAAATTGCCCCCACCATCACTGTGCTTATTCACTGCTATCAGCATATCTTGAAAAAAAAAAAATAAATAAAAAGAAAAAACCCAACTGAAAATCTGTTCTTCCCCACTCTTTATGCAGCCGTGGATACCCTTTCCCTTCCCGTGGTGCTGACCATGTTGTCCCATGCTAACCTACACTGTCCTGTTTTGTACTTCCAGGGCACCAAGGGCTCTCCTGGTCAAGCAGGGCCGGCTGGCGAACAAGGCATGCGAGGGCCACAGGTCAGTGAGTTCGCAGCAGAGGAAAGGCATTGCCTTGTGATGCTGCGGTGTTCCTTCATCACAGCCACTTCCCTGAGGAGTCCCGTCCACAAAGACTGTTGGGATTTGGGTATTTTTGACTATCCCACCTGCTGCTGCATTCACAGCAGCCAAGGCGTGACGTGTTCGCATAGCATCCCTCGGACACTGCAGCACGTTTTTTCCCTTGGATCCCGGTGTGTTCCTGCCCATGTGTGCTGACAGCCTCTCTTTTCTCCCCACACAGGGTCCGCCTGGCCAGGTTGGCACTCCAGGCATCAGAGGAGAGCAGGGAGTCCCTGGACCCAGGGTAATCCTTCTGCTGCTTCCCAGACACTGACCCTGTTGTTGAACTGAAAAGATTCCAATGTGTCTCCCCATTCCCCTCTCCCAGGGCTCCAACTCTGCTCCACTCTCGTTTAACACACTCTTCCAGCATGATTCTCCTCTCAACTTATGCTTAGGACTTCTTGATCAAGAGTTACAGAAGAGAAAGAGCTAAAAGCAACCACAGAGGGGTCAGGACTTCAGTGTTCGGCCCATTGTTGCAATTTTAGTTAAAGAGGATCCCTGAATGACTGGTGGGGCATCTCTGTGATGTTTCACCCTCTGAAGCCAGAGCATGACCATCTCACACGCCTGCTGGGGCCACCCCATGTATTTATTCCTCCCTCCTGCTGCATTCCTCAGCCAGACTCATCCACATAAAGCCAACTGCATTTCCCCACCCCCAACATGAGTTTCCCTCTCCTGCTTTCCCGTGGGTGTCCTCTTAGGGACGACATAAATTGCTGCTGACATTTGCATTGAACTGAGCTGGACCTCCAGCTCTTCCCAAACATGAAGCAGACTTCTGAATTTCCTGAGGTGTTTTGAGACCCGCCAGCCCTAGCAGTCAGCACATGATTTCTATGGTCACCCAACACCCTAGTTTCTGGCACCTGAGTTTTCCTGAGATGTTGCCAACATGCCTCTCCCCATTTCCATTCCAGGCTGGGAGTGGACCCCCAGGACCCCCAGGAGAACGTGGCAGGATTGGTCCCCTGGGAAGGAAGGTATGTCTTTAGGAGCACTGGGCATCAACAAATGAAGCTGCATTGAGAAGCTGCTGGATTTTGCATGGGCTTTAAAGAAATACATGAAATGAACCTTTTGGGCTTGCACAAGAGAGAAGCAGCTCTGTGCTCTGGTTGTCTCATTAGGCTCCTATTTCAGTGACCAGAAAGGCAAAAATAACTGAGCAACTGAGATTCCCAAGCAACTGTCATGGGCAGATTCTCAGAAACCGCCCATGTGGGAAGCTTTTATCTTTCCTGAAATCACCACAGGTCCCACTAAAGAGCAAGCACTTGGCAGCAGTGCTGGCTGTGTAGGTCCAGTCATGCCTTTCTGCCACAAGGAGTGCTGCAGACTGCTCTGTGTGAAGAAACCAGCGTTGATGGGGTGGGGAAGGCTCAGAGCTGCCTGGAGTTTCAGCACATGCTTTAACAGGTGCTCCTCTCTTTAGGGTGAGCCTGGAAACCCTGGACCCAAAGGGCCGAATGGACAGCCAGGCCCACGAGGAGAGATGGTGAGTGTGGCCACGCCCTCACACCTCTAAGGGCACTTAAGGAAATTTAAGGAACATTTAGGAGTTTCACAAAGGCCTGTGCCTTCAGTGGGTTCTTTCTGTTGGTGCTGCCAGATCTGTGGGGTTTACGTCGTTTACATATGACATATAATTTACATATTAATGACTTCAGTTTTCCATTTTAGGGTGATGATGGACGAGATGGAATTGGTGGCCCGGGCCCTAAAGGCAGGAAGGTAGGTGTATGCTCAGCATTCCCACCTCCTCAAAAAGAACAAGGAAGCAGCCAAGATTTCCAGTGCAGAAGGACGAGGGCATTCTCTAGAACACATCCAAATTATCCTTTCTGTCGTTTCAGGGAGAACGCGGCTTCGTAGGCTACGCGGGGCCCAAGGTAGGGTGCAGCCCGTGAGCTGTGCATTTATCTTCCAAGCAATTTTCCATGGGCCTGTGCATGTTTATGGAGCTGCTGGTTGTGGTTTTCCCCTCCTAGGGTGGACCTGGTGACCGTGGTGTCGCTGGAGGCCCCGGCCCCAAAGGAAACAGAGGCCGCAGAGTAAGTTGGACCATGGCACAAATTTTCACTTCTGCATAAATGCCCTGAAAGATGGACACATCTTTCCCTCCAAGTGCTCCTGGGAGTCTTCCTGCAGATGTTCATGGAGAGGATTTCTCTGCTCTCTCTTTCCAGGGAAATTCAGGAGAACCTGGGACACCGGGTCAGAAAGGAGAGATTGGATACCCTGGGCCGTCTGTAAGTGTTCACTGCGTTGCTGATTGGCTTCATGGAATGGTCCCTGTGGATGCCAGGGGTTGAAAAATAAGTCCATCACTGTCTCCTGCTGAGTTCAAGTTGGGGAAGTCCCTCTTTATGTGTCTTGAATGTGTCTCTATACATTTTTAAGTAGCTGTTTATCACAGACAAATATTTACCCTTCCTCAAACCAAAGTAAATAGTCAAGAGACATGCCCTTACCAGGCATTAGGAATTCCCCAGGGCAATATACTCCTTAAAATTTCTTCCAGGAGATTCTCGTCTCTTTATCATTCACCACCCCACACAGGATATGGTCCATGACCAAAGCTGGCTAGCACAAGGCACCCTAGAAAGGCCAAAGTGACTGGGCTTGCTTTGCATATGAACCTGGAGCATTGTAACTCCAAATGGTCTGGGTTGGAAGGGACCTTAAAGACCATCTAGTTCCAACCCCCCTTTTGGGTTTGGCCTCATCTGGGTTTACTCCTCACACAGAAAAGCCCTGCCCTCTGTTGCTGGAAACACAGCTGAAAACAGACAGGCTTTCCCCTTGGCTCCTGCATGACCCATGGTTCAGTAATTATTCCGACAGGGTTCATGGGGCACCCTGGAGATAGACATTGGACTCAATTTCTCTTCATTCTTTGAAACAGGGCCTTAAAGGCGAGAAAGGAGAATCCAGAGATGTAAGTGTGGCGTAATTTCTCTCTTGTTTTGAAACACCCTTGGGTTGGCTGTGTGACACATCTCTTTTCCCCCCGTTCTTTGTTTCCTAAAGCAATGTGCACTGGTGCGGAACATCAAAGACAAATGCCGTGAGTACCTCAGCTCTTTGCTAAGCCCCTCTCCCTACCCTTATTTGTCCATCGTGTTGCAAGAACGGCACTGACCAAGCTGGTTTTCTCTCTCCATCTTTTCCACAGCTTGCTGCTATGGTAAGTCTCATTCAGTCCTTTAAACCCCAGGGTGGCTTCGTGTCACGATTGTGGCTCTCCCCACATATGAATGATTCACCCCTGCTGAGGACGCTGTCCTCGAACCCTGACAGCTGTTTGAGGCATGTCTTGCTCCTGATGCACATTGCCAACAGGTCCCAAGGAGTGCCCTGTCTTCCCAACCGAGCTGGCCTTCGCCATTGACACCTCCTCGGGCGTCGTGAGGGACGTTTTCAACAGGATGAAGCAAACCGTGCTCAGAGTGGTCAACAACTTAACCATCGCTGAGAGCAACTGTCCCCGGGGGGCACGGGTGGCCCTGGTCACCTACAACAACGAGGTCACCACCGAGATCCGCTTTGCTGACGCCAGGAAGAAATCCAGCCTCCTCCAGCAGATCCAAAACTTCCAGGCAACCCTGACCACGAAGCCACGCAGCCTGGAGACCGCCATGTCCTTCGTGGCCAGGAATACCTTCAAGCGTGCCCGCAGTGGCTTCCTGATGAGGAAGGTGGCTGTCTTCTTCAGCAACGGGGACACGAGAGCGTCCCCACAGCTCAACGACGCTGTGCTGAAGCTCTACGACGCCGGGGTCGTGCCCGTGTTCCTCACCAGCAGGCAGGATGCGGTTCTTGCCAGAGCTCTGGAGGTTGGAGTCCTTCACCCTTTCTTTATTTTCTGCTCATGCCCTCCGTCTGGTTTGATGGTGTTGGATGGCACAGGCGATGCTCGGCTTCCACAGGCCTCTCAAGTGTGGAAGAGAGCATTGCTGGCCACATTCATCCATCCACTGGGAGAGAAACGCTGATTCTGTAATCATCATGGCACATGCTGGAGAACCCTAGAGAGGCTCTCATGAGCCACTCTTTTCCCAGGCCACGGGTCCAGGGTGCCAGGTGTGGGATGAAACAGAAGGAAGAGTCTGACAGAACACCAGAGGGTGGGAAGGTGGGGAGTACATCAGCTTTGCTGGCAGAGGGAGAGTGGAGATGCAGAGATTGAAAGCCACAAAACCCCCCCAGATGAGCTCACTGAGCACTGGTGCAAGTGCTTAACCCTGTTCTTGGAATTTATGACCCACCGAGAGCATTGTGGTGAGCAGAGAATCCCTCAGAATTGTGGACTGCCCTCCCCTCCTCTGAGCTGAGAACAACAGAAGGCAGCATTACTGACTCCGTGTTTTTCTGTTTCCATCTCACCAGATCAACAACACAGCGGTTGGTCACGCCATTGTTCTTCCAACCAGCGGCGGTCAGCTGAATCAAACCATTCAGAGGCTCTTGACTTGTCACATTTGTTTGGGTAAAGCATCCAATTTCTCCTCTAGACAGTTCCAAATCCTTCTGGTCACGCAGCAGAAGGTTGTAAGAAGGGAAGCCCAGTTGGGAGTCAGCCCTTTTGTTGCTGAATACAAGGGATTCCTGGGTTGAGCAGAAAACATTGGCATTGTGAACAAGGTTTGCTGGGTGTTCTCACTTTGTAAAGAGAAGCTCCTTTTTTGTCTGGTTGCCACTTTTACAGCTCAAATAGCTGATAGCTAACTGCTCTAAAGGATGGCCTTCTGCCACTTATGACAGAGTGCTTCAGGGATCCCCTTGGACAAAGGAGCAGATGAAAAAATACTGAACACATAACTGAATGTGCTGGGGGATGAAATTACTTTGGCATCAAGCAAAGGACCAATGAATGTCCAGGGCTTGATGGTATTCCATGTGACACAAGAGATGTTTACGGTGATGAGGGAGGGTTGTGCTCAGGTCCTGCAGGTGAAATCCATTGTATTTCTTCCCCAGATGTGTGTGACCCCCATCCCAGCTGTGGTGCAAGTGGCCAGAGACCTGCGTTCAGAGACAGAAGGGCAGCCCCCACAGACGTGGACACGGACATGGCCTTCATCCTGGACAGCTCCGAGTCCACCACCCCTCTGCAGTTCAGCGAGATGAGGAAGTACATTTCCCACATCGTAAGTAACCTGGAAATCAGCTCGGAGCCCAAAGCATCCCAGCACCACGCCAGAGTGGCTGTTCTCCAGCAAGCTCCTTACGAACACGAAATCAACTCAAGCTTCCCGCCAGTAAAAACTGAGTTCTCGCTAACTGACTATGCATCCAAAGAGAAGATCATTAATTACCTCCACAACCAAATGACCCAGCTCCATGGCACGAGGGCCTTAGGAAGTGCAATTGAACACACAATTGCTCACGTTTTTGAAAGCGCGCCCAGCCCTCGGGATCTAAAAGTCATAGTCCTGATGATGACTGGAAAAGTGAACAAAAAAGAACTCGAGAACCTGCAGAGGGTTATCATCAACGCAAAATGCAAAGGGTACTTCTTTGTTGTCTTGGGCATAGGCAGGAAAGTGAATGCCAAGAACATCTACAGCCTCGCTAGCGAGCCAAACGACGTGTTCTTCAAGCTGGTTGATAAACCAGGAGAGCTCCATGAAGAGGCCTTGCTGCGTTTTGGGACACTGCTGCCATCTTTTATCAGAAGTAAGTGTAACATCCTGCAGCCAAAGTGTCATGGAAGGGGCAACACATGGCCTCAGAGTACTCTGAAAGGTTTTGGGCAGCAGGATCTACTGAAGTTAGCCTCTTCTTTTATGGTTGGTACTGTTTGGTGCAATTTGAGCTGCTCTGACTTTATCTAGTTGAGCATGTCTCGGTTTCGTTCACTTTGGCCTCTCCATCCCATTCCATGTTGATCCACCAAGTAGAGTTTGCACTTCAGTCTGCTTTGCCTTGGTCTCCATGGGCTCACCTGTGGATTCTGACCTCATCCCCCCTGGCTTGCCTCTCACATAGGTCCTGCTGAGGCCCTTTGCAGCACTTCCTTGGAGCTCCTTGAACACCCAGCACATCTTTCTTCCCAACACCAGCATAAACATCATGTCCAGCAGGACACTGGCAGCTCAGGCTGAGATCTGGAGCTGCTGTACACAGATTTAAGGACTAGACATACAGGATTTTTTGCTCAGGGATAAATAAAGCTGCTGTATTTGGGATGTGCTGACTGTGCCTTGAAAATTTACATCTCAGCTTAGCTACAGACCCCAGGCTGGACCTCCAGCTGCCAGAGATCCTAAACACACCCATCCAGCAAGGATAAGAAATAGACCTCTTTTAGGAAAGCTAGTTTTTAGCAAAAATTCCTGAAAATCAGATTAGTGGGCTGATATACCACAGATTCAGGAATGTCTTGCACTAAACAGGAACCAAACATCTGGAAATAAATGTTTAGGTTATCTCAGTTTGCTTTTTCCATTTACTGCTTACAGCAGTCCTGGAAGCTTCTAAATCTTGAAAAAATAACATTACCTGTGTGGTTGGAAATGCCTTGTCACAAGAAATGTGTTTATAAGTGACAGACTCAGACAAACAGCCCTCTTGTAGTTAAGGCCCTCATGTTTGTAAACTGGAATAATAAGTCTCCCAGCCCAAGATGCTGCAGTAACCAAACATCAAGCAAGAAAAGTTTTGTTGTTTTTTTGGTTTGTTTGGTTTGGTTTTTTTGGTGGTTTTTTTTTTGCTTAGCGGGTTTTTTTTAGTTTTTGGTTTTTGTTTGGTTTGATGTTGTTGTTGTTGTTGTTCTTTTTGGGTTTTTGGGGGTTTTTTGTTTTTGTTTTTTTTTTTTAAGAAATAAATATAATGGTTGCTGGTGGATATCCACCATCCTCAGTTCCAGTGTTTAATGTCTCTCTCTGTCTCCAGGTGAATTTGCTTTCTACCTGTCTCCAGAGATAAGGAAACAATGTGAGTGGTTGCAGAATGGTCAGCAAGACCAGAGCCAGCACCCCGTGCTCACTGGGCAGAAAGCAGTGTGAGTAATGCTTTGGGGAAATGGAAAGAAAAAGCAGCTTCACTTCCAAAAATCAGGATTACCTTTTAACAAATAGAATTCCAATTATTTTTTAATTAATTTTATTGGGTCGCCCAGTGCTGTGTCAAAAGAGCAACAGAGATATCTCACAGAGAAGGGCATGTATAATTTTGAACCTGGGGCCAATTTCATATTTACATATGTATAAAAATATGAAGGATGTGTATGCTGACTTCGATTGTGCAGGTCAGGAATTCCAGAAATTAGTATTAATTTGGGGCTTTCTACTCAAAACATTATTTTCAGAGGCTGGGCTGCCATGGATTATCTGATATAAAGAATCCATCACAGAATCCATGCTAATATTTTTTGAAGAGACGTGAAAGTTGGTGTCACCCAGACTCACTGGTGGCACAGAGCTGTCCTGGCTTTAGAAGGTCAAGCCCCTTGAATTCAGGCATGCTACAGATGTGCCTACTGAATTCACCCTTATCAGAGAATCATAGGACAGTTTGGGTTGGAAGAAACCTTAAAGAACATCTTGTTCCAAACCCTTGCCATGGGCAGGGACATCTTCCACTAGACCAGGTTGCTCCGAGCACCTTTCACTGCTTGGATCTAAGCACTTTTCACTCTGGGCAAATCTAAAGCTGCCAAAGACTCTTGACCTCAGGTGGGTTCTTGCCAGTGGTTTCTATGTCAACTCTTCTCTGCTTCCAAAATTCTGCTCAGGTTTGTAGCTCCCAATGCCACCGTCACCCGCACCTTCACTGCCAGCACCACGGTCAGCGCAACCATCAAGCCAGTGGCGAGCGCCCTTGCCAGAACCACTCCTTCCAGCACCACGGCCCAGGGTGGAGCCACTGAGACCACCTCAGCCAGCTCCGTGGTCCAGGGCAACGCCACTGCCCAGGGAGCAGCCGGTGCCACCACCCACGCCAAAGCCAGCGGCCGGGTCACCACCAACGCCACAGCCACCGCGGCCGGCGGCAGGAGGAGACACGGCGGTACGTGAACGACCTCTGTCTAGGCTGAACCACAGTGGGTTGTGGCTCTTCTTGCCCCTGAGAGGATTATTCCTGTGGGAAATGTCACCCGGAGGCCAAATTTCTGTTTTAGGTGTAAACGTGGAAATCTGTGCTGGGGCGTTGTCACCTTGTGTTAAGACTTTTGTGTAAAAATGGGTGGGGGACAGGCAGCCCCTCGGTAGAACACAAGCAGAAACAATCTAATGTTGGACAGAGAGCTTCTCTTTCTAGTGTGGCTCATTTGTTTCCATGGTATCCTCGTAGCATCACCCCTTGGCCAAGTTTTGCTCGTTATGGTGATTCCTACAGTGGCATTGTTTAAATTCTCAGCCAATATGAGTAGTTAACCACTGAATCAATATGGAGAGCTATTTGGGAATGCCAAGCCTCTTTCATGTGAGTGCAGTTCATACAAAGGAGATTTCCCAGGTATTTTTGCAAGGGGGTACAGGCAGATCTGCACTAGCTGAGCAAGGATCAAAGAATGTGTCCAAGCACAGGCGTGCTCACCCAGTCACTGGTGGCGAGTCTCTGCATAAGTAATAAATAAAAAGCAGTAAATAAAAGCAATCAGCTTTTGCAAGGCTAATGCTTGTATCAGCTCGAGGGGAATAACATTTTATTTAGTGTTTCTTGCTCCACCAGTGCTTTAAGCAGTGTTTGCAAAGGTCTCATCCAGAGCAGGAAAACCTTTCTTTGAACTGTTAAGGTTATGTTAAGATTATCATCCCTGGATATGTTCAAGACCATGTTGGATGGAGCTTGAAGCAATCTGGGGCAGAGGAAGGTGTCCCTGCCCATGGCAGGGGGTTGGAATGAGATGCTGTTTAATGTCCCTTCCAACACAAACCAGTCCATGATTTTATGTTCACTCTTAAGCAGGCTTGGCTTTTAAGCCTTCATCAGCTCAATAAATCCATTGCACCCTAGAGAAGGATCTGATGGGGCACATTTACAGTTGTTGGGAGAGTGCTCGGAATTTCAAGCTGTGAGAATCTTGTTTAAAAAAAAAAAAAAAAGCTTTGATTTGCTAGATTGCAACATATTATTAAATATAAATAAACCACTTGGTGAATCATCTGGGCCATGGAAAACAATGCTTCCCCTGCAGTGGCATCTGAGACAGCCAGGTACCGACCTGGCTTGCACGTGTCATGCAAAGAAGGTTCTGCAGCTCTAAGGCACTTTTTCCTTGAGATCTTTCCCTCTTCATTCACTGCTTGGTGTCCCTTCTGATTCTGCCCTGCAGCAAAGACCCACGACATCCAGATCACAGACGTCACCGAGAGCAGTGCCAGGCTGCGCTGGGCCAGCCCCGAGCCGCACAACACCTTTGATGTCACTGTCACCTTGGCCCACGACCACTCCCTTGTGCAGAGGCAAAACCTGACCGGCACCGAACACGTGATCCGAGGGCTCAGGAGTGGGCAAAAATACATCGTTGTCATCACCGACTACCAGAAATCCCAGCCCAAAGTAACCTACACAGGGTCATTCAGCACCAGTAAGTGACTCTTAAAAATGTGTGGACGTTCATTTCTTCATTAAGTGGACACAAAAGGTGGGAAGGTAATATAATAAAGGGGTTGGGAATCAGTTGGTACCAACAATCCCAGCCCTGGCTGTGTTCACTTCATGTCTCATCCTCTGGATCAGCAGCAGGGTATGAGATGTGGCAAATGTGTTTCTCGAAAAATGAGAGTGAACTTCAGTGGGGTTAAATCCGCGCAGAACGTGGGATAATTAAAGGCAGTCCCAGAGTGGGGTTTGTAACGTGCTGGAGAGTTTGTACATTGGTGCAAAAGGTCTTGGTGGGCGTCCAGCCTGCACTACTGCAATTAATAATGAGTCAAACTGGTAAACTCAGTCCAGCCCGATTTCAAAATAAGCAAGGAAAGCTGCTTCTCTGATCGCCATTTCCATAGCTACCAACCTGCTCCCCATACTATCCAGAAAAACCCACAGAGAAGAGATGAAACAGGGGGCTTAGGCCCTTGGGCATCCAAGCTCCATGCGTGCAGATCCCATGCGAGCTTCACCAAATCCTCTGGCATGGCCAGAAGTTTCTGTCTAAGACACAGCCAATTTTTTTTTAATATAGTTGGCGCAGAGGTGACTTGGCTTGATGGTGTGAAGCTTGTGCTGGTCCTGCCAGTGTGCTGTGTCTGGCTCCCTCTGGCACTTCCGAGACAATTCCAGTGCCCATGGAGAGCCTTTCCTCTGGCTTCAGTGGGTTTGGACCAGTCCCTTAACTTTGCAAGCAATAAACATGCCCACAAAAATGTTGAGAAAAGACATCGCTGGGTAGAAGTAACATTTTCATGTGCTCAGTTGGAGCTCCCAATGCCCAGGAAAGCTGCTTTTCCCATAGAATAAATCTTGAATGGGAAAAAACTGAATCGGCAGTGGTGACAAGCTGTGACCTGGACACAGAGTAGGATTGTCCCCCTAATCCACACCCAAACCGTACACGAAAGAAAAGCAAACCCAGCCCCTCCTGCAGCTGCAGCACCCTCCTGCCCTCCAAGCCCATGGAATTTTTTCATCTGTGACAATTCTCACCATAGTTCCTAGAGGGATGTGAAGCCTGATGGGAAGAGTGTGGTCCAAGAGATCCCTTGAGGGAACGAGAGAGTACAAATCCATCATGGATTGGCTCCCCTGGAGGATGCCATTTTTATTCCACCATCTCTAAGGCCAGGAGACCAAAGCTCAACTGGCTCCAGAGAGGCCACATCCAGCTCCTGAGCCCCTGCCCTGCTGATGCTGTGGGGTGAGTGGGGGCCATCCAGAGCAGTCACACGGGGCCCTGAGGATGCTCCTCTGTGGGGACCCCTGGGGATGAGCCCAAGCAGAGCCACTGGCCGGGGACAGAAGGCGATCCCGTCCGGGTGCAGCCGAGTACTTGGGGATTACTCACCCCATCAGCTGCCTCAAATAAACATTTCACATATGCGTGTGCTGGGCTAAACAGATCCAGACGTGGCTCCTGCGCTGGAGCTGGGGCCAGGGAGTTTGTTTATGACTGCACTGAGGGTGCTGCTGCTGCTGCTGCCCTTCCCTGACTGACCCTCTGCCTCTCCTGCACAGAGACCCCGGCGCAGCCCCAGGTGTCCCTGGCCAACATGATGCTCAACACTGAGCCACTGGAAGGGCCTGAGAGTGGTGAGTGTGGGCCACTGGGGGGATTGCTGGGCTGGGGGCTCTCACAGTCCCACTGTGAGACCAAATGATCTGCAAGTCCTTGGCTTTGCAGAGCCAGCTGATCATGGCCTCGGTGACATCCTTGGCCGTCTGAACCCTTCACTGGGATCTCTGCCTCATTTAATGGCTTTGGGTGACATCAAGCTCATCACATCGGTGCTGCCACACTCAGTGGCACCATCAGTGCCACAACCCCTCCTCCAAGGACCTGGAAGGGCTCTCAGCCTTCACCGAGCAGCACAGCCACTGCAGGCACACCAACAATGGACCTGTCATCCAAAACTCATCCCTGAATAATCACTCCCATGTTTTCCTTTAAACATTCTGCTAGCACTGTGGCTCATTTTCTTCACAAAGTGGTCTGAGAGCACGGGGAAATGCTGCTGCTCAGTGTGTTCAGCCAGGACTTGTGGAGCTGCTGCTGAGCTCTGGCTGCTGGTGTTGAGTGGGATGAGCACGGATCTCGTTCATGCCTGGCTGGTGGCACCGCCAGAGCTTTGTGGAGCAGAGGAGCCAAGCGCTTGTGCTGGACCAAGTCATTTCTCCTTCCTGCATGAGCCATCATCCTTCCCTTCCCATGTGCTCCCCCTCATTTGGCCCCTCTCCCTGGCACTGACGTCCCCCTCAGAAGGCTTGTTCCCACCAGGTGACAAGCACCCCATGGCTTTGTTTAACCCCTTGTTTAACCCCTTGGCACCAGCCCTTGGGAAGGGGTGTGTGCTTCTCCTGCTTCAGGGAAAAGGGATGAGCTGTGTGCTTGCTCTGCACTTCCACACAAACCTCTCCATCTCAGCTCCTCTTGCCGACCCAGTTGCAGCAAAGGCCTTTGCCTGAGGGTTTATGGCAGCCCACAATCTGGGGGGGAGCATTCCCCAGGGATGCTCATCCAAAGGTGTTCAACAGGATAAAGACACTAAAGAGGGCAGGGGATTGGGGATGGGTTTAGCTGAGCCTCCTCTAGTTCATGGGAGAGACCCATGTGTAAATCTTGTGAGAGATCTTGGAGGAAAGCCCACATTCTGCCTTCCTTAGATAGGTAAAATCGCATGGATGGCCCAGCATAGCTAATAAAAACTCTGGGATTTGGACCTGCATTATCACTTTTGGGGCAGGAAAGGAACATATGTTTAAATCTTCACTGAGCTTTCACGTATACCAGGTGCAACTTTATCTCTAAACTGCTTTTAGAGATAAACACACTTAAGGATTAGAAAGTTACTGCCAAGACAAATAGCTTTGAAAAGAGAAGAGGGGGGATTTGTGTGAGGGCTCAGTCCTGAGTGCACCAATGGGGAGTAAGGGGTTCCCACTATGTTGCTCCAAGGATTTGGGGGTTGGATCTGTGACAAAACCAAGAGCAAGGAGAGATAAGCTGGAGGCTGGGGAAGGTTTGCATCCAGCAAAGCAAGACAAAATACACGAGAGGGAAATGCCACCAGTCCTGAACAAGGTTTTATTTCCCCCCTTTTTTTTTTTTCTTTTCAATCTCTTTGCTTTTTCAGCTTTTAACCCTCTCAGAGTCACTTAACCTTTGCAC
This sequence comes from Picathartes gymnocephalus, assembly GCA_013390045.1. Taxonomy (NCBI): domain Eukaryota; kingdom Metazoa; phylum Chordata; class Aves; order Passeriformes; family Picathartidae; genus Picathartes; species Picathartes gymnocephalus. The sequence goes on from WEKY01032091.1 coordinate 278,476, forward strand.
CTTTTGCCATGCAGATTGGCCAGACCCTTGCTTGCTGGACTTTGACATGGGCATGCCTTGCAAGGACTATCAGATTGTGTGGTTCTTTGACTCCAAACACAAGTTCTGCAGCCAGGGTTGGTATGGTGGCTGTGGAGGTAATGCCAATAGATTTGAGACTGAAGCTGAGTGCAATAACAAATGCTTAAAGCCATGTAAGTACCCCACGAGGATTCACCCTTTTGCATTTTATCCTATTGTCAAACGATGTTTGGATCAGAGAGAAAACACCGTTTAAAATCCAAACCCATGCGCTTTTTCCTCCTCCAGCAGCAGCTGAGAAAGCCATGCAGCAGCCACCCCTTGAGAAAAGATTGTCATCAGGTAACGCCCCCCCCCCAGCCAAAATTAATCATCACAAACCAAGCAAACCCATTCTTTCACCTTGACCATTTCACAGCATGCATCCGAGCCTGTCCAAGCCCAGATCAAAAGTAGTACAGGCTTAGTTCTCACTTGCTCCTTCACACGACCGTGCCCTTCCATCTGCTTTGCATGAGCAAGTCACTTTGCATGTGTGTTGTCCCACCAGGAAGTGCTGTGTTGGCACAACCTGAGTGGGCAAAACTCACTGGATTTTATGAGAACCCTGGGGTTGCTGAACTGGACCATGGCACGGTCCCAAACCAGTTTGTCTTATCTCTGTGTGACCAAAAAAGTGCCACCACTCTGCTAAAATGCAGAGAATTCCCAACATTTCACTGCCTGTAACCAAAATACCTGATGGAAAGTGACTCCATGGGGTTTGGGTATTGCATGGAGACGTTTTCCTTCATCACCAAAAGATAAAAATCAAGGTTGAGGGAAAAGCCCACAGGAAAACGGCGATGCCCTCCTCTCCTCAAGGAGTTTCTTGAGGTTAAGGGGTTGTGTTTGCAAACCTCTTCAAGACCTGGGAAGGGAGAAGAGGCTTGAAATCACCTGTGTTGGTTCAGCAAGGGGTTGGGATGGGAACAGAGCCCAGCAAATCCTTCTTAACAGGGCAGCCTCCCCCTCCCAGAGGTATTTCAGGGCCCTTTGTGGAGCTGGCAGGAAAACCAAGGAGTGAAGACAGCTCTGGTACTTAAAGGCAGGGTTTGAGTCCTTGCAGGGGCATGGCAGGGTTTGAAAAGGCAAATTACAAACCCTTCCACCTCATTTGGCTTTCTTAGGTTTATTTTAGGATCCTTAAATCACCCTTTTTTTTGTCACTGCAGAGATGAGGAGGCAGCCACCACCAGCCACAGAGATGTCTGGGGTGGCAAAAGGGGATTTCAAGGTGCTTTGGGGATGCAAATGGGCATCATGGATCCTCTGGCCGTAGTTTAAGGACTTTGCTGCTGGAGGAAGGAGCGCACAGCTTGAGCAGGAACCGGCAGCTTCACTCCAGAGCAGGATTCCACCCTCAGAGGGCAGGGAAGCCTCCCCAGCCAGGTTTTCTCTGGAGGGTGCATGTTTCTGAGAGCCCTGTCCCACAGGCCAGCCCCTTCTGATCATTGTCACATGCCTCGATGATGTTCCCAGCAACTGCTGCTGCAGCTAAAGTGATATTTCATCAACTTGGCACCGCTCTGCCCCGGGCACAGAGTCAAGAAAAGCAGCCGAGGGCCCTGGAGGGATGCTCAGGTCTCTGCCCGCCAGGCTCTGCTCGCTTTATTTCCTTTCCATTTTCTGCAAAGCCAGAGCTTGAAGCCACACGGAAAATGGACACAGGAGTTCAATGCAGCTCAGCTTTTAAAGTGCTGGGTGGTGACTCAGGCTCTGGGCTCAGCCCATGGCAGGTGCAATGCTGAGAAATGAGTTGAGCTCCCAAACCTGAAGGCTGCTTGGGTGCAAAAACATGCACCGCAACCACTTCACTTTTGAAGCCTTTTAAATGCTGTGATCCCCCTTTTTATTGACTCTTTATATCTATTTTTCATGTGTAGATGTGGAACTTGAGGCATGGTTTAGTGGTGAGCTTGGCAGTGCTGGGGTAATGGTTGGGCTCAAGGGTCTTAGAGAGCTTTTCCAACCTTAATGATCCTTTGATTCTATTTTTTTATTGTTATTAACTTTTCTACCAAGACAAAAGTAACTCTGAAATGTAAGTGAGGAGCCCAGGCACATTTTCTCCGTGGGATGAATAAAAACCCTGGCTCTTCCCATCTTTTGAACCTGCCATGGCTTAAAACACATTTTAACTCCCTAGTTCTTGCTCTCCATCAATTCTTGGAATTTTTTTGGGAAGCTTTTGTTTAATTTCAGGCTGAAAGAGGGCAAAATTAGGTCATATATGCAAAAGAAATTCTTCTGTTTTGATTAGTGTTTGGATTGGATTCCTGTGCAGGGTTTGGGGCAGAGTCGTTCCTGTGTTCACATCTGCTGGATTTCAGAGTTTTGGAAGGTGGGGAAGAAGCGAGATGGACTTTGGAAAAAGAAAATCTGAATATAAGAGAGGCAAAGAGCCTGCCTAAGGCATGGGGAAGCTTTTGGCTGTAGGAGCCCAAAAGAAAAGCTGAACTGGAAAGTCAATACTGATTTCTGACTCCCCCTTCTCTGTGGTGTTTAGGTGGCACGAGCCCCTTCTGCATCCCTTTGTGAAGGGAGGTGTGTGACCTGCTGGCCAATCAATGGCTAATTATCAGACTTTTTTTTTAAATTCATTTTTAAAAAATTATTTGGCAATTTCATTTTGCCACATCCAAGAGCTTTGTTATTTTGTTCCCTGCTCGCCCAGCAAGGGATGCAAGATGCCACGGGCAGTGTAGATCCAGGAGCACGTTCACACGGAAGGTTTCTCTTTCCAGAGGAAGTCAGTAATTTTAGTGGGAAAATGATGGTGCCAATATTTCTTCCCTTGCAGCCAGTCCTCTCCCAGTTCTGAGACCTGCCAGCTCTTTCCTACAGATCCAAGGGATTTGCAGACAACCACTGCCATGCAACACTTTTCCTGCATCGCTCCTGGATGCATGGCAGCAACACAGGAGAGGACTTGTGCCCCAGGGCTGGTGACCTCTGGGGAAAGAGCTTCTCTTTGCAAAGAAAGAGATGGGATTTAGTCACAGGAGAGGTGCACACTCTGTGCTGTGGATGCCCTTTCTCAGCTCCCATTCCAGCCCTGTCCTGCAGATACACCCAGAAAAGGCTGTGCTTCACCCAGGAGCGCCACTGACCACTGTTGCTCCTGCTTTTCTCCACAGTCATGGATATCTGCGGGCTGCAGAAGGACGAGGGCACCTGCAGGAACTTCGTGCTGAAGTGGTACTACGACCCCAAGACCAAGAGCTGCGCCCGCTTCTGGTACGGCGGCTGCGGCGGCAACGAGAACAGGTTCAACACGCAGAAAGAATGTGAAAAACTCTGCATCCCTGGTAAGAGGGGCTCAGCCAAACCCCTGGCATTCCCACGCTGCTGCACGGGGTTGGGCTCCTCGGCAAAGCCCTTGCAATTTCCTCATTTATCATCCCTCAATATCCTGCAGCAAAACCTGATTTATTCGCTCTTTCTCCACCAGGTACCGTCAACCCCGGCGTGGTGACGATGATGGGGACATAGAGCCGGGGGCTGGCCAACACTTACCTCTGAGACAGCATCACCATTGCCACCTTGCCCCTATAGAAGCTAAGGGTATAGACGACCTTGCACTGTAATATTTCATGCTTTCAACTCCCGAGCAAACCCCGAGGAGAGGGTTTTGCTGCATGACCTATCAATATGGTGCTAAACTGTTTGTGGACTGAGTGCTACATGTGCCCGGGTTATATTGTATAGCTTCAACGTTGCCAAATATTTACCCAAGTGTAGATCGTTATTGTCTCTCAACATGTCTCTAAATTAGCCTTTTTTTCCCCCGATTCTGGCAGCCGGCCTATCTAAGGCACCATAAAAACGAGTCAAAAAAAAAAAAAAATCATAATAATTTCACCGCAACTTGTTACCTGCTTGCTTTTATCCTTCTCATAACTGAGCATAACTTTACAGGGGAAGACTCAGTGTAAGAGAGTGGCTGATTCTGATAAACAAGTGGTTCCATTTTCACTCTTCCTCTTTCATTTGTTTTTTTCTCCTTTCGCTGGATTAGATCTCAGACTAGATCTCTTGTATACATTTGTACCACATGTGGCCAACCGAACTAGCAAGGAAAAGGAAGCAAAGTTTCCAAATGCAAATGCACTGCTGGGACCAAGGCCTCAGTTAGCAAATCTTTAAATTGTGGTGTAGGATGCCCCTGGCATTCTTCTGATGTTGTATGTTTTATAAAATACAAAGCAAAGCAGTCTGGGGAGAGGGGAGCAGCGGGAGGGAGGGGGGTTTTATTTTTATTGTGGATTCCGTGTCAATAAGTCTATACAAAGAACTTTTAAATAAAGTCTAATGGAGGTTTTGAGAAGCTCGTGGGTTTGTCTTTGTTAAAGTCACCGTGGGTATTAATCCAGTCATTTTCCAGAGTCTAGAAAGCAATTATTTGGCAGGGGGAATCCCACCGTGCCTCAAAGAGACGATAGATGTAGTGTGGGTATTCAGGGGCACAGCACTGAGAGGCTGCTGGCAACCTGGAGATTTCCAGCTTGGAAAAAGGTGGAAACAGAGATGTTTTGGTTGTGAAATCTCCATCCTGAAGGAATTTAAACTCAGCTGGACATGGCATGGAGCAAATTGGCTTCAGCCAGCCCTGGGTGTCCCTTCCAACCTGTGTGACTCAATGATCCCGTAAGTATTTTCACCTGTCTCCTTTGCTTTCGATAGCCATGATTTTTACCTTTCCTGTCCTTCTCTGAGCTCACCCAAGGAACGTAAAATTCCCAGAAACCAGGCACATTTCCCTGACCCTTCAAAAATCCCCCCTGAAAGCACAAAGCAGGTGAAAGTGGCCACCCCAGGGCACAGGGCAGCTCTGGGCTGTGGGGCTGATGTCCTCAATTTCCCTGAGCCTCCGTTGCTGTCCACAGGCAGGGCTTGGTAACTCTTCCCATGGCCTGCTGGAGATGCCTGGAAGGAAAAATGGAGCCTTGCAGGCACATGCCATGAAGAGGGCAGCTGGAACACCAAAAGCAGGGCAAGCCCACAGGGAGAGGGCTTTGGCTTCTGGAGAACTGGGTTGCACTGGTTAAATCTTGGAAAGGAGAGCCAGGGCTCCTTACAATTCAGGGCTTATCCAGGTGTTCTTCCACGGGTCAGGGTGGGACTGTCACAAGGAGAAGACAACCTGGTGCTGTCCTGCTGCTTTCTGAAGCACTTCGGCCACGTCCCCACGGGCCACGACAGGAGATGTTGCACACACAATAACGAAGCCTTTGGAAGCACCTCCCAGGAGGAGGATTTGCCCTCCACAGCATCATTTGCAAGGCCAAATGAAGCCCATCTGACACCTCAGGCTCCCTGTTCAGTGCTGCACACGATCCACAGGGCTCCAAGGGCCTCACCCTGATCTCTCCAGGGCGCAAGAAGAGCTCGCAGGGCTGCTCTGGGCTTTGTTCTCGTGAGGATTTACAGTTCAGGCATCCCATTCTTGGCACGAGGAGCAGCCCAGACCCAAAACCTTCCCGTCGGCACCGAGCCACTTGCGTGGGGACAGGGGACAGCTCAGCTGGGGATGAGCCAAGCCATGGCAGCTGAGCTGGGGAAGCTGCGCTGTTTATTTGGCACCTTCCCCGAGCACACCACAAGGGCTTCACTAAAAAAGATGGGAATGGGTAAATGTTATTTATTTATTTATTATTGTAACCCGCTCTTGCAGTGGCTCCGAGGAACACCGGAGCCTGCCCTGCATCTCACCGTGCACCGGGCATGGCCGAGCCCCGCTCCTCTGCTCTGGCGGGGTTTAAAAGCCGCACTGAGGTTAAAGTGATCCTTCCCTCTGTCCTCCCACCCCCCTGCAGCATGGGAGAGGTTTTCCCAGTGCCTGAGCCGCCCCTGTTTCCCGGGAAAGCTGCTTTCCATGGGCCGTGCAGCCCTCCAGGATGCCAGGGCGCAGCCCGGGGTTTCACAGCGCGCCGGGGGGAGAAGGAAGCTCGGCCAGGGGCCCCTCGTCCCCTCCCCATCCCCGGGGTGTTGCAGGCGCCTCCCGAGCCTTGTAAGGAAGCGCGTTACGCCCCGGGCCCGCGGCCAGCGGCCACGAGGGGCTGCACATGGAAGTCATCTGCAGCTGGGAGCGCATCTGCCAGCGTGGCTGCGGCACCAGAGCGGGAGTAAAAATAGCCCAGCCTGGCCCGAGCCAGGCGCTCCGATCCCGGCTGCCGGTGGGGAGCCCCGAGATCCACGCCCTGCTGCTTTTGGGGTGGGCTCAGACCCCCCACTTTAAGCAGGATTTCTTCTGTAGACATCACCTCCTGCATCAAAAACGCCCCTGGCCTTGTTTCAAAAGGTACTGCCTCAGTCTTGCACCCCTGCCCAAGAGGGGGACAGCAACCTTATTAAAAGCAAGAGTCCAGCCTAGAATTTCCCCTCAAGCTGAGGGCACGCTGTGAAGTAAAAGAGTTTCACCAGAATTGCTCTAAATCTCTGGAGTTTTCCAGGATCGGGTCAGGGAAACCTTCACAGGGCTGATGCAGCTTGAGCTGACCCTGCCTCGGGGAACTGCATAAAGTCCAAGAGAGCTTTGAATTTAATGCTTTATCTTCAAATCTGATTGCTAATTCTGTCCCAATGAAAGAAGCACAGAACGGTCGGGGTTGGAAGGGACCTTAAAGATCATCTTGTCCCACGCCCTGCCATGGGCAGGGACACCTCCCACTACCCCAGGGTGCTCCAAGCCCCGTCCAACCCAGCCTTGGACACTTCCAGGGATCCAGGGGCAGCCACAGCCTCTCTGGGCAACCTATGCCAGGACCTCCCTCACAGGGGAGAGTTTCTTTCCAAAATCCAATCTAAACCTGCTCTCTTTCAGTTTGAATTCATTCCCCCTTGTCCCGTCACTACATCTTTCTTGTATTCTCCCTTCAGGTCCTGAAGGGAGACGGGTGAGGTACAATCAGCAGAGCCACCAACCCTTCTTTTACCAGGGAATTTCCTCATGGAGCATTTCACACTCAGGCTGCCCAGAAGAAGCAATAAAATCCTACACCCCTTCTTTCTTGCACCCGCACCTCCTCCTCAAGGAGTGAGAGTGGACAGTCCCTGGGACAAACTATTACAAATAGTCACTCTCAAATCTCACTTTCTCCAGCTGAAATCCAGAGGGTTTTGGATGACTCTGCTGCCCTTGGAGACCAGGGAGCTATGAGCCTGCTGGTGAGAACTCCCGGGTTCAACACCAGAGCACAGATGTAACCACTTATGGTACCAGTGGTGTCATAAAAATGAAGAGCAGGATGTCCTAGAGTTCAACATTGAAGCCAGGCCCTTAAGTTTAGGACAGCATCAGCATTTAATGTTTAGTTAGGTTCCCTCAGTGCTGCAGCTTTGCATTTAATCACAGCCTTCTAGGGAGACCTTTACAAGGAGAGGCAAAGTGGCTGTGACACATTTTATTAGCCAGTATTAAATTTATTACATCAGTAAAAGAAGCCAGCCTAGGAGTCTATAGACGCTCACATGTACCTGCCCGGATCCTTCCTGGGTTTTCCAGCAATGCCCTACATGGCCAGTGTTGACATTGCGAGGTCAGGAGTTCAAGGAAAATGACATCTTCCATGCCAGACACTCCTGGAAATTCGGACTGTATCCAAGTGCTTCAGCAGAGATGCAGATAAACTTGGAGCAGCTGAGCCTGCAGCAAACAATCTTTGGATAACTGGACTGAAGCGTGGGCATTTCCTTGGCCAGGGGTCTCCTGCTTGCGGGATGGAAATGCTGCAGCTCCCAACCCCTGAATCATTAAACCTGGGAGTAAGATGGACATGATAAGGTAAAAGAAGGGGATTTGGAAGATCCTAGGTTTTTCTAGGTGCTCAGTTGCTTTCTGCCTGTGTTTTATAGCCCCATGAGCTCCTCGGGGCACGGTGGTTGCTCCCGGGGAGCAGCACCTGGCAGGGAGCTCACTGCAAGCCAGCCCCATTCCTGTGAGCTGAGCTGAGCATCCCGGCTGGCTTTAAATCCCAAAACTCTAATCCGTGATAACTTTAAGCTCCCCTGGCCTTGCCCAGAGGCCAGGGATCACTCAAAATGGCAGTAGGCAGCTCTCGGGAAGTGCAGCCTTCCCAAAGCCCACGGCTCAGTGGGACGTGGCGGGATAAACAGCCCCAGCGAGAGCGGGGAGTGCGCTCCAGCTGCGGGATGATTTATGGGACAGCAGGAGCACGGCTTTTTTTTTT